>JAFIDM010009631.1:280262001-280298917 GCA_023159025.1 Thereuonema tuberculata | reverse complement strand
CTATTTCAGCTTAATTGCGCAGTTAAAGGGTTAATATGACTCTTAAAGCCTTTCAATTAGCAATTATATAATTATACTTTTTATGCTTTCTCGCTTTCTCTTCTTCTCTCTTTTAGTTTTTCCTCTCCTTTTCTTTCCACTCTCTTTCTCTGTCCGAGACTCAAATATCTACCTCAATAGATATAGTATTGAATAGCTTATTTTCTCCGTATTTATTTTTTTCTATGTACTTTTTTTTTTTTTGATACTAGATACTGTAACTGGGTATATGCCCATTGATTCTTCATTATAAATAAATAAATAAATAAATAAATAAATAAATAAATAAATAAATAAATAAATAAATATTGACTTTTTGTTGTATTTTGAAATTTTCTGATAATAAATACATTATTTGTAATTATTATTATCAAGTCTGGTGATTTAGTCGTTAGGTGACAGCGCCACTTGGATTATATTTGTCGTAGCCCTTACCTTACAAAAGTCTGCGCACCCCTACTTTAGAAGAACAATCACAATTTGAACCTCGGAAAACCAACAATATAAGGAACTCAAAGTGACCATTACCTTAGAAAATTCTATGAGTCTCTTCTCATCAGGACTAAAAAATGTTACAACATAGAGATTTCTGTAAATAACGCATTGCAGTATGAGCTGCAAAAAAAAAAAAAAAAAAAAAAAATACAAAATAATGACATTTATCAAGATAATGACTATTCCAAAATCTACATGAACAAAAAATCTTACAAAAAAGAACTATTTTGGAAATCTAAACAAACAGCAAAAGCAAAGGACTATAAATTCATTTGGATAATAAACAGCAAGATATTAGTGAGAAAGGATATGACATCTAGGATCCTCAAAATAATAAAGGAAGAAGATCTAACAAAGCTATTAAAAAAAAAACCCGAAAAGTAAATGGCTGATAGAATGACAGACGAACAAAAATCAAGCTCTTTCCATAGCACTGATGATTGGTATGAGTCAGGTAAGACTACCTTGTACAAATCTGATCAAATGACAATATTATGTTTAAATATCAGAAGCTTAAGAAAAAACTTTGATTACTTCATTTGTAGCATTAGTAAATTCTTGGATTTAATTGACATTATTGTTTTGAATGAGGTGAATATTAAAAACTCAGAAATGACCTGGTATCAAATCCAAAATTTTCAAACCATTCTTAAACTTAGAATTAACAAAAGAGGAGGCAGCATCATTATATTTTATAAAAGTAACCTCAATATTAGAAGAATACCTAATTAACACAACTAATTACGAAAATATAACTTGCGAAATAAAGTATAATGGGAAAGGTAACAAAGAAGAAGATAAACTCATATTACTATCAATAAATAGGCCTCCTCATCTTGATAAAGGCAGCTGTTGTAAAGAATTAGATAGGAATTTAGACCAATTAATCAAAACTTTCAAAAATATACTAGTAATTGGTGATATTAACATAGACATAAATAAAAAAATTCCCAACTATGAAACTTTAAATTATTTAAAAGTATACTCTACTCGTGGCTTGAAATATTATATCACAGAAACCACCAGAGAATCTACAACTAAATCCAACATTCTGAAACATTCATAGATCACTACTTTGGAAAAATAAAAGATTCCAACGTAACAGGTTATGAAATTCATAACAATATCTCTCAGAGCATAATAGGATACTTATCAAATTATCAAATACCAAAATTAATTTTCCCATCAATCACGAAAGAAAAATTAAGCAGAAACTAATTATGCCTATATCTGACATTGCCTACTTCAATTCACAAATAAGTAAGTTGTTAGAAAAACAACACACTTCACACTATCACGATGTGAACAAAACTCTCAAACATTTTTATAAAATTTTCTATTCGCTAATGCCAAGGAAAATCAGAACCAAAAATTTAAACAAATATGGATGACAGATGAGATTTATAAAGTCATTGAAGAAAAAGATCAGCTATATAAAAAACAATAAAATGAACATTGCATACGCCCTTAGATACAAAAAGGTTAGGAACTTAACAATGAATTTAATAAAAAAACAAAGAAAAATATTACTCTGATCAGCTTGAAAAAAATTACAACAATAATAAAGAATTGTGGAAAATAATAAATGATACAATAAATACAAGCAAATTAGAAAATACAGGCGTAATTTATCTTACATCATAAATCAGCAAGGTATTGACAAAACACTAGAAGATTTTGGAGTACATGTCGGCAATATTAGCAACATAAAAGAATGCAAATGTAGCATCAATTTTTTAAATTGTAACCTCAACACACCTTCAGGCTCTTTAGTACTAACTGAAATGTCTCCAAATGATGTGAATAGAATTTTAAACAATATGAAATCATGTAAATCAGTAGGACTGGACAAAATATCTATAGAGGAAATCAAAGAACACAATGAGTCACACACACAAGTCATTTGCGAAATCTCAAAACAAATCATTAAAACATGTAAGTTCCCAGAAAAATAGAAATGGGCAAAAATCATTCCCATTTACAAAAGTGGGAAAAAAACTTCGATAATCAACTACCGTCCTATATCAATCTTACCTAATATCTCCAAAATCTTCGAATCACATATAACAAACACCATATACAATTTCATAGAAAAAAGTAAATTCATAAACATTAACCAGTTCTTTAAATTTTGTTGATCGAAAAATCTTTGGTGTCAGTACGTTCTTCCTTGCATATTTCAGGAAATAACAATCCCTTAAAACTATTGATTCCATCGCTTCTTCATTGCACTGGTTACCGTGCTAAGCCTAATAAACCAGAAATGCCGAGGGGTAGGCCTCCAAAACAGTTACAGGGCTCCAGCAATATAAATACTACACAAGAAGCAGGGAAAATGACCTTTAATGAAGCTTTGAATAAGATAAGAGAAATCTGTATGGTAGTAGTAAATAAAAGGCCTATAAGCCAAAGAGAAGCTTTGTAACTTGAACAAATATGCCGTAATGTCTCAGAAGAATATATTACAATATTAGAACAAGACGTAAACTGGCAAAATGACTTATAAGAGGTAAAAAGAGAACGAGAAATGCAGATTCAAACTTAGAGTAAAATATACTCAGACTGCTTAAAAACAGTTGCCCAAGCAACATACAACCAAAGTCAAAACCAAGCTACAATAAAGAAACAAAAAACAATCACAGTTTTTGTTGATGCCATTGATAAAGAACAAAAGGAAGTTCATCGTGAAAAATTAACCAAAATCATTGAGCCTAAAGTAAACAAAATTCAAATTCAAAAATGCCGAGTTTTGAAAACTGGCCATGTCATTTTAGATGTCTCTGATTCTGAAACAAAACAGAAAATTGTTGACATCATTAAAAAAAGTGAATCAAAATGTAACATTCATGAATTTCATAAAAAAAAGTCCATTAATGCAAATTAAACATGTGCAAGATTGTCTTGACAAAGAAACATTTTTGGAATTTCTTATAGAGCAAAATGAATGCATTCCTAATGCAATAGAAAATGGAAATGAGGAATTTCAACTTCTTTTTCTAATTAAAACACATGGTGACAGAAAGAATGAAAGAACAGGGCTAATAAGAGTTTCGCCAAATTTACAACACAATTTGAGAAAACAGAACAGAGTCTATATCGAACTTAGCTCGTGTCCAATACAAGATAGAATTAACCTTCTACAATGTTATGATTGTGCAAAATTTGGTCATTTAGCAAAAAACTACAACATAAATCTCCTGCATGTCTACACTGCGGTGTAGAAGGTTACTGTTACCGGAACTGCAAAGGCAAAAATGGTGTAAATACAAATTGCATAAATTGTAGAAGATATAATGAACGCTTTAATACTTCAAGAGAAGTAGATCATAAAGCATCTGATCCCAACTGCCAGATTGCAATTAGAACAAGACAACAAATCATAGACAAAACAAATTATGGCGAACATGGATACAGATAAGTTAAAAAGTAATTCAGTTAAATTTACACCTCTCAAAAGCTGCAACCAGAGCTTTAATCTACTTCATGAACATCGAAGACATAGACATAGCATTAGTTCAAGAACCATATACGTTTAATGAGAAAGTAGTAGGCATACTTAGAAATTTACACCATACTTCTTCCTAATTTCCTCACTTTTAGAAGTTTTAATATTAAGCATCAACATAACCAATACAAATAAATGTAATAAATGCATAATACATTTATTGAAAAACGCAAATTTTCGAAGAGAAAAAATCGTCTCTTCTTCAAGCCTACAGGAATAAGTAACGAAAAAGAATTTTAACAACAAACTAAGGAAGATTACATTAGAACTACATAACATAGATTATTGAAACAATCAACTTTACAACAAATTACAATAATCTGATAGTAATGCAAAGATTCAATAATCAAAAGCATCAAATTTAACCTTGTTATTTACAACGTGAACAATCTTTATCAATCATCTCATTAGCCATTGCTACTATACGTTCATTCACTTCTACTCCCTCATTCCTGTTTAAATTTCTACTTTTTGTGTTTCTAATGTATATACTTTCTATTATTTTTCTTATATTATGGTCTTTTTCTACACATAAAATTTTAATTTCATTATTCATACAGTGTGTTTTTTGAACACAATGTTCTGCCACCTCCGATTTGTCTATTAATTTATTTTTTATGCAGTACCGGTGCTCAAGTACCCTTTTCTTTATTGTCCTTTTGCTTTCTTCTTTTGTATTAAAGCATTATAGAAAAGAATATAAAAGTATGAAAAATAAATTTAACATTATGTGAAAATAGTAAATAAATAAAGGAAAAGAAAAACAGCACCTGAACAAAAGAGGAAGAAAAAATTTTGCCTTTCTGATTTTAGATTATGGGAAGGAGTTGGGAACGCCGTTTCATCCTGCAATGGACTCATCAGCCCAACACTGCCTCACCCTAACCGAATCAGAAAGGCAAGATCTTCTTAGTGAGAACCCCTGTCAATCTGGCAGTGGTCCCACTCACAACAAAAAGCAAGAAAAATAAATTGCTGCATCATCCGACGCCAGCAACACCTTTTCCTAAGGAACTGTAGGCAAAAAGGATTTTAATGGAAGAATAAAAGATTCAAAAGAAAACTCATTAATATGAAAAATAAATTTAACATGTACTTAATTTTGATTCAGGGCATGCTATGGGAATGAAAAGAAACATTATTGATAACTACCTACAAAGAATTGACAGATCTACAAGTGCAGAGAAAGATTTTTTGAGGGAAATTGAAAACATGAAAGTTATTTTCAGAAGTAATGATTATAATGATAGTTCCATAATTAAAATCATCCAAAAGTATAATAATTTTAAAATAAAGGAATTAAATGTTTACAACGAAAAGAGATTCTTTCTATCATATCTCAATAAAAATAGTCAAATCAAAAAAATTTGTAAGAATTTTAATATTGAAACTGGATTTGTTTATAATAATAAAATAAAAAATATTGTTTGTAATAAATTAAACATGTATGACATAAAGCATGAAATGGGGATTGTGTATAAGATGGAATGTATGAACTGTAGGGTGTTCTATCTAGGAGAAAGCAAAAGGACAATAAAGGAAAGGGTACTTGAGCACAGGTATGGCATAAAAAATAAATTAATAGACAAATCGGAGGTGGCAGAACATTGTGTTCAAAAAACACACTGTATGAATAATGAAATTAAAATTTTATGTGTAGAAAAAGACCATAAAACAAGAAAAATAATAGAAAATATATATATTAGAAACACAAAAAGTAGAAAATTAAACAGGAATGAGGGAATAGAAGTAAATGAATGTATAGTTGCAATGGCTAATGAGATGATTGATAAAAATTGTTCACATTGTAATAACAAGGTTAAATTTGATGTTTTTAGATTGTTGAATCTTTGCATTACTATCAGATTATTGTAATTTGTTGTAAAGTTGATTGTTTCAAAAATCTATGTTATGTAGTTCTAATGTAATCTTCCTTAGTTTGTTGTTAAAATTCTTTTTTCGTTACTTATTCATGTAAGCTTGAAGAAAAAGAGACGATTTTCTGTCTTCGAAAATTTGCGTTTTTCAATAAATATATAATGTATTCAGTATTTAGAAATTTTCAGATACTGTGTATTGACACTTCTAAACCCTCAGCCTGCATTATTATTAGAAAACCTAATTTGCCAATTTTACACAGATCTGATCTAACTACAGCATGGTGTGTATTGGCAACATTAGAAATAGGTATTTCAATTCAGCATGCCTCAGTTTACTGTCAGCCTTCCAGACAGATGGAAGAAAATTTAGAAGAATTAGAGACGATTTTAAACAATATCTAAAAAAAAAAAAAAATTATTAATGGGAATAGACTCAAAACGCAAGAAGTCCTTTGTGGCATGATGAACTAGAAAACGAAACAGGCAGAGTTTTTGAAGAAATTATTGTCAGCAGTAATTTAATAGTATGCAATGAGCAGAGTGATCCAACATATCAATCAACATTAGGAAGGAGCTGGATAGACATTACTATAGCAGGCATAGATATTACAAATAAGATATGCAATTGGCATCTTTCTAATGAAGAAACCTGCTCTGATCATCGAGCAATTCGTTTTCATATCACCACAGATAAGAATTTTATCAACTCCAATGACAACAGATATAATATCAAACTAGCAAACTGGGATAAATTCAACACAATTCTAAGTATTAGTCTACATGAATGGATCCCAGTCAAACCTGTTACCCAAGAAGAAATAGAAATTTACTGTCAACAATTAACGGACTTTATCATTGATATTGCTGATCAATTTATTCCAAAGGAAATACCAGGAAAGAAAGTGGTACCATGGTGGACACCACAACTAACGTCTTTAAGAAAGACCACTAATAGACTGCGAAGAATATTGTTACATGATGGATGGAACAGCGGCGTCTCCCTCCTAGAATACAGTAAACTAAGCCGGCAGCGCCTTCCTTCCCTCCCCTTGGTTTGCGGGAATGGACGCGTTGTCGGCCTTACAAGCAGCCGCAGAAGATAGACTTCAGTTTGTGTCTGGGCAGGAGCCCAAAGAGGAGGTAGCAGCAGTCCAGTTCGGGGCAGGAGCCCATAGTGCAGTAGTTCGTTTGTGGCCGAGAGCCACAAGGAGCCTCTAGGTAGAAGAAGAGTGAAGGACTTAAGTCATCGCGGCACGAAGCCGCCCGGAGTCTCCAGAAGAAGAACATTGAAGAAGTTAGCCAGCATGGCATGAAGCCACCCGTAGCCTCCAGTAGGGATGAGGAAAACCAAGTAAACTGAGCAGCCAACCAACGCCAGTAAGGACGAGGAAAGCCCGGTAAACTGAGCAGCCAACCGCCGCCAGTAGGGACGAGGAAAGTCCGGTAAACTGAGCAGCCAACTGCCGCCAGTAGGGATGAGGAAAGTCCGGTAAACTGAACAGCCAACCGCCGCCAGTAGGGACGAAAAAGGTGAAGAATGCAACAACAACAGGGTCTGCCTTCAGTAGAGGAGTTTCCAGTCGAAACCATCGTTGAAGGACTATTAAGACTATTAGTTCGTAAAGAAAGAGAAAAAAAATAAAAGAATCCCCAAACTAAAAGAACCTCAGTGGTATGCCAAGTGAATTTGACAAGCCAGCATTTTTGGCACCCGAATGGGGATCCGACGTGAATGAAGAGAACGCAGTCGTAAGAGGATTCGATTCAAATAGGGATCCAACAAGTCGTTGGATAGATACACCTAGAGGATACAAGTGAGTGGTTGAATAGTAATTTTTTTTTTGTTAGAATACGACCGAGTTGGCGGATATAGTGGAGGATCTCCGACGTTAATTTGAAGACCTTGTGATTACTGACATATTGACACCACCTTGGACAGGGAGTGACATCATGACGACCCCACAAGTGGTTCACATACATTTGAGCTCGTTTCTTCCAAAGTTGAATTTCAGCGGTGATAGGGATGAGAGGTTTCAGAGGTACGAAACATCAATAACTGGACGACAAGCCGAGCTATTGCTTATTTGAACAGATGTCTAATGGGTACCGCCTGTGCATGGCATAATCAATATCGATTTCAAAATCGAGATGCGACATGGGAGCAAATGATTGCAGAGTTACAGAGTGAATTCCAGTATACTATTACACTTGGGCACATTTTGGCACGTTCACAGAAAATTGACTAGCCCGTGATGCAGTACCTTTTCGAGAAAATTGATTTGTTTCTCCAGAGTGACTGTGAATTCAAAGAAGAATTTATAGTGAGGAATGTAATCAAAGGTTTACAGGCGGAGTTAAGAAGAAAATTAGAAATTACTCTTCCTGGAATAATATCAGAATTAAAGAAACAAGTTCGCCGATATTGTAATTATGCTCCGGAAGCAAGATTTAGTGAGGCATCCAGTGAGAAAGGAACATCTGAGGATGAAATGGATAAAAAGAAAAGAACTGTGTCAAAAGGAAAAAAAAATATCCCATCATGACCGCAGTGCCTCTGGAGAAGACATTGAACAGCCACACAAAAGGTCCCAGTAAAGAATGGAAGTGTTTCCAATGTGGGCAAATAGGACACAGGATAGCCGACTGCCCCAGAAGAAAGATGGAAGTTAGAAGAGGAATGACACATAGTCATACAAGAGATTCCAGAACAGAATGGAAGTGTTTTCATTGCCAGGAAGTTGGACATATAGTAGCCTACTATCCCAAAAGAGAGGCCCAGATTAGAAGAGAAATGTTACGTTTGGACGTAGAGGGTAACAAAACCAAGCCACAACCAGGTATCAGTACTGCAGTAGGACTAATGAAGCTGTATGGTTAACCCCAGTTGGTGGAGTGATTACCATACCAGTTACTCTTAATAAGTCTCCCTAGAAGCCATAGTGGATACTGGAGCAGGTGTTTCGATAATCAATACTACCATGGCGTGTAAGCTGGGATTACGAGAAGAGCAAATGGCGCCTATGGCATTATCACATATTGGAGGACAGACTCTCAGTAATAATGACAAGGTGATAATGAATTTGATGATTCAATAACAACGTTCGAAGTTGGAAGCAGTAAGTGTAGAAGCAGTACCATTTACACTATTATTGGGTTGTGATTGGTGTTTGAAGAATAAACTAAAAATTGACTTCCAAACAAAAGTAGTGGAAATAGAGAAACGAGGTGCAGTAAAAATACCGTTTTGTCTTAAATCCATGATGATGAACCCAGTATTATTCAGTTATGTGCAGTCTCCACCGATAACGCAAGTGGAAAGCACTTTAACCGAAGAAGAGAAAAAAGACTTGCATAGCCTATTGGGGAAATATCAGGATACGTTCGCAAGGCCACATGAAAAGTACGGGCAGGTGAAAATAGGAGAACACATTATTGACGGCTGGTTCATCAAGCACCATATAGAAGATCTTTTAAGGAAAGAGATGAAATGAAGGCACTGATAGAACAGATGTTACAAGAAGAGGTTATAGAACACTCAACAAGTCCATGTAGTAGTACTGCACTTTTAGTAAGGAAAAAGGATCAGAGTTGGCGATTTTGTGTGGATTACAGAAAAATTAATCTTATTTACACAAATGGATCGATACCCATTACCCAGAGTTGATGATTTCCTGGATTTTATGGCAGGTAATACGTATTTTACGTTGGACCTTCAGGCAGGTTATTGGCAGATGCCTTTACAAGAAGAAAGCAAAGAGAAGTCTGCATTTATAACGCCTGATGGACTTTATCAGTTTCGAGTGCTTCCTTTTGGCTTGGCCATTGCGCCAGCCTCATTCCAGAGAATGATGGACAAAGTTTTGGCTTGGTTGAAATGGATAGATTGTGTGGTCTACCTAGACGACATTGTCGTAGCAGGTAAAACTTGGGAACAGCATCAACAAAGGTTAAGGAAGGTACTACAACGTTTACAAGATTTTAATTTAAAACTGAAAGCTACCAAATGTTATTTTGGAAAACATGAAATCCAGTGTATGGGTTTTATAGTGAATAAAGAGGCCATCATACCAGATCCAGTTAAAATTGTAGTAGTAGAGCGTTACCCTAGGCCCACAACACCTAAGGAAGTACAAAGTTTTGTTGAGTTGCTATCTTATTAAAGAAAAAGCATAGAGAACTTTGCAAAGAAAGCACAACCTCTCCATGATTTGACAAAATGTGGTGTTCCCTTTATGTGGACTCCAGAAAGGGAAACGGCATTTCAAGAATTAAAGGCTGCCCTCATTAATGCATTAGTGTTACAACATTTTCAAGAAAATGAAAAGGTGTACATTCATACCGATGCGAGTGACGAAGCAGTGGGAGCAGTGGGGGGTTCAAAAAAAAAAAAGACGAATGGGAGCATCCTGTTGCTTATGCCAGTCAGGCGTTATCTACAACAGAACAGAAATAGAGTGCCATCGAGAAGGAATGCCTTGCGGTAGTATGGAGTTTGATTACAAGATCCACTATAAACCTGGCAAACAACACAGCGATGCTGATTGCTTGTCAGGTCATCCAGCGCCACCAGAAGCAGAGCCTTTATCTGATGGGGAAGACTTCTTTTCAATCCTTTTTGTGGACAAAGAAGAAATGGTGGAAGCTTAAGCCCAAGATAGGCATTTGGCTCATTTGAAGCGAATTTTGGCAAAATCCCCTCAGCAACGAAATGTGAGAGAGAAAAAGTTGGTACATAGTTATATCCTTGATGATGAAGTTTTTATATAAACTGAAGTGGAGTAAACAACAACAAATAAAACTCATAGTAGTACCTCAACAATTAAGAAAAGCAGTCCTGCAAATGTATCATGGTGACGCCATTGCGGGTTGTATGGGTATAGAGAAAACACGTAAAAGAATAATTGTAAGATACTATTGGCCCAGAATGACCAAAATGATAAGAGATTATGTTTCTGCATCTGAGAAGTGTCAGAGTAAATGAATACCTGATATTTTAGGTCCATTTCCCTTTAGTCTAAACAGAAAGCTTTACATAATTGTGGCAACAGAATATTTTTCTAAATGGATAGAGACGAGAGCAGTGAGTAGAGCTACTGCAGTGCAAGCAGCAAACTTTCTTTTGGAACAAGTGTTTTTAAGATACGGACCTAAGCAGTATCTAGTATCAGATTGAGGAGTATCCAACTGTGTGCGATCACTATGTCGGGAGGCAGGAACCATTCAAAAATTTACCTCTGGATACAGACCACAGGTAAATGGTCTGATAGAAAGGGTCAATCGTACTCTAACTGAAATGATAGCAAAATACGTGGGACCAGATCACAGAGATTGGTATTGATATTCGGTATCCCTAACACATGCCTACAATACGGCAGTGCAGGGTACCACAGGTGAAACCCCTTATTTTTTGTTGTATGGAAGAGAGTATAAAAACCCTGATCAGTTAAAACTGAACACCAGAATTATGCCACTTCCCAATTTAAGAACACTTGTCGATTGATGAGGAAGGAGAGACAAATGGTGAAACAGAGAATAAGACAGAAGCATAGACAGTATCAGTTACGGCATGACAAAAAAATTACACCCCTATACCAAATTACCATATAGGACAAAAAGTAATGGTAAAGATGTCTAGAAGAAGCGTGGGACTAGCTGAAAAGTTACTTCCTTGAAAAGGACCCACTATCGTCAGGCAAAAAGTAGGCGTAAATACGTATTGAGTTCAATTTAGAGACATAGGAAGGAGAGAAGAAATCGTTAACGCCGAGCGACTTTCTTGCTTCCGAGAAGAATAGTAGTAGTGTGTGTATAGGGACTACACACTCTAGGGAGGGAGAAAATGTTACACGACGGATGGAGCAGCGGCGTCTCCCCCCCTAAAATACAGTAAACTAAGCCGGCAACGCCTCCCTTCCCTCCCCCTGGTTTCCAGGAATGGATGCGTTGTCGGCTTTACAAGCAGCCGCAGAAGATCGAGACTTCAGTTCGTGTCTGGGCAGGAGCCCAAAGAGGAGGCAGCAGCAATCCAGTTTGGGGCAGGAGCCCATAGTGCAGTAGTTCGTTTGTGGCCGAGAGCCACAAGGAGCCTCTAGCTAGAAGAAGAGTGAAGGAGTTAGTCATCGCGGCACCAAGCCGCCCGGAGTCTCCAGAAGAAGAAAATTGAAGAAGTTAGCCAGCATGGCATGAAGCCACCCGTAGCCTCCAGTAGGGACGAGGAAAGCCCGGTAAACTGAGCAGCCAACCGCCGCCAGTAAGGACGAGGAAAGCTCGGTAAACTGATCAGCCAGCCGCCGCCAGCAGGGACGAGAAAGGTGAAGAACGCAACGACAACAGGAGTCCGCCTTCAGTGGAGGAGTTTCCAGTCGAAACCATCGTTGAAGGACTATTGAGACTATTAGTTAATAAACTGTTCAGACTATTAGTTAAAGAAAGAGGAAAAAAAATAAAAGAATCCCCAAAATAAAAGAACCTCAGTGGTACGCCAAGTGAATTTGGCATGCCAGCAATATTTCAAAGAGAGAGATGTCAGATAAAATGCTTAGAGGCAAAACAAGAATATCACGATGCCAAAAAAACATTATGCACATGAAATACGAAAAGCTCAATTAATTTCATGGAAGGAATACTGCAATGGAGTCACAAATCCTTAGAAAAATATATACAGAATCATTTCAAGAAGCGCTGTCAGAAATACAAATATTCTTAATGCGTTTAATAAAATGAATGGGCAAACCACTTCCACCATACAAACTACTTTAGAAAAAATTGTTGAAGATTTATTTCCCATTGATAATCATGAAAGTGATAACACGGAGAATGTTAAAATATGCAGTGAATATCAGGAGATAATAGATGCGCCAATGGCAATTATGAAAAAAATCACTGAAGAAGAGTTAAAACAATCTGTACATTCATTACATCCACTAAAAGCCCCAGGAGAGGATGGAATTATATATACAAAAGATACAGAAAAGTTATCATTTCTTAAATACATATCTTAGTTGCTTATTCAATAGCTGCTTACAGACTTCCTACTTTCCATCATATTGGAAAACAGCCATGGTATGTCTACTTAGGAAGCCAGGTAACAACACAGGAACTAAAGCACATCGACCCATAAGCCTTTTATCAGATCTTGGAAAGATTTTTGAAAAAAAAAAAAAATTATATACTAGGCTCAATTGGAGAGCCACATCTTTAAACTGATTTAGTGAAAACCAAACTAAACTGGTTTAGCTTGGCTTCATAAGAGGCAAATCTGCAGAAAAAGTCATTTATCAATTGTCAAATATTATACATGAAGGCTTCAAAAAGAAGATTTATAGTGCTGTCATTTTTACTGACATAACAGCAGCTTTTGATAATGCCTGGCACCCTTCAATCATCTTAGAATTATACAAAAAGAAGTGTCCCATATACCTTATCAAAATGATTGCTGCCTACCTCAATGAGAGGACAGTTATAGTAAATCAAATTCAGAGGAAATTGAATAAGTCTTGTCCTCAAGAAGGAATCATTTCACCTTTTTTGTGGAATGTCATTGTAGATCCACTATTACAAAAATCTGATACTGACAAACAATATTTTGGGTACGCTTATGATATTGCTGTAGTGGCTCAAGATAAGAATTTAGAAAACCTACAAAAGACATTAAATAAAGCCCTTAAACAGATACGTAATTGGTGCTCCTTAAATAAATTAACTGTCAACATTACTAAAACTAAAGCTATCCTTTTTACACAGAAATACAAATACCAGCAATCATCAAACTATTATGATAAACAACGCATTCAATGGGTAGAATCACAAATATCTTGGAGTGACCTTGGATAATAAATTAAGTTTTAGACAGCACGCTCGGGATATACTGAATAAAGCAAAAACAATTGGCAATCAGTTACAAAGATGTGCTAAATGCACTTGGGGAATAAGTGCCTCAGGGACATGATCTACTTTCCTTGGAGCAATAGAACCTCTTGTCATGTATGCAGCAGAAAGTTGGGGACATGTTGTGCTGCATAATAAAGCTCTACAAATTTTTTTTTTAAGAGTGCAATAAAAATAACACATGCATGTAGGACAGTCTCTGGAGAGGCTGCAATAACACTTTCTAATATTGTTCCATGGCCATTAGTAATCGAAACGAAATGTCTTTCCTTTTATGCCAAGACTGGCAGAATTATGGAACCAAATAACAAACTGTTTTGGGATAGTGCAATTAATGTTTCCAACTTCTACAACAACAGTTACATACATGAATCCAACACTTTGGACACAACCTAATGTTTATTTTGAGCCTTTATCCTCCACTAAGCCTACAGATACTAACATATACACAGATGGCTCCAAGTCCATTAATGGAGTCGGAGAAAGTGTCTGTATTTACTTAAATAACTGGACATTGGATTGGAAGAAGAGAGCCCACTGAGTTCCCCCACGGTCGCCAGATCTAACCCCTATGGGACTTTTACTTGTGGGGACCAGTGAAAGATCATGTCCATCGACAGAAGCCATGCACAGTAGAGGATTTCGCCGGGAAATTACAGGGGCATGAGCCGCGACCTCCATTCAAACACTGACCGCCGTAGCTGCGGCGACCGTTCGTCATTGCATCATGTGTTTGGATGCCAACGGCGAACATTTTGACCATCTAAAGTAAGCATGTGCTTAACTGAAGACAGTACTACATTTGTGATCGGTATTTACATGTAAAACAAACACATAATAAATAGCTTTAGTTCTTTAAAGTGTGTATACATTTTTCTGGCGGACCCTGTATATCATTTAATGTTATTACTCAATTTGCTTTTTTTTCTAAGTCACACATGTAATGTTTTTTAAAAAGCTATTTAAAAAATAACCATTATATCAAACTGATAGGTTTCTGCATAAAAGAATATGGTGAAGTGTATATTATTTTAAAGAACTTTTGTTTGGATTTTTAAATAAGAAATATATTGAAAAACCCTTGATTAATTAGAAAAAAATGTTTTCCAAATGTCATATACATAACACGGAATGGCCCTGAAGCATTTGCCTATGCAGACAACTTCATAATAATAAATGCTTCTGATGAAATACAGAGTACTCATCAAAGGACTCAATGTGACTTGGACCAAATTGTAAAGTGGACCCATGACTACAAAATGGAAATAAACCAGGTAAAAACAAAATTCATGGTAATCAAAACTAAAAACAAAAACATAAGCATCATGCCAAGCTTAAAAATACACACATTTGAGTGCCTTCACAAAGACAATGAACAAAAAGTTAATTGCAGCTATGAGATATTGGAAAACAAACAATTGTAAATATCTTGGTATTCACATTGATAACAAATTCACATGGCATATTCACACAATCTCAATCCTAAAAAAAATAACACTTACATCCTTAACAAAATTAAAAATTCTTTTCCTTTAAAAGCAAAAATCTTAATTTATAAAAGCCTTTGTTGACTCAACAATAAACTATGGCATAATTAACAGGATACATGCAAACAAGAATGAAATAGACTTAATAGACAAATCCATAGATAATTTACTTAATCTAATCTTCGCAAATGTATGCTCTAAAAAACTAGATATCCTCAAAAAGTACAAAATATTATATCCATGATAAAAAATATGTTATAAATTAAATAAAAATGAAAACAAATGTAATATGGGTTTAATTTACAAATTAGAATGTTTAAATTGTAGAAATTTTTATGTTGGAGAAAGTAAAAGAATGATTTGAGAGAGGGTTTTGGAACATATATATTAAGAATCAAATCTACAATCTCTTCCACCCTTCCTGTCAGTGTCTGGATATTCAAAGTTCCAATTCGTAGTCCATTTGTATAACTCTTAGTCTGTTTGTATCTTCCGGGTCGTCGTCTGCATCCGTCCTTTCCGAGGCTAGTTCCTGTTTTGAAAGCATGTAATAAAATCCACTACTGGCTTGCTAGGCCTATCGTAGCTTCACCAGGACCCCGTCAGCCGTCACTTTTCGGGGTTCCCATAGGGCCTTCACAGCTACCGTAACGGTCTCGGGGCCCACGAAGTCCCCGCTGTACTTCACCCCTACAGGCAGTCCCCTACTTCATGCCGTTGCCCGTCTCCCACCGCTTGGAGGAGGGGTTGGACTTATGGGAGACCATAATATCACACTGTGCCAAGATATATGAAAAGATTTTGGAAAGTAGAATCCGAGCAAAAGTTGAGAGGGATTTGAGAGAAGAGCAGTATGGTTTCAGACCTGGGAGATCTACAGTGGATCTCATTTTTGCAGTGAGACAACTCCAAGAACATCACTATGAATTTGGGGAGGATATTTGGATGGCCTTTCTAGACATAGAAAAGGCGTATGATAGTGTGTGTAGGAAAAAGGTGTGGGAAGTAATGGAGAGCATGGGGCTGGATAAAGGGACTGTTTGTAGAGTGAAGGAGATGTATCGTGGAAGTGTGAGTTGTGTGAAAGTGGGAGGGGAAAGAACTGACTGGTTCAAAAAAAGGAGTGGTCTGAAACAGGGTAGTGCACTGTCACCCCTGCTCTTCATTGTGGTCATGAATGAAATTTTGACGCGGGTGGCGGAAAGAGTTGGGGAGGATAAGATGAAGGCAATGGTGTTTGCAGATGATCTGATGGTCTGGGGAAACAAGGAGGAGGAGATTCAGGAGCAACTGGAGGCTTGGGAGGAAACGGTGGGAGAATATGGGATGAGATTCAACACGGGTAAATGTGAGATTCTGTTGACGACCAGGAAAAGGAATAGACCGGTGAGTGGGATTACTCTTGGAGGAGGACTGCTGAAGAGGGTGGAAAGTTTCAAGTACTTGGGAAGTGTGGTGGAGGAGAATGGAAGAAATGACAAAGAGATTACAGAACATGGCAGACAGGCAGAAGCTTTCCTGAGATGCGTCAGGAGTTTGGTGTGGAGTAAGGATGTCCCGCAAAAAAGTAAAGAAGTGTTGTACCGATGCTATTATGTCCCTATACTGACATACACATCGGAAACTTGGATAATGAAGAAAAGAGAGGTAAGCAGATTGACGGCTTGTGAGATGAAATTCCTGCGGGGTAGGTTAGGAGTTACTAGAAGAGATAGGGTGAGGAACGAAAGGATTAGGGAGATAGTGAAAGAGGAGCCCCTGCAGGAAAGAATCGAGACATCTAGATTAAGGTGGTATGGGCACTTAAAGAGAATGGAGGAGAAGAGGATTCCCAGGAGGATGCATGAGATGAGGATACAGAAGACCAAGGGGAAGACCAAGAGATAAATGGATTAGAGGAGTGGAGGAATGTGTCCGAAAGAGGGGGGAGGACTGGAACAGGGTGACAGCGGAAAGATGGTGGGAGATAAGAACTAGGTGGAGAGGCTTATGTTCCCGACAGACCCAGCCTGAGGTTGGAAGCTGTAATGGATATGAGAGAGATATTAAGAAGAAGCAAGGTGACAGGTCTGATTTAGCTGAGCATTGCTATAGATTGGGGCATAACATTAGTGAATAAGTAAAATTATTATATATGGAAAAAGATGCTAAAACAAGGAAAATTATAGAAAGCTTGGTTATAAGAAACACAAAAAAATTATAATATTAAACGTAATGATGGCATAGAAGTTGAAAATGTATTAGTAAATTTGGCAAAAGATATGGTAAATTCATGTATAAATAACAAAGATTGGCAAAATTTGAAGAATTTCAACAATTGTAGGAATGTTTAAATGTAGTAGCTATTGATTGTAAGATTAATAATGTTAAAAATAAGTAAGATATTGTTGGTTTCAAGTATATCCAGGGTGTATGCTTGATATGTGACATCTTGATATTTAATTGATTGTTTGATATAACTTGAAAAAGGAAAGAAGAAAATTTTCTAAAAATTTGTTTCAATAAATATATTTTAAATATATATTTTTTTGGAAGGAGATGACGTCTGTTACTTATTAAAAAATAGTATACACAATTACACTAAAGAATTATTTTACTCTTCTAAATAAAACTGAATGCACAACGCTCTATTCCACCAGAAGCAACTTCTATAACAAACCAAAATTTGAACCACCTCGAAATAACTACGGATTAAGATTAAAAAGTAAAATAATTGTAAACATATTTAATCAATTAGACAAAAATTTAAACAACCGGGAAAATTTTAAAGACTTAGAAATAAAACTCCTTAATTACATTACAGAAAATAAGATAAAATGGTTTAAATAAATACATAACTTTGAAATCCAAGCTCAGAAAATATCTCATTTTATAGAAAATTTCCAGGTAAAAACACCCACGTAATCAACTATATTATTAGTTATAAAAAAATAAAAAAATAAATAGGAAATTGTAGCAAGTAGAAATATTTAAATACATATCCTCTTATTCTTTAACTTTTACAATATTAATGTATATCTGTAATATATGAAAAGGTGAACATGCACAAATGTGTATTTACGCTCCTGTGTATGTATACTAGGGTGTCCCTTATTTTTCAAAGTTTTTATTTTTTAACGCATAGGTCCTAGTTTTTTTCTTTAGCCTCTAAAACACTCGGAAATAAATTTTTAGCTTATTTGGATAACGGCAACCTGTGCCGACATGCATCGAAACACGTTCATATACGTTGCGCGCGAGGAGCATAGTGCGAGGAACAGCGCGCGCTCGCGGCTTTGTTATTCGCTCTTGGATTGTCGAGTAATTAACACGTATTGTTTTACATTAAAAATATGGCACGAGAATTACGAAGCAAAAAAAAAACCTATTTTCTTGGTTGGTAACATTAATCATCAAATAAAAGGTGCAAAGTTACCGTCTAATCGCCAAGTTCTTGCAGTTCTATTTTTTAATATTCGCGAAGTTAAATTGACTATCAGTGAAAGCGCAAATCTTGTTGTTCGAGAGTGTATTATATTCTGGGAAAAAGCTAGAATACCTACTAGAGCTATACCTAACTGTGTGAAAAAACTTGTAGATCTTTATCAAGCTTGGAGAGAGTTGCAGAAAAATTCAATAAAAAAACAAGACTATTATAAACAACGTGAGAAGGATTTTCAAAATAATTTAGATAACTTATTCGACATAGCACACGCTGATGCTTTGGAACGAATGAAAATAGAGGAAGACAAAATATTTTTACAACGACAAAGAGAACCAGGACGACCAGGTTGTTTAGCGGGTGTAGACAAAAAGTTAACGGAGAAAGAAGAACAAGTTAACGGAGAAAGAAGAACGAGTAAGACAGAGAAAGCTAAAAGAGAAAAAAAGGCTCGAGCAAATGTGTTCTGCGAGTTCGTCGACACCTCATACTGTTCAAGACTCTTTTCATCCTCTAGAACAACAGGATCAACCTACTAGCTCTGATGAAAGTCTGGAGGAACCTTTGCCATCGATATCTCAATCCATCAGTTCTGGAACTATAACAAAAAGAGGAAGGAAAGACTTTATCACGCCTAAGCTAGTTGCAGCATTAGATAGATGTCAATTAAGCATAAGGGATTCTGTTTTTATACTTCAAGCTGCAGTTGAAGCCTTAGGTCTTAACTGTGATGATTTTCCAATCAACAAATCTTCTATTCAACGTATTCGCACACAGGGTAGAAAAGATAGAGCGGATTCGATAAAATCAGATTTTCAAAATAACATACCTGAAGTAGTTACCCTTCACTGGGATGGAAAATTATTACCCGGATTAGACATAAGAAGTCCCAAAGAAGAGCGCTTGCCAATCCTTATTTCATTCGCAGAGAAACAACAACTTCTTGCAGTACCAAGACTGGAGAGTTCTTCTGGCCAACAACAAGCTAAAGTTTTGGCAAATGCTCTTTTTGATTGGAACCTCGATGACAAGGTACAAATAATGTGCTGTGATACAACGGCATCTAACACGGGGCGTTTAAACGGAGCTTGTGTACGTCTGGAACAAAAACTAGGGAGAGAATTGCTTCTATTTGCTTGCCGGCATCATGTATATGAACTAGTCTTAAAATGTGTTTTTGAAACAAAAATTCACCAAATCACTAATAGCCCTGATATTCCACTATTCAAAAAGTTTCGAGACAACTGGAAAAATGTGAATCCTACAGCTGTTGAAACCTACAACGACTTTGTTAAACAACATTTATTTTTTTCTGATACAATGATTGAAGGATTATTGACTTTCTACAATGAAGAATTGAAAAAATCTTTTATTCGTGATGATTACAGGGAACTCATCGAATTAGCTATTATTTTCTTAGGAGGAGACGATGAGAGAAAATTTAAAATTAGACCTCCAGGAGCAATGCACCAAGCAAGATGGATGGCTAGAGCTATTTACTCTTTAAAAATATGTTTGCTGCAATCCCAGATCAAAATGAGCACCAAAGATAAACGAGCACTGCAAGAGGTTTGTTTGTTTATCGTGACTAAGTATGTAAAACCCTGGCTTCAATGCAATGTTGTAGTGAAGGCGCCAAATCAAGATTTGTGCTTTTTAAAAATGCTAAAAGAATACGAAACAGTGGACAAGTCGATCTCTCAAGCGGCTCTGAACAAGTTCAGCCAACATCTGTGGTACTTGGCTGAAGAAATTGCCGTTTTATCACTGTTTGATGACGAAGTTGAAGAAAAAGTTAAAGAAATGATAGTAGTAAATTTACAACGAGAGAGTTTGTATGATTATGGAAAAAGATACGTTCCATCGAAAGAGGAGATATCTAATTATTTATTTGGTGAGTGGGAATACTTACATAATTTCTTACATTGTTTTTACGTGATAGATTTAAAAATGAAAATAATATGTCTTTATTTTATTCTTGCAGATAAATCATTAAATGATTTCGTGTCCGTCAAGAGTACCAATTTGTTTTCTCGGTTGAAAATTGATCAAGAATTCCTCCAGACACATGTTTCTACATGGCAAGAAGATGTTCGCTATTTGGAGACAAAAAAGAAGGTTCTTTCTTTAAGAGCTGTCAATGACACAGCTGAAAGAGCCGTCAAACTTATTCAAGATTTTCATGGCCTAATAACTGCAGAAGAAGAACAGAAGCAATTCTTGCTACGTTGTGTGCAAGAGCATAGATATTTGTATCCAGATTGCAAAAAAGATACCCTCAAAAGGAAATATCCTGCATGATAATTTTCTAATTTTCTTTTTTTTTATTAAAAATAAATACCTTATATTAACTTTAAACTTGATGTTTTATTTTATATTCTTATAAAATAAAAAAAAAAAATTAAACTGATCTAGTTGAATGACAGAAAGCATTAAAAACACAGATTCTCATAAACTTTGAAGCCCTGTCGGCACAGGTTAATATTAACATAGGAAGATAAAATTTTGTATTTGAGTTAGTCTATGTATATAGAAAAGAATTAGGGGGTATGCGTTTCAATATTAAAAAAAAAAAAAAATTCACCCATATAAGGGACACCCTAATGTATACAATACAGATACAGAGACATATACACACGCCTGCATTTTCACATTAAAGTGAATGTTCTTTAAAATATGTGCTTTAAATTTTTATAGATTGTACTGTGTAGATATGTAGATTACATGTATATTGCATTATATTAGCAACTATAAATTAATCAGATTGTTAACATTAAATTCCAGAACCTACAGATGGAAATTTCCCTAAGTAGGACTGTAAAATTTGAATAAATAATAATAAAAAAAAAACTTAAGTAATTGTGATGTTAGTTATAATATATATATAAACCCTGCAACCCCTGACAATAATAATGAGTTACCCTGATCACATGACAGGAAGTGTGTGCACTTTAAAAAACTGAGATTTTGTTTCCAGTTTGTTCCATGTGTCATCTGATGAAGGGGTCCAAACCTGGACCCCGCAACATGTAATGAAGAATTTTTTAAAATATGTGTTTTTTTAAGTGTGTTAAGTCCCAATTGTAAAATGTTTAAAACAGATTTAAGCTGAAAACAGGCATCTTTAATCAAAAAACAAAAGATTCGCCCCCAAATCCCCAATGGGCCTTTGTCCCTGTATCCTTCTGGGAAACTCCAGTACATTTCAAATGTCTTTTTTTTTTAATTTGCAGCTGGACACACTGTCTCCCAGACAAGAGAAGATATATTCAAACTTTTCAGACTTTGTGGATACAAATACTAAATCTCAAGAGATTAATGCACTTCGCAGATAGTAGATTCCATCCTTTTGTCTACATCTGAATGTGAATGTGATTTCAATGTTATGAATGACATTCATACAAAAAAAAGAGGAATGCATTATTAGCGACATGAACTGTTAGACTAAAGCCAGTTTCAGAAAAAGATCAGGAGTGATGTGACGCATAGGAATCTCTATTGTTGTGGCAAGCATCAGTCTTTCATGCTAAGGTTCGCTGAATCAATTCTCCTACACACCTTTTTTTTTTGGTTTTGTTTTTTCTTTCTCCATCTCCAGTTTTTTAGTTTTTTTTTTGTTTTTTAATTAATCTTGTTTAAATTACATATATTTTAATTTCATTCTTGCCAGTCAAATCATAGGACCACACAAAGACTAACCTTTACGATTAACTTTAAAGTATAAATGAGGAGACATGTGAGGGCTAGTGGAGGCAGTCAAGATGTCAAGTAGTTCGACAATTTAAGAACCAATAGCACGATTGATTTTTATTAGATTGGAAATTTTCACAAAAAATAATCTTAAACTCTCTATTATCTATCAGTACAAACTTTAAAGTAACTTACAAAATCTTTTGCTTACAGAACGATATTTACAAGAAAGGTGAACTAAGTTTCGGGCTGACAGATACCGTGTAATTTGGTTCACTGATGTCACTCCCGATCTTTTTCTGAAACTGGCTTTAGTTTTCATTAAAAGTGTCAACCCTCCAGTGTCAAAGTTTAACCAACTGCCATATGTACAGCCATGGCTACATTCAGGGAGGAGATCAGCTAATGAAACTACATGCCGCAAAAGAGATCCTGTCCCAGAATTTCAGTATGATGCAATCTGGGACTTTCTCAATTCATTGTCACATGTAAATTAAATTTGTCAGGCATTTTGTTTTAAAATTAATGTTATTCTAAATATATATTTTGTTTGCTGATTTCATTTTAAAAGATCTAATGATTGCAATCTTTGGCATCATAAATTAAAATAAAGAAAATGTATTAAGTTTATGGATTGGTAATTGCACAGTTCCCCGTAAAATATTTTTCCAACTTCAGCACTGCCAAGGTTACTTTCAAAAATGGGCAACTACAATTGTTATGGAACTACAACAAGGGAATGATCAATAAAAAAAGTAAATACATAAAAAACAAAACTCCTTTCAATAAAGAGCAATTATGAAAAATGGTTCCTACTAGAGTTAATGAAGTTTAAGGTAATTTTTACATGTGATAGTATTAATTTAGATACACAATGGTGAATTAAAAATTCAAGGTTTTTTTTTTTTTTTTTCATTTTAAATACTCTAATCAAATAGTAAAACCAAAATAATAAGAACTGAACCAACATAAAATACAAATAAAGTCTGAACAGGATATTGTAAAATAGAAAAAAAAAAACCAACCTGTAAATTAAAACACACAGATCATTTATGTGATAGAAAATAATCAAAATCAATAAGGCAATTTACGACCAAAAAACATAACCAATCAACTGAAGTAGGGAAATTGTATTTTTTTCTATGAAAATCTATTTGTTGTTAGTTTTCATTTTATTCTTGATTTGTTATGAGTTTATTGTATTTGCCTGTTCCACATATAAATTTTGTAAAGATCATTTGCTTTGTCACTTCATTTTTTTGCTTTTTAAGAGAAGTATAGGATAGGCCAGAATGTACTTTATCATAATACTTTTTTTTTTTTTTAATTTCTTTTTCATCTATATAAGAAGTGTGAAAGTTTGTTTGTTTGTCTTGAAACAATGTCGTTATATCTCTACAGATCTTTACCAGATTTGGCATGGAGTTTCACATGTATCTTAGAATAATGCATGAACAACGAAAACCCAGAACTGGACTAAGGGGTGTAAACAGGGAGGGCAAACTTTCTTGATGGATAGGCATATCTCTGAAACCCATTTAGTTGGAAACACGAAATTTTACATGAGTGTTTTCTGTCAAAATCAAAACAATACATTATTCGATGAATTTCTAATTTTTGTGTCTGAAGGGGTGTAAATGGGGAGAGGGGCCTCCAGGTCATATCCGTGGGATATTTATATGTTTTTAATCCAGATACAAATTTCTTAAACATGCAGCACTCAAACAGAAAGATTCATTAATAAAAATTGTACAGCATCCAAACATTTCACACTTCATTTCTACCAAGTTTAGGAACAAGTTTTGTGTTTAATAAAAAAAAATCAAGTCACATTTAACTGGCAACAACACTTTTGGCAAACATACAAAAGCATAACTTCTGCTTTCAAACAACCTGGTACTACAGGCATTGTTCAAGAAGAAGGATCGATTCCAACTCTTAGGGTTCAGGGACAAGTTTACCATTTGGCTGGTTCTTTTTTGTCCCTACCTAATGAACAGCCCAAGTTTCTTCAGATTTATTTCATGGGTAATGAGCAGCAGCAGATACAGCAGCGCCGCAGAAACATTCCAACTGTCAGAGAAGGAATTGTCCTGGGCCTCTCAGCAGATGCTCCATGCTCATAATAATTATGTTAATGCTTTTCGCACAACATTAGATATATACAAAGCCATCCTGAAAAATATTCATCCATGCTCATAGAATTCCAACAGGACAGCATGAACGGCATTTTAATGTTCCTAATGTGGGGCAACACGATAAGCAAAAAAGCCTTGTTGTCCATCCAACACAACGCGTGAGACTTTGTCGACGGGTTTTCCTCGGACCATTGCTTGCCAAACAGGTTGGTCGGCCAGTTCTATTTTGGCATTTGGTCGGGCGAAAAATAACCATGTGCTTTGGAACACTTCAGTCTATACGTTGCACCCATTCATAGAAATGGCATCCCTTCGATTGTCTCTACTTCAGCTCGAGGAGAGCTATTATAATATTATTACCACAATATTGAGATTATCTTTCAAAAATAAATAAAGTATATACTTAAATGCATTAATTTTATGCATCAGAATTTATCAGAGTTTTTAAAAACTAGATTTTTTTCATAATTTCACAGCATCAGCTGTGTTCGTATGGAATTCTGGGATAGCTGATTGCTAACTAGTTAAAGAATTGAAGAATTAATCCCAATAAATCTAAGAAATTCAAAAAGAAAATATCCCAGGATGGATTTGCTAAATTTCTGTTAATTTCTGAATGTAAATTTTGCCATATTAAAGATTTCAATAATTATGAAATTCAAACTTTAAAATTACTTTCGCTGTTTGCTCACAGATGAGAAACAGGCACAATTTCATCCGAAATTCCTTTTTCAAAATGTTTTCTAGAATATTTTGATGTGTAAAATTACTACATTTCTGTGTAAAGATTGTTTCCGGTTGAATGATGATATTTCTTATTACAATAATAGCTTTTTGGTGGTTTTCAGTGCAGTGGAATTGAGATATTCAGGGGAGCAAACTACAAATGATGTCATCAGTGATGTATTTCAATTCTGTGCTTTTATTGGTTGGATTTCCAAAAGACATGAGTTGAATGTCCTGTCATGTTCTACATTGGCAGTCTCATCAAACATGTTTCCGGCAGACATGTCGCACGAACATGTTGGATAGTGTTCGCATAGCTTAAGGTTCCAGAGGTGGCTGTCCTTCTTTCTAAGGACATCAATTGGCGAGACATCACCCTTCAATAGCAAGATGACAGCATCCTCTGATATTCTGGAAAGGTGAGGATGGATATCACTTTGAACATCGAAGACTTGATGGCAAAAACTGTCTGCCAAGGACTTTTATTCCTACCGAATTATGGTGAGGCAAGGTGATAAGTCATATTTTGAGATATTGTCAGCTATTCCACCAATTCATTGTTGACCTGTATGCCAAGATTGAGTCTGAGCGACTGTGCTACATCAGACAAAACCAAAACAGATTAAGAGTGGAAAGCTATGTTCATCTTAAAGATATTAAGAAAGTTATTTTGAACATTTGGTACAACTTGATTATTAATTTACACTTTGTTTCATTGAAATGTAATTGTATTCATAAAATAATTAATGAAATATAACTCCATTAATAAAATATTACAGTAAATTATCTTGTGGCCATCCAGTATATCTCAAACTATGAATAACATCAATTTCAGCTTTAGGTACAAGTATTTTATAAAATAAAGAAAATCTCAAGGGAATTACGTTTGAGGTAAAGAAATATTATTGTTTTTCTCAGATGTCTTCAAAATGGAGTTTAATCATGAAGTGTGACGGGATTTGAAATCCAACCTCATTTTTAAATCACAAATTGCTACATTACTACGAATAGATTTCAAACCTAAAAGAAGGATAGGCAAGAAGATAGGTGCTGGATATTAGTTCAGTAGTAATGCAGAGATCCACAGCTTTTGTTGTGACATTGAATGTCGTATCATCAATGTCCCATGTGATGTGCATTAAAAAAGAACAGCATATCGGCAAGGTAAAAATATCCATAATTTATAATTTCTTTTTTTTTTAGACAGAAAGGAACAAAAAGAGATTAATGTAAAATTATCTGGTTTGCTTTCTATTTATAGATTTGGGAGGAAATCTTGCTGGGTGCAATTACAAAGAAAGGAGAAGATTATGCCAAAGACTACCAATATCACAATTTCCATAAATTGAGACATAATGCCAATAGAAGTTAAAAATAAAGGAATTAAACCTTCTTCAATTAACTTACAAATGCAGTATTTCATAACAAATGTTTTTTTCCCTCTTAATTCTACTGAACATTACTATAATATTAAAAACAATAATTTCAATATTGAAAGTTTATTGATTATTTTAAACATAAAATATGTTTCAAAGAAAAGTAAAAAGCTTTAACTTCATTTATAAAAGAAATAAAAAAACAAAAAAACATTTAAGAATTAAAGAACTAAAAAAAGAATTGTCATTATTCCTAACTGATAAAGACTTTTTTTTAATTGTTTTGTGCAAACCCCATTAGTAAGTTGCCTACTTTAATAAATTTAAGCAAACCTTTGAGCTCTAGTAAGATGCTCTGAATTTGAGCTCTTTTTAGCTAGGGATACTCAGTAATCAAAGGCTTACAAAAGGATGGGCAATTCTTAGATGAAAAACTAAGGGAATCTTTTTAATTTCAACATAAACAAATATTGTAACAAAAGCGGGTTATAAATGACTACCTTTTTATTGCCTGCCTTATTCCCTTATTGTCTGATTACAAGACATTTTGTTAATAAAGAAAAAAAAAACTTCACAGAAAGGCAACTAAAAATGAAAGAAAATAGTGATAAAGTAAGCTTCTCAATTGCATATCAGTCTTTTATTTTTAATGGAGATATCACTTGCAACAAATGAAGTCTTCCATTTTATATGTCTATATCCTTTTAGCTTAGCACTATATCCTGAATCTGAAAAAGGAAATGAGCAATTTCAAATTTACAATCAGAAAAATAATGTTTAGGAACAGCATTTCTTGAAGCTACTGATTTTATATCTACAGATAGATAGATCTACAGGTATATCTACAAATAGGTAGATATAGATAATTCAAAAGTAAAATTTAAAAAAAAAAAATAAATCTTCAATTGCAGACAAACTCAAATGATGCTGTGATTGAGATAATAGGGGTTGAAGAGTGTGAAAATGAAAATTTAGTAGAATAGGAAAAATAGCTGAAATACTGAAATTACAGCATTCCCTGGAAAAAATAGATGCTTGTCACAGATATGGAAAAATTAATAGGTACAAAGGTAGACCAATAATTGTCAATTTGGCAACAGAAATGATAGAGATAATTGGCTAACACAAAGCAAACAATCAAAAAAATCTAACAAATAATAATGTTTTTAAAAATCACAATCAAGACAGAATATTTATAAATGAAAATTTGACATTGAAACAAAAAAACCTGTTTTGGTGAACAAAAATAGAAGCAAAAAGCAAACAATACAATTCGTCTGGATTAAGAATACCAAAATATTGGTTAGAAAAAATGAAAATTCAAGAATTATCAATATTAATACTGAAGAAGAGTTAAGCAAACTTTAATTCATAAAAAATAAAAAAAAAATGGCAAGAATTAGACAAATAGAATTAGGCAAATTGAATATTATGGATAATATTATAAATTGGAATTTTGAAAAAAATAATTATAGTGCTTATAAATAAACATAAGCTTAAAAAATAACTTTACATATTTGATAGCTAATTTACATAATAAAATAAATATGTTAGACATGATAATTCTTGTGGAAGTCAATATTAAAGAAAAAGAATTATTTATGTTTAATTTATCCGTTTTTTCAAAAATTCATAAACTCAGAAAATCTACAAGAGGTGGTGGTGGAATCATTATTTTTTATAAAATTAATTTAGATATTATGCTGTTTAATTTGTCATCGGCTTCATATGAAAATATAACTTGTATAAGAAAAACTTCTTCATTCAAATATGAAATGGCAATACATGCTATCTGTAAGCCTCCTCACACAAATGTAATTCTACTTATAAAGAATTACAAAATAATATTGCTGAAATCAAAAATAAAATAAGCAAAAATATCATATAAATATTGGCGATGCGAATGTAGATATCTTCAAGGATAGCTTAAATACCAATGCACTCAAATATTTTTACAAAGTTTTTATAATTGTGGTTTTGCTAATTATATTTACAAACCCACAAGAATAGCAAATACTAAAAATACTAGTTCAATTTCCTTTATAGACCACTGCTTTTCTAATATTAAAAACATAAATCATTTTAAGGCCACCATAATAAAATGGGATATATCAGATCATTTTAGTATACTCTTTGAAATCAAAAATATTAAAAATATTTATGAAAAAAAAATAGACAGAAACATCAAATATAATTATTTCATAAATGATGACTTCTTTAAGAGTAAGATGAAAGAACTAATATTTCAAATGCAAAATAATTCTAGTTTAGATATAAATAGAATAATAAATAAATTACACAAAATAATAAAAAGAGCTAAAATAATAAATTGGAAAAAAAATATAATATAAATAAAAAACAGGACAATTCTAATAATAATCAAATTAATAATTATAATCAACCATGGATGGATGAAGAATTAATGAAACATATTAATTAAAAAAATAAATTGTTAAAAAAAAAATTCAAAAAAATAGAAAAAATGTAAAGTTACAAAACAATTATAAAAGAAAAAGAAATTGGCTAAAAAATCTTATTAGCAAAAGAAAAATAATTATTATAGAAAATTTGATTGAAAATGATCCCAATGTTAATGTTAACATCTGGAATCTCTTAAATAAACAAATACATTATAAGCAAAAAAACTTTGGAAACATTGAAGTTGTAAATCTACTAAAAAATTATGATGTGAATATTATTTTTAATGAGTTTATAAATGTATTTGTAAAAAACAAAGTAAATAATAATGAAAATCTTATAAATTATGAAAATAATTCTCAAAACAATACTATGGTATGATTTCCTCCTAATCTAAAAGAAATTACAAAAATTATATCTAATGTAAAAAAATCATAATTCTAATGGATGTGATTTAATCAAAGTAAAGGAAATTAAAAGACATAAGGAAATATTTGCATAATTTGTGGAAAAATTTTTAAAAATATCAGAACTGAAACTTACCCAAATCTTTGGAAAATAGCATGTTATCCCAATATATGAAGATGGAAATACTAGGAATTATTACAACTTTGAAAACTATAGACCTATATCTCTACTCTCTAATATATCAAAAATATCAGAGAGATATTTATATTTATATATTTCACTAGTGATAGAAATCAATTGAATGCATATAATAGATTACAAATAGATATAAATAATGTAAATAGTTAGGCTATGATTAATGAAATGACAATCAATATTAAAAAGACGAAAGTAAATGTTAATAAAAAAATAAAAATTATTAATAAAAATTTATATTGTTTTTTACATAAGACAAATTGTAAAAATTTAGTAAATACTCAACAAGTAAATAGTATATTATGTGAGTGCAGAAGAATAGATTTTGTCACTCAACAAAAGTACCTAGGAGTATTTATTGATGAGAAATTCTCATGGTCATCACATTATCAACATGTTATTAAAAAACTGAGTTCATTAACTTATCTGTTCTATCATATTAAATACCTCATTCCTTTAAAACATAATAATAATTTTTAAAGCCCTTGTGGATTCTATCTTAGATTATGGTCTAGACCAGGGGTCGGCAACCTTTTGTTGTAAGAGGGCCAAATATTTTATGTGGGGATTACTGCGGGCCGCACTTGGGCCAAAATCTTATTTTAACAACCAAAAAAAAAAAAAAAAGGAAAATCTTATTTTAACAACCAAAAAAATAAAAAAAAGGAAAATCTTAATACGCCCCACGGGCCGCACCAAAATGCTTTGCGGGCTGCGGGTTGCCGACCCCTGGTCTAGACAGTTGGATTTTTATAAATAAAAACAATTGAAAATATAAACAAAACTTGTTTTAAAATATTAAATAACATCTTTTATAATTTTAATAAAAAAAGTAAAAATGAGAAGAATGATATAACGAAAAAATTCACAATTTTAACTATTGAGGAGAAATTTATTCATAAAACAATTATAAAAAAAAATTAAATTAAAAATGAAAAAAATAATAATAAAAATAAAAAAAATAGAAACAATTGGCTTAGTATGATTAATGATAAAAAAATAAAAATAACTATGGTTACCGTCTAAATGGTCATATTACATTTAAACTTTTTTATCAAATCAGGTGGGATAAATACAATAGTCAAATTATAAAAGATTTAAAAAAAAAACTAATTTCTGATATATTATAAAAATAATCATTTAATCATTACTTTTTTATATTACGTTTCTTTTGGGTGGAATATTTATAGATTAAATTCTCAGTACGTATATCACAGGTGTACAGCTAATAAGTACATCTAAATAGCTCTGATAAACATTAAAATATATATATATATATATATATATACACACACACACACACATATATTTATTTTTTTAGTTATTTAAGGCCAACAATGTAGTGCAACAGTTCAAAAGCTATATGCTATGCCACCTTCTAATGAACTTTAAAATTTTAAAGTGCCACCAAACGAACATAAAAGAATTAGTTTTAGTTTGTGTCTCATTACTTTATTCTTTTAAATTTTTCTAAATAAAATGGGCAAATAATGCCATTATTAATTATTATTAATTATTAATTAATGCAGTATATATGACTATGGTATTACAACACTTCTGTGCACTGCATCTGCATATATATAAGATGTTTATGCTGCATTAGAAATAGTAATATTTACATAGTTTGAAATTATAATTATAATTGAAATTATGTATATAAACACATTTTTCATTTTAAAATTAAGTCAACAACTAAAGATACCTTTAAAGGAGTTTTTTTTGTTAGCTTGAAAAAATAAAACTGAGGACTGTATGTACATTTTTTTTTTTTGCTTTTTCAATCGAATCTTTGCTCATAAGAACTTTATTATAATTGCTTTTTATTTTCTTTGAAAGATTTGTTCAAAGATGTAAAGGCTGTAAAGGGTTCTGAAACATACTAACAGTAGCAACCTTGGAAGAAAACCTGCAAAGTAATGAATTTACAAGGTAGTCTAGCAAGTTTGAAAACTACCTAGGACAATGAAGTATAAAGATGTCTATAAAACACCAGTTAATTTTTTACAAAATCATTTCTGTTCTTCCATGTCCTTCCTTTTCACTTTTATGCCCAGAGAACATCCAGTACAAGAAATGATGACATCATTCACTGTTGGAACATCACATGACTCCAGAATAAATGCTTCTCCACACCTACAAGGATAACTGTAGGTATCCGAACCTGGAAAAGGAAGAACACTACTTTAAAATAGTTAATTGCAAATAATGCAATTGTACAGTATATATGAGTACGGTTTTACAAGTTGATTAAGAACCCTAGCATACTATAAAAGTACCGGTTTTGTTCTATGACATGATAAATTAAAAATGTGCAATCTGCCCCCAAAACTTTGACTGGTTATCTTTGCTAATAATAATAATCTGTTTTCTATTTAATTTCTCACCTGTTGTGATGCAACAAAATTCTATAACTAATCTTTCTCACTCCCATAGACAAATACAGTTATTTGGATTAAATTCTCTCATCGCATAATCTGGGCAAACAGAAATTTAAACTACATTCTGATTCGTCCTAACAAGTATTAATTCACATCCAAACTGGCCTTAAAAAGTTTTTTTTTTCTCGCTGTCATTTCATGGTAAGGTTTTTCAAAGGATTTTGTTACATTCAGTTAAGGGAACAATAGAGTTTGATGTACTGTGGCATTTTTAAGAAAAAAGTTTGATATGCCAAGGTATTTTACCAAAAACGTTAAGTGCTCCATGAAGCAAAAAAAAAAGGTTTAGAATTCTGCAAGTTACTTTTTGGGGAAAAAAAGAAAAAAAAATCAACTTAATAAAACACAATTTAGAAAGTGTAACATTCTATTATCAAACTGCAGTTACCTTAACTTCCGTTAGAATAAAATTAAATTCAAAAAGTCTTAAACCACTATTTCAAGGTTTTAGAAGGCAAGGATATGCAGTGTTCAAAGATTTATGTACAACCAGACTTTGATTAAATAATTGCTGTCATAAGTAACTGGAATCAACAGGCATTTTTGTCAACAGATTTATATTGGTTATAATAAATTTTGATACCTTGCTTTAACTTTTTATGAACTGTTTACTAGGTATTCATGAGTATTTACTGCACAATATTTTTCTTCTACTGATATTGACTGAAGTTACATAAACAGTTGAACATGAAGTCAGTGAATTCCTACAGTTTATATGCATTCTTAGACTCACCAATGATCTCAAGTTCGATGCCAAAGTTTTGTCTCACTTTATAAAATAGTGCTCTTAAAAAGGGGCTTTTTCCAAAACATTACAATTCCCATTTAGTTTATGTTAAATGTAGCTGTTTTGTTTTATAAAATCTCTATAGTGATGTTTTTTTTCGCAGGACTGTGTTGGAGACCACTGTTGTCAAGCTAATCAAGAAGTTAGCAAATTGTAGTCAAGATACTATAAGTTTGACATATACAGTATAAGCCATTACAGATTTTGTTTTTTTTCCCCTGAGGAAACCTGTTCACAATACGAATAGAAATGTATATGTAACATTTGTCTTCCAAATTCTTATGTTTTATAGCTAGATGCAATATTATGGATGACCTTGATTTTTTTAATCAGTGTGTTGTGTTTCACAGGACTCTGTAGAGGTTCACTGATTTTTATTATGCTTGTGTTTATTCATACACTCACTAGAATTTCCTTCTACTGGTTTTATTAAAAAAAAAAATCAGTAAGCCTATTCATGAAAGTGTGATTCAAGACCCAATGTTTACTTTTTTGATTGCTTTCTGAAGAAAAATCATGTCTGTGATCAAGCCGAATTTGTATTTGTTTCAAGAACAAACGAGTAATCTTTGTAGAATCAAACAATGGGTATGCATTTTGATGTACAATGTTAAGATTTATTGAAATTGCAAATTGTCCTCAAAGATAACCATCACCACAGGTAATTTATCAAGGAAAAGCAAAATTTGAAGCATTGGTTATAGTTCTCCTTCAATTTTGGCATTAAATGTGTACTTTGAAAATACCATCAGTTCAAGTTTAATTGCTGTAATCAATAATTCAAAAACTATCTTAAAAAGCTGAAATTTTAACGAAATCTTAAGACGCAGCTACTTAAAGAAAAATTCTTATTTTCACTGGGTGGAAACTAAACCCTGAGTAAGAAGTCTAGAGTGAAAATCAATCTATCAGAAGGTTTCTATGCAGTATTTGAAAAATGACGAACTATAATTTTTAAATTATTTTTAGAAGTTTAGGTTTTTTTCACTTCATTTAAAAGCTGAAGTATTTTAGTTCCTTTAAACTTTTAATTCTAATTCTCTTAACAGATGTAAATATTAATTTTAGCTTGAATTCTAATACTTACTTTCTTCCCAGTCCAGGTCAGATAAAGACACTATATCTTGAATATTCACGTCATCACCCAATTCCTTTTCTAAAAATTAAACATAAATTAAAATCTAATTCTTTGATTATACCAGTAATAAAATAGAAAAAGAATCCTCAAAAGTATGAAATGAATCACTTCAAACAAACAATATGAACCATTTCAACAGTGATGTTGGAATTAATTCTATTAACTACTATTTCTCAAATTAAATTTTCCAGAGTTAAACTTTTCTCAGACAGTCATTACAATTTAGGATAATTACCTAATAAATATGAATCATATTCCTTCCTTGATTTTTCATTACTCAACACTCTCCAGGCTTCCTGAATATGCAAAAAATCATAAGAATCTGTATTTCCAGTTTCTCTCTTGTCAGGATGAGCCTGCAAAGGAATCAGATATGGTTCTCATCATTAGATGATAGGTCTGATTATTAAGAGCACACATCTACAAAGAAATGTTAGTTTAACTTAACATTTCTGTGTAGCAATAAAGAGCATTTCTTTATTGCTCTTAATGATCAGGCCTAGATGATTTTTCTAGAACAAGCATGAAATACGTTTACCAGGATGTCAGTTATGAACACAAGACCTTATTTAATAATAATTTTAGTACCTGTCAAAAGTTTCCTAGAATAAATATGGCAAGCTTATTATCTTCATGCACATATTTTTCAGTGTTTTCTTCAAGTATGTATTATTAAAGATTGTTCAGCATACATCTTATTACAATGGCCAAGAACTGAACTTGCCAGATTACTATTAAAAAGTTATAGGTATATTTTCAATTAAAATATACTTTATTTTGAATGTTAAGGATAGTTTTGGTAAGTTCTTGAAGATGGCAAAGGTTAATCCTTTTTTTTTTTTGGATGGGAGAGAAGAATACCACATCCCAATTTCAGGTTACATTTTGTAATTTTTAATCATTTCAAGAGGAAAAGTTATGGGAACTTTACTATTTGATGTCAGAATGTGTGCTGGGAAAAAAATTGTCCCAACTGCTTGTTTTTCCCATTAATTAATAAAAAAGAAATTAATTCATGAATATTTGAAGAGAAGGGGAAGGAGGTAGCCGCAAAACCAACAGTGCTGCCTTTCATCACTCTCGCAACCCAGTTCTTCTCAATTTTTTTTGCCTCACTGTGCACTTACATATTTGCTTAAATACCAAGGAACACCAAACTTATTTCGTTGCTAAAAAATTGAGTACAAAAGAATCCTTTGGAAAAAACCTCAGCATGATTTACAAAAAAATAACTTTCTTTTTCTGGACATTCTTTAAATGCTTGATATTTTTAAAGCTGATTTGATATGAATTAATATTTTGTTAACCTTCGTTATTAGAAAGAAATAGAATGTACTTTTAATTTCTTCTTTGTCTAGAATTTCTGACTGCTTAGAAATGAGATTCTCTGAATGGTTTTACGACACAAGTTGAAATGTTTTGTCCAGGTTAGGACCTGTAGATAATAACCAATCACTACCTTGACATCTCAAAATTGAATCAAATTACGTACGAGGACGTGTTAGCATCATGTGGTACAGATTACTGAAGTCATTGCATCTTTCTAAAATTAAAATAACGACAATTCGGAATTACGCTGTAAACTCAATGGGAGGAAGTAAATTACAAGATGACCCTCTGTGACAAAAAAAAAAGGAGTTTTAAAAAGAGCGCCTAAAATGTTAAACGTCATTTGCGCTCATCTTCTAAAAACTATGAACTCTCTTTCGACAGGATAAGGTAAAACTGCATATTATGGTAATCGGAAGTGTTTTCCGTTTTTTCCTCTTTGCGAAATATGGCTGTTTTGGAACTAAATGTTTGAAATTTAGTAGAGAAATCGAATACAAAAAAAGGATCTCTTGCTAGAATGCGCCATACTTAAAATTTACAAAAGGTTGTTAATTCAGTTAATACCAACAAAGCATCCACTTCCGGTTACCATAATATGAAGTTGAACCCAGGATAAAATCAATCCTTCTGCTTAAAAATATAAATAAATAAATTTAATACATTATTCGGTGAATAACTTACTTGTAAAACCAATTTCTGATAACTATGTTTCAATTCTTGAAACGTAGCTGATCTCTCGCATTTTAAAACTTGATAATAATCTTCGGTTGTCATTTAAAATACGTACAAATAAAACAATATTTTAAATTATGACAGTGTTATTTAAAGATATACATGAGCCTTTGTTGACATCTTATGAAACTGCTTCAGTATTCCATTGTAAAAAATACTAGCACAAACTGAGTCGTGACAGAAAAAGATTAGTGTAGATGGTTCATCAAAATAAGTCTTATACACCTAACCCACAATTACAGCACAATAACTGAAAGCAGGAATCCCCAAAGTTGCACAAGTATTCAAAGCAGGAATTCCCAAAGTTATTCCAGATAGAAGGGATCCCCCGTTACTTTCACCATTTGATGGAACCATGTTGACGCAAAATTTTCAATAGATTTCCCATTCTGACACCAGATGTCATTACAGTGCTCTTCCTTCGGCGCAATTGTACGAGGACGTTATACATTTATAAAATTTATAAAAATAAAATAAAATAATTGAAATCTGAGATTAACCTATAATAATAATATTTTTTTTTTTTAATTTCTTAGTTATTTTAAATTACATTTCAGTCCCGTTAGGAATTTAAATTCCTATCAACAGGTGTTGTATTTATTTTAATACATAATAATTATATTAAAAAAAATTTCATTTAAACAAATTTTATAAAAATTACAAAATCAACTTATCCTCAAACAATTTGAAACAAAAATATCAACGAAAAATAATTTAGCACAACATAAAATTAACAAATTATTAATTAATATTATCTAATATCCAACTTTTTACATTATTTTTTACAATGGAAATTCTTTTACAATCTTTAAATACATTCCAAT
>JAFIDM010009631.1:280199319-280248904 GCA_023159025.1 Thereuonema tuberculata | reverse complement strand
AAGTTCTTGAAGCTTTGGATAATTTCGTTAGATTCCCTTATTTCGTTGGCAGTTGAAATGCCAGAATTACCTGCATCACTCATTAATTCCTCACTGTCTTGTGGTTCGTATGCATCCTTTTCGGGTAATGCATTATTTAATTTCTTGTCAGTAGTTTCTATGGAAAGATTTGTCGGACTTCTCAACGACGAATAATTATTCTGTGGTACTTCCGTGAGAAAGCTCAAGAAATTGGCGACTCTGCTTGATTGGTTGGTTTCCTTAAAATCGTAGCTAACCTCTTCGCCAGTTGAAGTTGATATAACAGCCTCCTCAGAATGCAAAGAAGCTGAATGAAAGAGATAAACAAGATAAAGAAAGGGAACCTCGAAAGAAACCTAGATATAAGGCACGTCTGGTTGCAGTCGGATGTGGACAACGACAAGGATCAAATTATTAACAAACATTAGTATTATATTTAAATATTATGAAGTGTGTCCAAAATCCTTACGGTTCATTAATCTATATTTATATTTGTCTATCGTGATAATTTGAATATATCCAGTTCAATGCTTTAAGAACAACGAAATTGCCTTTCGTCAATGATGTATTGTTTTATCCATATAGGGTTTAGGAGTATTATAATTTTTAATATTTTCATTTAAAATTCTTTGGATAAAAAGCATGGATATTGTTGGATAACACTTATTTGCTTTTTTTTATAGCAAATAGAATGGTTGGATTTTATGATTTTTCAATTTCAATTTATTAAACACTAAGAAATATGTCCCTGTTTACTTAAATCTCTAATCTATGTTTTTTCTCCCTCGGTTGTTAAAAGTCTACAAGAAAAAGCAAAGTGATTTTTCTTCCAAAAAAACAATTCTATGTTGTCGTTTATCTTCAGTAGGATTAGTTAATAAGAAATTAGATTTCCATATCAAAGAATTAGAACACCGAATTATGACATCCCAATTCTATTAGTTATTTAGTAATTCAACCATTTGCATGAATAAATAGAGATTCGAATTTTTTTAAATTCAGTTCTCTTTTGATTTATTTTTGGAGACGAATTAATAGTTACCGATAAGATGCTTTTTTTAAAAGGGTTTTAAATGAAATATAGTCTATTTTTCAGTTTATTTGTTGTAACTGTATTTGACAAAAAATAGTTAGAAAGGGATACATTTAAAATACTTTCCCAATCCGTCTTCGAAATGTCCGTTAGCACGATAATATATATTAGATTCTGCAGAAGTAAAGCACGAATAAACAACACAATTCTTCTTATCAAAGTTTTAACGCGCAAAGTTCAGAAATTAAAATTACGTAGATCAATACAGCACATTTAAAAAATACATGATAAAATAGTAAACACAACGTTCCAGGGCTCCGGTTCAAATGATGAAACACACCTGATGAAAGGATTCGAACCGGAATCCTGAAACGTTGTGTTTCTATTTTATTATGTATTTTTTAAATGTGCTGTATTGGTCTATATCAGCGTTTCCCAACCGGTGGGTCGTGACCTGATCCTAAAACTATCAGAAACCATCGAATAAACCATCAGAAAAGATCAGAAAAATCGAAAATCGATCATTTAGAAGGAAGGGATACGATACAAATATGGTTTTATTCTATATTCTTCTATTTCTATATATGTGGAAGTATTTCAATAAGGAAAGGTGGGTCGCCAGCTGAAACAGTTTGGGAACCACTGGTCTATATAATTTAAATATAATTTTTCTTTTTGTTTCTTACAAAGAACATAAAAAAGCTCTTTCATTAATATTTCAGTTATATGATTGATTTACCACAGGTGCTCGCACTTAAGGGCAAAGGGGGACATTTACCCTACCCTGGAATTCTCAATTTAAATGAAAGTCATAGACTTTTTTTATCTCAAGAGCATTAAACTTGTAAATTTTATTATAACTAATTATTTTAGTTTATTTATATTTATATATTATATTAATACATAATTTCATCATGACAAGTGCAATTTTTACAGACTTTTTTTATATCACCAATATATTTTGTCCCCTCCTGGAAAATAATCCTTTGGGCTCGTCTGATTTACCTAAGCTTTTTTGAGCGCATCGTTTTAATAAAAACTTAAAATCAATTTGAAATATTTTCATTTAGCCACTAACAAGAACTTTGAATATGTTTATACTTACTATAAATTCTTTTATAACACTGATATGCATTTTTTACCTTTCAGTCTGCTTCACGAGAAAAAACAACTGATTTTAGTAAATTCAACTATCCTGAATCCGAATCTGTATTCAGAATTTTTGTATCAGGTCTAGTTTTTTTGTAATTTGCACCTGAAACTCAAAAAACCAAGAAATTTCATAATTAAAACAAAAAATAATTAATGGGATAATATGAGTTATGAAAGAGTCAAGACAAGTGAAAAACCTTAACTAACTAGTATAAAAAAGCTTACATTGATTCTGCTGATAATAGATTGGTTAGTTGTCTCTGGAAATCTTTCACCGTTTTGATGCTCTACGGTCCCTTTTTGTGTACCAACAATAATCCGCCAACATTGATTCATTCCACCTGCCCTGATATCTCATTTCCAATGTTTTGATATCTTGATGAAACCTTTCACCCTGCTCCTCACTCATAGCACCAAGTTTTTCAAGGAAATAATTGAGGGGCTAGGCAATAAATAATGGTAATTGACAATTGTCACTTTTGGAGATATTAAGAGAAACAGTTACATTATTTACATGCATTTCAAAGGAATAGCGCTACGACTAACCCGACATAGTACTGCCATCAGGCCCCCCACATCAAATTCCGGGCCCAGGTACCAAATGCAAAATCGGGCCTTTACCCCTCCCCCCCCCCCATGTTATAAACAAAATCAAAACAAAAAAGGGGGATCTCTAAATCCACAACCAAAGAAAATTAAATAAATGGGAATCTCCAAAATCGACAAGCCCGGGCCCCTTTGACGGCCGGGCCCCGGTGCTGAGGGACCAACTGACCCCCCCCCCCCTTGTGGGAGCCCTGGGTCTATGATACTAAAAAGACCCTTAATGAAATGTTATTCATCTACCAAGATTATGGAGTTGTGAATTTCTATCTCTGATTTCTGAAAAATGCGACTCCTACCAGTACACACACTATTAAAAATAAATAAGAACATTCATTACAAAAGGGTTTTGTTTTTCTTAAATGATTTGTAATTAAGGTTGCCAGAACTTAAAAAACATGAAAATAGAATTTTTCCAAAAAAAAAAATCTTATAAAAAGAGGCCATACACCAAGTTTAAATATAATTGTCAGTAAGTTTATAAAGATGCTTTTATATAACTGTTAAGTGGTATAGAAATAATTAACAACAGTGTGAGAAAGAAGAAAGCAATTTATTTGTATTAATTATGAGTAACATTTAAAAGCATTTTTCTAATGAGACGGAAAAGTGGCATTAATATTAAACATAAGAAAATTATAATAAATCAATTTTTCATCATCAGTTTTATGTCTCTCAAACATTTTTGAATCCATAGCATCTGATAACGATTTGTGTTATTCTTAATTTTGTCAGAAAATTGCTTGCATGATAGTTTTTATAAGTTACTGTTATCATTGAAAGAAATAACTTGAGATATTTCAAATTAAAGGTTACGATTTGAATAGCTGAGAAGGATTGCTCAGTTGAAAGTTAAGTTTATTTTTTTTTTTTTTTGTTGAGATAATGTATTTTATTCCATTTTTTTTTAACGTCACCTAAATTCTATTCCATGCATTGTAAATACAGTATTTATAGTTAATCAATTTAAATAAACTTGTATTTCAACAAGAAAAGTCAAACTTACAGAAACTTCTTAAAATCTTTAATTAAACTATAAACTTCACCTTTGACGACGACGTTTCGACGGCCTAAACGGCCCGTCTTTTACAAGCCTCTTACATAAAAAGGGAAAAGACTCCTCGTCTTCTTCCCCCAAAAATAATAAAATAATAATAAAACTAATTAACAATCAAGCATATGGAACATACGTGGTATGCTTCTCACATTATTATAACAAAATAAATGTGACCTACATCTGACATTATTATATAAAACAACAAAACGTGAAAATTAAACTTGTATTGTTAATTGTTATTACTTCTGTGTTGTTTTATATTTAAAATATTCTAATTTGATTATCATGCTATGTAGTTAATACGATAGAAGCAGAATAAATTAAAATTAAGTATAGTAAAAAAAAATATAGCAGATTTAGGTTTTTCTTGTCTTTCTCTCCGTCTGTCCTTCTTTCCGTGGGATAGTACAAAAGATCTTTCAGGTCGACGTGCTCGGCATTCATGCCACCCACTTTCAATTAATCAAATCTAGGTTTTTCTTTGGATGTGTTTTCTCTTTAGATGATAATTGTAATATGGGCTACCAAGCTATCATTAATAATAAAATTAAGGATTGGACCAACAAATTGTTTCCAATAGGCCTACTTAAGAATTTCCTCTTTTCACATTAGGGAACATCGACTGTCTCAGATTCAGATTTTGACCCTTATCTACTCCCGAAGCTTACAATGAATAAAAATATATTTGCAACTAAAATATGTCATACTTACCCTTTACGAGTGGATTATTATTATTATTATTTTATTTTTGAATAGCTTTACATTCGGTGAGCGGATATATCCGTATACCGCTCGTAAAGGGTTAAAATACAGATCAAAATTAAGAAATAAAATTATAAATTTGAATCGTAACTACTTGTAATAAAAGTATCCATTTATTTTTTTTTGTATGCTATTCTATGTTTATGCTATAAAATCAATCTAATATCTATTTTATCTTATTGCAATAAATCCTATAACAGCTGCAGCTGCTAAACTTTATACAGATCACCATCGGTCCAGTGAAAGATCCAGGCGGGGTTGAGACTTGATATAAACAATTTTCGAATGCCTTGCCGTTAGGTCAAAAGAAAGCTCAAGATGGGGTCAGGGAGATTATTCTTTCTCAATTAAAAAAAAAATAATTAATTAAATGGGAGTGGAAACTTTCGGATTTATAAAACAATGCAGGTGGGTTTCCAGCAACGCAAGATATTAACCTTAAATTGTAATTAATCATATATTTATATGTGAGGACCTAAACATTAAACTACATTTAATTTTATCCTTCTTGGACAGAGAATTTAGCCATCACACGTGGAAAACTGGAGGGTTTAAGACATTGGGCAACATATTTCAAATTCTCTTAATTTCAATGACAGTTTAAAACCTTTGAAAGTCTTTTTTTCTTCACGGATTGTAGAATTAAAGAAACTGACATTCATTTTCTTTCTATCTTCAGCTGAAAGAGAAAGATATAAATACGAAATCACATTACAGCAAAATCAGAAATGTGATCGCGGATAACGAGAAGTCACTGGCAGTGCCGGATTACCAAATAGGCAAAGTAGGCAGGTGCCTATGGGCCCCACGCCTTTTAGGGGCCCCGCGACAACGGATTCAAATAATATTGATTTGATCTTGAAAGAAAATTACAGTCAAGCTTTCTTAAATTGTTTCCAAAGATAGAAAAAAAAAATGAATCAACGCAGAGAAATGAAAACTTTACATTAAAGGCTCTATAGAGAAAATATTGGTACATTGATATACATCTGGTTCACATTACAATTTGTCTCTTAAAATCCCATCTTCTATCAGCTGTCAACTTGTAAAAAATTTCGGTGCAACCTGAGTACGTGTAATGTACAGAAGTGATGGTTCTCGCTGTCTAGTAGCAGACGTGCACAATTCTTTGTTGTTATCCCACTAGAGCATGCGCACAAACAATCTCCAGAAACGAAGCTTTCTGTGAATTAGTGTGTCACGAGTTCCAGATCCTAGTAGAATATTCGCGAGTAGAAGCTTCGAAGAACACCGACGAGTATACTGTATATACCGGGTGATTCATAAAGTAGAGTAAGTGTGCCGAATATGAGATCCTTTTTGATTTTCATCTACAACTAGGAAAATAAGTGAGGAATTACAGTACCAACGCGATATTCTTTTAAGGCATACATTTTACTACAAATACCAATGACAGAAAATTAAAACAACTTTACATTTTGTCTTATATTAAATTTTAAACACAAATGTTACATTTTGGGGGTTTGAAAAAAGTAGTCCTAATATGAGACCCTCTTCTATAACTAAAAAAATGAATTGTAATTATTGAAAAGTTCGTCAAAAACAATAATTAGGTAATATTTATCTTCATCGCTAATAGATAAAAAAGAAAAATGACATTTAAACGAATTAGTTGAAGTTTACTTCAGGTTTTGTTTACTTTTCGTTTTTAGATTCCAAAATTTCACATTGTTTGGGCTAAATCCCTTAATTCTTGCGAACGATGTTGCTTGAGGTTTTTTTAGACAGTTGTGGGTGTAAGTTATAAAAATCCCTTTAACCACTTTTCACCAGCACATTTTTTTCTGATGAAAACGGATGTTTTAAACCATTTTTCATAGCAAGCTGAAATGCCATTTTTTTTAATATCCCTCATTCTTAAGCCATAAAACCTTGAATCCATCTCAATGCAGTATTTTACTAACGAATCTTCAATGTGTTGTGGTAAAGTAGGCCGTCTTCGCAAACTAACGTCTACCAGTGATTCAGCTGTTTTTTCTGAATCCTTAACATAACGCTCCAGAGTTCTTTTTGGAACTTCAAAATATTTTGCAGCTTTTTTTGTAGCCCATACCACGACTTCTTACGGCTTTGACAGCTCGTACCATCATTACAGGATCCCATTTTTTGCGTTTTGTTTCGGAAGGCATCTAAAAATGAAAACAAAAAATGTAAACAAGCTTTGCATGATGAAAAAAAAAAAGAATGCCTAATATGAGACCCTATCTCATATTAGGCATCCTTTGGGGTCTCATATTAGGCACGACCGCGTTGTCATATACGCCAACGAATTTTTTAGGTTAGGCTTAACGTTAGCTTAAAAACAAACCTGCATGTTTATACTACACAGTTAAAGCTACCTATCCGATACTAAGAGTTTCAAAACGAGTCTTATCTTAAAGGTGAAAACAGCCAATGAAAATACACGTGCAAAAAAGTCGACGAGCACAAATTCAGGGAAAAAATTACTGAACCTTTGTTTGCGCTAGGAAACACTCGACTGACTCACCGCTGACGGATGATGCATTAGACTACTGTTTCACGCTCCAGTCGCCAGGCGGCAGCACTTAGTACATTCTGTAGGCTGGGGTCTCATATTAGCAGGGGTCTCATAATAGGCATACTGACTCTACTGGAAAATACTGGTGGTTTTCACCGCCCCATATCTTTGAAACTTCTGCTCATAAAAATTTGAAACTTTTTGTATAAAATCATCAAACATATAAGAGTTACATTTTCATGTTATTATTTATTCATTATTATTGAAATTCATTTTATCTTCCGTTCAAACACCCCCAATATATCGACATTCTTATCCAAAAAAATTATTCGACTGTCTCCCAAAAAAAAGTCATTTGTCAGAATGCATTTTCAAAAAAATACAGTTGTTTTTTTTTAAATTAAACAAAGGAATTAATGACAAAAGTGTTTAGGTTAAATTTTCCTAATTAGGTTTCTGTATCATTTGAATATTGGATTCAGACTTTTAGAGTTTAAACAACATCACAACAGTTATTTAAATATACGATATATTCGGATGTTTGAACGCAAATAAAGTGAATTTCAATAATAATGAATAAATAATAACATGAAAATATAACTCTTATATGTTTGACGATTTTATATAAAAAGTTTCAGATTTTTATGAGCAGTAGTTTAAAAGATATGGGGCGGTGAAAACCACTAGTACTTTCCAGTACTTTATGAATCACCCGGTATATATATACCCGACGTCTGCGTAAGTTAGTTAGCTTTTCTGTGTTATAATGAAATTAGATTAACTTCACCTTCTAATTTCTACTATAACAGAGAGATTCTGTATCTATCGGTTTCAGTTCGGTCCAAAACAAAAATATCAGTTCCTGTATGGTTCTCTGTTTGAAAACGGTTCGGTTCGGGAACCAGGTTCAGCCACTTTTACTTATTTTTGACTGAGACTTATGAAAGAATTCTTTCATTTTCTTGAACAAAACGTAAATATTGTTCGTCGTCGCTCTTTTGCAGACGCAGAATGTCGGCGCCCTAAAAAAAAGAGATACCAAAGCAGTGCTGAAAAACGAAAAAAAAAAAAAAATAGCAAGAGAAAGCCAAGAGGCTTGATGAACAAATAAAAAAGATACAGAATCTCTTCCGACTTGGCTTTTCTGGTAAGTCAACAGAGGATCAACGCGATCAAGTATGTCTGCCGACGAAGTGATGGCGACGGCGGTAGACCTTTCCCCCGAACAGATTGCTGAGGATGAGGATACGGTTCAATTACTGAGTGCAGCTGAAACTGAGCTGGAAGTTCATTTACATCATCAAAACAGAGATAACCTGGGCCAGAATATCAAAATGACATTGGGTTATGGCAAAACATTACCAATGAAGGATTTTTGGGGTAATAGAGACCGCGTGGAATTTTTACGTTAATTTTTTGGCTTCAAGCAGGCAGTATGAAGATCGTAAAAGAATTTTTCCAGTTCTACGGTCTTTCGAACATGTAAGTGGTGAACATCAAAAGAGAATGGCTCATGTACTCTCCGTTCACAGGAAATGTGTACGGTTTCCCATGCGTCTTATTTAGTGAAACACATAAAGGCCAAACTCAATTTGCAGATGAATTTTCTGATTGGAAGAATGTATCGCAGCGAATAAAAATGCACGAAGACAGTGCAACGCATCGGGCATGTGTACAGTAAGCAACGCACACACGGCCGAATCGACAGCTCTTTGGAAATTCAGTTCAACAAACAATAAGAATACTGGATCAAAGTGTGGTATAGGAGCTATGAGGGGTCAAAGTTAACATGGTGGCCGTAGGGAAATCACTTATAAGTAGCCTGCAACCTTAGATAAGGATGAGATAGACACAATAAGCAGATATTGATTGGAAAATAAGCAGTAAATTATTATTGATCAGCTTCAAATCAGATTCAATTGATATGAAGTTCAGAGATCAGGGCATGCGAAAGGCAGATACTCTATTCACTGACAAGGTAAAGGGTACGACTGCATCACCTTTCCTAAAAGCTTGTCCCAGGGGGAGTTCAGTGATCGCATTTGCCGGGCAGACAGACAGCAGGAGAGGAGAAAGAGTCAAGTCCGAGAACAGGTCAGCCCCGCAGAGCACCTCTTTCTGCTGCTTCTCACTTCTCTTTTTTCTCTTTGCCTCTCCACATCTCTCTCCTTCTCTCTCACTCACCTTCTTACAATCTCCTCACATCGAAAGGTACTTTTTCTTGTTATATGTTTTTTTGTTGTGTTTAATGTTTTTCCTTAAATGTGCTCACTGTGAGTATCACGCCCGCCCTGTTCTCTGAACTTCACATCGATTGTATCTGATTTGAAGCTGATCAATAACAATTTCCTGCTTATTTTCCAATCAATATCTGCTTATTGTGTCTGTCTCATCCTTATCTAAGGTTGCAGGCTACTTATAAGCCTCTTGCAGTGACTTATAAGTGATTTCCCTACGGCCACCATGTTAACTTTGACCCCGCCTAGCGCCTATACCCTTGGCTGTCTGCCGCTACAATTTTGCTGATTGTATTAGATATGGAAGATCTTTCGAATGCACATGGTCTGAACCGGCAACTTCGGTGACCCTGTCGTGCCCTTTACTTGTCAGAACATTGGTTCGGCACCAGATATATCTCACATTGACTGTAGTGCTTAGATATGTTGGAGTGTCAGATAGCAAAGTGGTAGAATCATCCCCATAGCAAGCCACACTGGAGAAGCGGTTGCCACCACTGTTTTGACCTTAAACAAAAGCGGGATTGACGTCAAAAATCTGAGAGGACAGTCTTATGACAAGGCAGCAAACATGTCAGGGTGCTACAATGGTCTTCAAGCGCATATTGCCAAGATAAATCAGCTGGCACACTATATTCCGTGCGCAGCACACTCGCTCAATTTGGTTGGAGTATGTGCTGTAGAAAGCGGTGTTGGAGCAATCTCATTCGGGCTTGTTCAAGCAATTTACAACTTTTTCTCGGCTTCAAACCATCGCTGGGCGGTTATGCTCGAATATCTTGAGAAATGTTTGATGGCTACAAGAAGAAGGCAAATGAGAAAATCGATGCGCTGTTGAAAGCAGGCGTGAGGGCGTAAGAAAAATGACCTCACGACAGTGGTGACGTGGAAGAGGTTGTGCTTCGAGGAAGAGAAAAGTTCAGAATTGAAACTTATCTACCAAATATTGAATAGGTTAGCCTATGTGCAGAGCTTTCCCATCGTATGGAAACATATAACAAAGTTCATTCTCTATTTGGAATCCTCCTTCAATTCCCATCGAAGACAGACGCTGAAATTAAAGAAGCTGCTCAAAGATTTAGAGAATTATCCTGAGGACATCGAGTTGTAGATGAAAGTATTTCATACCATAGCTAGAAGATTTCAAGGCTAATGAAACAGTACCAGCATCGCTGTTGAAAATATTGTGTAATCAATGTTCCCAAATGTTCTAACAGCGTTAAGAATTTAAAGGGTATCTCTGATCACGAACGCTACTGACGAACGAACCTTTTCGAAGTTAAAACTGCTGAAAAATTGTCATCGATCTGTAATTACACAAGAACGACTCACTTGTCATTACGGCGACTGAATATATCTTGAAAAAGATAGGCTTCCAGTACATCCTAAAAGATTTCACCACAAAAAAAATTGAGGAAAGTGAATATTTAAAGTTTTGTTGGTTTATTGAAATTCAAAGTTTTTTTTTAATTTTGTTTAATAATATTGTGTAAAATTGTTTAATAATATTTAATAATTTTTGTTTAATAACATAATATGTTAATTTATAACATTAATAATTGTTAATGTTTATTTTGTGTAATAAAATTGGTTTTATTAAAATTGCTGGTTGGTAAAATTAAAAACCTATTAGGAGATAATTGAGAAGGGGGCCCCGAGATTTCGACTGCCTAGGGGCCTCCACAGGGTTTAATCCGGCACTGCTCACTGCTATTAAACTTCAGACCGAAGATTATTTTAATTTTGTCATTTTTCATTGAAAAGAACTGAATGTAATAGTTTTGTTTTGTTTTTTTATTGCAGGAATCATCGAATTCAAATCTTATCATCGCAGAGATAGTTTACTTTGTAATGGCAATGTATGAAGCAAATAAGATTTTTCCTAAAAATAATTATGTTGGAACGACTTTGGATTCTGGTACTTATGCTACAATTCGTTATGTTGCTTTGTATGCTAAGATAACTGGCATTTTACCACTCCTAAATGTTGGCAGCAAGTCTCCCTATGACCTTCGCTTCAGATGGTGTAGCTTACCTATGGCTTATTCTCTGTTCTCCATGATAGCCGCCTTATTTTTCGTTACATTCAGCATTATTACAAGTGGGGAAATAATGAAATCTAACTTGACGGATTCTTTCAGCTTGCGGATATTTTATTATATGTTAATTCTCTTCAACGTTCAAACTGCTGTGTCCTGCTTAGCAGTGATTATTAAGGTAAGTTATGTTCCTTTTATTAAGCTTCCTATAAGCCAGCGGTTTCCTAATGATAGTGCGCGAACAGGTACTGGTATGTGCCGATGTTTTAACCATTCCACAGAAAGTGAGGAAATTAAGGCCAAAGTAATTAGTGTTTCATAAAATCAATTTGTTTAATTTTTCATTGTTAAATATAGTTTTATATTTATGCTGCAATTGGTTATACAATAAAAAATTTGGCAACCCTCTATCGGTCACCAATTGTTCTTTTCTGTAATTTTCTTGAAATCTCACGTCTAGAACCCCTGCTATAGTCAGTTTTAAAATAACTTTTCTGGGATTACAGTAGAGCCCCGATTATCCGCGAAACTTTTTTTTAATTACGAATCTCAAAAAAACCAATTTTAATCCAAGCCATCAACAGGCAAAATACAATAGGCCCTACAGTGCGAAGGTCGAAAATTACTGACAGATTTAATGTGCAACGTAATCCTATAGGCCTTCTCGGAATTTGTGGATGAGTGGCAGGATCTTACTCTGCAGAAAGCTTTCTGCTTTACTGTACATATTTGAAAAGTTTTGCATATTATGTTTTTTGTACAATAAAACGTAGTTTTTAATGGTGAAATATTTTTTTTTCATGCTTATATCTCATTTTTAGTCTTTTTTCGGGTTATCCGCGATTTTCGTTATCCGCGAAGCCCTTGCCACCCAATTCCACGGATAATCGAGGCTCTACTGTACTTCTTTGCAAAATGTCAGACGAAAAAAGCTTCAATATTGAAGGTCACATAATTTGCAGCTTATAAATATTTATTTTTTATTTTTTGTACAAAGTACAATAAAAAAAAAAGTCCATGAATTTCGTTCCTTCATTTCTCAGTCACTGGGAAATAAATTGATAAACAGAAAATATGGCTTTACTTCGTGTCTGAATTTTGAGATAGTGTGTAGCATCAATTACAATTTACAGATTTTAGTCACTGATATTTGCCATCATTTTGCTCGTAGACAAATTGTCAGACCTCGGAAGAAAATCTAAAAGGCAAAACCTATAAAATGAGGATGTAAAGGAGAATGGGCAAATCTGCCCCACCACTGTATAGCGATAAGATATATACGTAAGGAAAGATCTCCATCAATAGAACATTCTTTATTATTACGACTTACCTCAATTATTAGTCCTTTCGGAGTTATATACTTGTAGATATGACTTATGTTAAGTGGTGAGTGTGGGTTGCAGGGAAGCCGAGCACCGCGACCGTTGATATGAATTATCTAGTTGACATGTTAATTCCCGGATGTATTAATTAATCTGGGGGCACGGCTGTGCCCCCGCCAAGACGAGCCGAAGGCAGGAAGGGCACTACGTAACTTTTCTGGAAGCGTTTCGTCGTATTTTCGAACCCTCATAGCTTCGGCCTGGATAATACTATAGAGAGCTCAAATTTTCAGGATAAGATGCAGTTAGCAGACTAATGAAATACGCTAAGTTTCATTTATATAGCTTTTATACTTTGGATTTTATTAATACCTAAAATACGTCGATTCCGTCACTGATTCACTCACTCACTGACTGACTGACTCATGATCATCAAAACCTCTAGGGTACTTCCTGAAGTCCTAGAAAGCTGAAATTTGGTATGCAGGCTAGGTTTAGCACACAAACAACAACAAAAATTAAGAAATCTGTAACTTTCACCCTCCAACCCCTCATTAAGGGGGTTCCGGTTCTTTATTAAATAACAATTTCTGATAGGTATATCCCACCCAAGACATTTCATGTAAAGTAAGTTGCCAAGACTCACATGTTCAAAACGCTTTCACTGTTAAAGTTATCAGATCTCATCTTACAAAAAGAAATGAAATCCCACCCAAAACATTTCATGTAAAATAAGTTGCCAAGACTCACATGCTCATAACGCTTTCACTGTTAAAAAGTTATCAGATCTCATCTTACAAAAAGAAATGAAATCCCACCCAAAACATTTCATGTAAAATAAGTTGCCAAGACTCACATGCCCACAACGCTTTCACTGTTAAAAAGATATGAGATCTCATGTAGAGCCAAGCCCCTAACTCTTACAAGCCCTAACTCTAAAAAGGCTATATCTTGGTCAAAAAGTATGGCTTGGTCGTTTCATGGAACTATTTCATCCCATCCAAAACATTTCATGTAAAATACATTGCCAAGACGCTCATAACGCTTTCACTGTTAAAAAGTTATCAGATCTCATGTAGAGCCAAGCCCCTCACTCTACAAGGCCTAACTCTAAAAACCCTACTATCTTGGTCAAAAAGTATGCCTTGGCATACTCCATATCCTTCACATAACTGCATGGGATTGTCTGTGCGACAGCCACAAAAAGGCCAAGCCATACTTTTTGACCAAGATATAGGGTTTTTAGAGTTAGGGGCTTGGCTCTACATGAGATCTCATATCTTTTTAACAGTGAAAGCGTTATGAGCATGTGAGTCTTGGCAACTTATTTTGCATGAAATGTTTTGGGTGGGATTATCTTTTAATAATTATTTTCAGTAACAGTAAATATTATTTTCATTTATTACATTTAAATAATTATTATTTACTTGAAATAAATGATAATATTAATTATTAATTACGAATAATAATTATTAAAAGTTAATTAAATAATAAATTCGAGAATTACGATATCAACTAGATTGTCACATCTAGACTTATATAACTCCGAACGGACTAATAATTGAGACGAGTCGTAATAATAAAATATGTTCTATTTAAGGAGATCTTTCTATAGGTATAAATCTCATCACTATTCAGGGTGGGGCAACTTCCCATAGAGTTTTGCCCATTGCCCTTTTGAAAGGAAGTACAGAGTTATTATCAGAAAAATGAAGTGATACTAGTTGACTTGTATTAAGTTTCTGAGGATAAATTTGATATGCACTGTGAAGATCTGATTGCGGAATGCAGGTGTAAATCTTGTTGGAAAGAGAATGAACTCCTGTTGTTAGAGAGGAAAACCAAACGATTTTGGAAATGAAGAATGCTAGAAAAGAAAGAATGGGTAGGGAAAATAAAGAGTATGCAGCAAGAGAAGTGGATTGGAAATTACAGTGTTTGTTGTGTGAAGAAACGATTTGTGATGAAATGATGCGACCTTGGGAGGAAGGGACCCTAAGGGGCTGAAGCCCCCCCCCCCAAAAAAATAAAGAAAGAAAAATAGAACGAGACGAAACCTTTTTTAAAGCACTGACGTATCTGTATCTTATTATTTTGGAAAATGATCTTTAAAGCAATTTATTTTTAAATAGGCCTACATCTGAATAGACTCTTTACAATATCCTTATCCCCCTATCCCCAAACCATAATCCTGGGTATCCCACTTGATGTGAGAACCTTCCACATCGAAGATGGTGTGATATGATTGAGAGCTGGATTAAGTAATTACACAAATAATTCAAGTTTATGAAAGTGAGGAAGCTGAGATGGATATGGATGATATAATTATGAAATTGGTTTTACAAACTTTTTATTATTGAAGAATGATTGACTAGTGAAATGATATCATGACTGAAATGGAAAGTGTATATTAGCTTGGATGTGACATCAAATTATGTCTCTGGTGTACTACTGAGTGAGTGGACCATGATGGTGACTGTAACTATCCATAAGATAGGATGGTAAACATTACTGGTAAACATTACATTACTGCTTGGTAAACATTAAATCTGTTACTTGTAACTGGGAAATTTTTGAGGGGAAATTGTGATTACGTAAATGAAGAGAATGACTTACGAGAAAATCTGAGATGTGCAGTAAAGTTTTAAAAGGGGAAAAAGCTGCATGGGCCAAACTTTCTTAATGTAAGTGTTTAATAATCCTTATTAAAAGACAATGTTTTGTGAAATGTGGATCTGAAAAATGCGTCAGATCATATGAATAGAATTATATATATTCTGGGAAGTGTTGAAATATGTGTTGTGATGACCAAATTGCTTGGAGCAATGATGAGCAAGATACATGAAAAGCTATGCTTCAATAACAGTAAGTGGTAGCAAGTTTGAGTGATTTTAGCTTGGGAAGATGTAAATTAAGCATGTGCTTCTCAAAAACCTTAGGGAATAGCGACCATTTGCTAACAAACAAACAATGAAATGTATTAGAAACTTGAATAGGAAGCAGTCAAAATGACAATGACAAGCTATTTGAGAAATTGATGTAATATTTTAGCAAATAATAGCTAGTAATGAAGTTACTTCAAATAAGCAGTTGGTTTATGACATTTTGGGATCACTCAACTATCTACTATGTCTGATCAACTCCCAGACTTCTGATTACTTTCCAAGCTGTAGATCCTGGAAAACCTTGCAGAGACATCTTTTAATTGAAACAATCTAGCAATTGCAAGTTACTATTCAGAATAGAATGACGGTGAGCACAGTATTAAAGACAGTTTTGTTTATGCTGGTAAAGTGGACAAGTGTGTCAGAGCTGTTGAGTATTCTAATTATCATGTTGTTATTAACAAATGTTGCTTGAAGCTTACATTTCATCATAGATTTGTTGATATCCCTATTTTTTAACATCGTATATATGCGTATTATATGCATGAGTGAATGAATGAGATATATTGTCTGATGTGAACATGAATGTGAATGGTGTGATGGTGGTTATCCTCTAATTTATTAATGACACTGTTCACTTGAACTAAGCCAGATTAATTGTAACCAGAAGGAAAGAGAAGATGAGAATAAATGTGAACAATAAAAAAAGTGCTAATATTTGAAAAAGATGTCGAACACATCATTAGTAAAAGTGAATTGAATAGAATAAATTTAGAAAACTAGAATGAGTATTTAAGAAGTGTACTTGATAGAGAAAGTGAAATTTTTGGTGTAAAAAGGGAAGATTGAATATTGTTTAAAAATGATGTTTTTAATCAATAAGCATAGAATGAAAAATTATCAAAGGATGCTAAAGTTTCTGTTATAATGCTGTGTTTGTAACAACATTGAAGTAAGAAAGTGAAGTAAGGAATTTAAACATTTTCTATATCATTCATACCGAATCTAAGTGTAATTCAGATGAACTGTCTGAGATGAGTGTTTTCTGTCTGACTGTATTCCAAAAATGTTATAGATATATGTTGTTATACCTATATACAGTCGGACCTCTATTTAATGAAGTCGCTAAATCCCGAAAAAAAATTCGTTAAATAGAGATTCACCTTTTAAAATTACTTTAAACTACATAAAACACATTTAAAATACATGAACACTAAATATTATTAAAAAAAGTAATAATATTTAATGACATACAGCATACATTACCACATGCGTGCTTAAATTTTAGTTAATAAAGTCTGTTAATTTTATCTGAGATTGTTTTGTTTTTTTTAAAAAGGGTTTTCGCTCATAGTACGTCTCGCATCTTTGCAATGCACTAAAAACCCCCTCAGTATTTTCTTCAAATTGTAATCCGCGTCGGATTGTTTCAAATGATTTTAGCATTTCATCATAGGAAGGTTTTTTTGATTTCTGCATTATGATCATTTTCACTTTGATCATCTTCATCGCAATTTATAGCTGTATTGTTTTAATTTTTCACACTGTCCAAAATATCCGATTCAGTTAGTGTTTCCGAGGTCTCAACTTCAAAATCAAGTGAAAGATAATCATCAATCAGCATATCATCGTTAATTTCTTCTTTTTCCCTCAGCTGTATCCAAAGTTCTTTCATTTCTTCGAAGGGAATGTTGATAATAAAAACATTTCAAGGAGGAAAAAAAAAATAGATACCACGAAAAAGTTCGTTAAATAGAAAATGCACTTCGCTATTTGGAGGTTATTTTACGAAGAAATTAGCGTAATGTTCCTGGTTCCAAAGAAAAGTTCGCAAAATAGAGGTCCAACTGTATAAAGATAAATAAGGTGATAGTAATTAAACTTAGCCTATCCAGGACACTGTAGCTGTAACCAATATGCGGATTGACATCAAAATTTGTATACAGACTATTCAAAGGATGCAGAAAAGGATTATGCAAACAAAAAAAAAATATTCAAAAAAGTTCTCCTAGGGGACACTTTACAGCAAATACATGAAAAAAAAAAATATATAATATAATACAAACCTAAAATGACATTTTAAACTTTTAATTTTGCATTTATCAACACTACGAATAAACTTAGCAAAAACGAAATGGCATGTTTGGAGCTGCAATCAATAAAAATGCAATCTCATTTGCATAAGCACTCAACACTGCAGCAGAGTTCTGATAATTAAAATGATTATAGCTAGTGAATTCCATTCTTATCAGCTACGATGGCTATCACTTTATCGGAATCTGCTTTTATTCTGAAGTTTTTTACGAAAACCATTGTAATGCTGTTCATGAATTTTGTCGTGGTAAGAACTTATGCCATGGACGAATGTCTTCACAAGCTGTAAGGGACGTGATACATCAATTGGAGAAAACTGGATCATTAGGATTTCAACCTAGCAAAGGGCACAAGCGTGGCACTGAAGAAGTCGTTGAAGATGTTACGATGGCTATTGTTGAACAGTTAATGACTCATGTTTCTGGTGCCTGTAGTACATGTGCAATATCATGGCAGTTAGAGGTATCGTATCGCAAAGTGTGGAAGGTACTGCAACAGATAGTAAATTTATTTCCATACAAGATCAGCCACAACCACCAGCTGCTTGCTGCTGACAAGCACCATTGATTCACCTTTGCATTGACCACTCTTGCCAGAATGGAAGTTGATGTGTCGGGCCGCAGAACATGCTGTGGCGCGACAAGGCATATTTTTATCTTAATGGAACAGTTAACACCCAGAATTGTCTGGTTACAATTAATCTAGCTTAGTTCAAGTGAACAGTGTCATTAACAAATTAGAGGATAACCACCATCACACCATTCACATTCATGTTCACATCAGACAATAATATATCTCATTCATTCACTCATGCATATAATATGCATATATACGATGTTAAAAAATAGTAGATATCAGCAAATCTATGATGAAATGTAAGCTTCAAGCGACATTTGTTACTAACAACATGACAATTAGAATACTCAAGTGTGCTGACACACTTGTCCACTTTACCAGTATAAACAAAACTGTCTTTAATACTGCGCTCACTGTCATTCTATTCTGAATAGTAACTTGCAATTGCTGGATTGTTTCAATTAAAAGATGTCTCTGCAAGGTTTTCCAGAATCTACAGCTTGGAAAGTAATCAGAAGTCTGAGAGTTGATCAGACATAGTAGATAGTTTGGTGTCCATTTGTAGTTCGAATGCATTGCATTGTGAATATTCAAATTCTATCTAATATGGTTTGAACAATTAAATATATAACTAATGAAATTACTGAAACACATTTAAAATTCTTTGTTGATAGAGTGGATAGTGAATGTGATAGGAGAAGCCTGAGGAAAAGATTGGATGGAATAAACGATTCTATAGTTTTTAGATAGATATATGTGTTAAACTGTATAATTTTAGAAGCCTATTTAATAGAAGACCATGGGTAATAACACAATGACTATTGATGACACAAAATTTGTAAGAATAGAAAAATTTAGAAAAAACCCCGTATAATGTATGAATGCTTTTTATCTTAAATATTTTTTCTAATGCTGCACATCTCAAACACATTTTTTTTTTTTTTTTTTGCTGCACAAAAAAATTAAAAAAGAAATTGAAATTTAGATAGTGACACTATTTAACAGTGTTCCTCAAAACTTTTAGATGTTCTGTCCCTTTGGAGACTTTAAAGAATTCTTCTTCTTTTGTAATGTAAAGACAGCATCTTTGCTTTTATTTCATTTTAATTACATCAAAGCTAACTTTTTTTAATTATCGAAATAAAAACATTATTTATGTTGCCAAGAGCATTTTCGTAACAAATAAAAACACAAGCAACTTCTTGCTCAATTTAACTTACAGTTTAATTAAACATTACTTATTTTGTTTTATAGGCCAAGCAATTTCCAGAACGGTTTCAAAAGTGGGAGAAAATCTGCTCTGACTTAGGACTTTCAAAGTTCAAAAAATGTTGGATTAGATGGCTCCTGATACAGATAATTGCCCGTTGTATAGTTTCTGCAATTGTAACGGTCAATCTATACATTATCTATGGTAACATTCTGGCAAGAGATATACCCTTACGGGTTTTTTTGTCAATTCTATGTTGTCTTTTACTCATTAATATGCTACTAATATTGTCAGTGCCCATAGCGGTTCTATCCTTCTACATGGGAGCTGCAAGTGAAGGCTTTGAGTTTGTTGATAAACAGTTACAACTGCTGTTAGGCAAGAGGAAAGACGATTGCAGTAGATATATAGCAGAGATGCGATGCATCCACCAAAGATTATGTAATCAAGTCGAGAGCACAAACAAAAGCCTTGGCTTTAATGTCTTCATCTATATCTTGGGCCTCACCGTGTTTTTATGTTTAAGCTTGTACATGTTGTGTAGTGGGAATGATAAAGGTGCAAGTCTGCATCCTCTTGTATGGGCTTTGTTAGTCTTGGTAGTTTCAGTTGACATACTGTCTCTAACTTGCAGCATAGAAAACGTTACTCAAAAGGTAAGTTTATTTTTGCACTTTTCAAATTTACTTCTGAAATTTTTCATGTAATAGATAGTTGTAATAATATAAAGTAAGATTTACTTTACAAAGCTTGTTTTTATCAAAATAAAGCTTATTTTTTTTTAGCTTGTGTTCCTTATGCTTAACAAATAATAGAGGTTGTGAGAAAAGTCAGTCTGGGTGTCTGTGTCTTCGTAATAACTTTTGGGCCGCTCAATAGGTTTTTTGAAACATGACATGATCTACAAAGAGACGAAATAACTTTTATATTTCAAATCTTTTCCAAGTAGGTCCATGTCAAGAAATTAGCCGGAGATGTGAATTCCCATACAGATGTGATAGGGAAAAAAAAAAAAAAAATTAAAATAAATGCTGCTTTTGTTGGTATATAATTTTCACAATTTCAAAATAATAATATTAATAATAATAATGGTAATAAAGGAATAAGACTTTAAAAAAAATTGTATGCTTAAGTTCTTTTGGGAACTTCTTGTTAAAATTTGTCTTAAAATAAAATGAAATAGTGCTAGATCAAAATTTCAGTAATTTAAATTTAAATATATTAATGGAAAAGTACTGAGTGGATATTCGAGGAAAGAAAAAAACAAACAAAAAAACATCTAAGTATAAAGGTACTGTCAAATGAATTCTGTAGTTTCTTTTTTGTAATAGGAGCCTATTATAGTTGTGATAAAGTAGTGCACCCTGTGTTGGTGACATCTTATTTGTAAACCAAAAATCACAATAAGCTTTCCTACCCTTCTCCAAGATGACCTATACCAGACCAATGTGGTTACTGCAAGCTCACTGATTTCATTAAAATACTGAGCATTCTCCATTTCACAAACCATCAACGCAGATTTCCAAAATGGCTAATATCTCCCTTGTAAAACTTATACTTCCTTCAAACTGTAGCAGCTCCTGTCCCATAAACTATCAGATTATCCCAAAAATAAAGTCTTATTTTTAGGTTCCAAAAAAGATAAATTTTTGAACATTACCTATGAACAAGTCCTAACTTGGCATGATTAAAAATCTTTCTTATTTCAGATTAATGCTTTCTTAACATTTTTTTTTTTTTTTTAAATTTCCTAACATATTTGTAGTTTGGTTTAGTGATGTAAGTAATATAAATGAATTCTGTTATCTAAAATTTTCTTTAGGCTTCAAATCAAGCATCGATATTGCTGGAAGTAATGCATACTGATCTATCTCCAGAAAGTCGTTTTCAGGTAAATATACTTAATCGACATCATCTAATTACTGGTTACAGGAAAATATTAACAAATTTTCTTTAAACATATTACTGCATATGTTATTGGTGGAAATGTATGCATTTTAACTGATCTTTTTCACCTATTTATATAGAAAAACAAATAAACACAGATATCATTTATTGTTGTAATTATAAAAATTAATGAAATCAATGTTGTGAAAATATTACCTTTTATTGATAAAAAGTCTATAGAAAACTCAGTAAGGCTAAGGGCACTAAGGAACCTTAACTTTGAAGTCTAGTTTATCCTGATTCTAATTACTGTTGATTGGCCAATAAATGAATAGTTTATTTTAATGAATTTCAAACCATTACCTTTAAAAGCTATTGTTTTGGTTTCTGCAGCAGAAATCTTGATTTTTTTTTTTTTCAGATCGTCCTCTGATTTAGTAATCAGAATAGAAATGCTATTTAATTCTAAATCTTATTTTCATCATTAATATAGAAATATCTTTAAAGTAATCAACTAAACCAAGGAAAAACTGAATATAATCATTCTTTGTCCACCTTTAAATCCTGATCCCCATCTGATATAGGATTGGATGAAAATCTAGGTTAATTGGAAGAGAATCAATCAATCAAATCATGAATGAACCTCTACTACTCCAGCAAGCGTCTTAAAACCTTCCATATTACTACTTTAGCCCATCAAAGTATAGTGAAACTTTTTAAACTGACAAATTTGTTTCATTTATTTACCAAGTTTTATTATTTTTTTATTATGGCCATGAAAAAAAAACAAAACAAAAAAAACACGAGCGACAGTTGTCTCAAATAAAATTAAAAACATGTTTTGTTTTTTTTTAGGTTCAGCTTTTTCTGGATAAACTAGATGGTCTCCCACTAGAATTCAGTGCAGCAGGATTTTTCAATCTCAGGAGATCACTAATTACAGGGGTAAGCATTTTTACTTATGTCTATAAAAACAAAACAGAATGAGGAAGCATATCAAAGATTAAAATGAAAGAGCATTATGAAGTCTGATGTTAATGGGTCAGTCCATATAGCACTGGTTGCTCGACAATTTTGAAAAACAATTATTTTTTGTATGGTGTTACCCCTACGTTTGGACAGTTCAAAACCAACAATATTAAATTTTTATACAAAGTGGTTTCAACATGGCGGCCATTTTTGTATTGCAGCACATGCCATTTTTACCCTTTGTAGTAACTTTGATATCTCAGGTTTGGTACACCCTAGAACCATGAAATAAAAACTGTGAGCTTAAGAACATTACAGGCTACAATTTTGATCCTGTACATTTTTCTTTTAAAATGATTTCTTATTAATAAATTTTGAGCTCAAAATTTTTCATTGCAAATGCAAAAAATCTCATTTTCAAGAATTTTTTTTGGAGGTAAGGCAGCTTGTTTAAGAGTTCAAATTTTTTTGGGAAGTACATGTAAACCAGTAGTATTTGTAAAAAAATTTGGGAGTTTGAGACTCAAAGACTTTTTCTTTCAGGAGGATCATTAATAAGCATTTTTTGTAAATTTACCCAACTTAAGGCATGAATTTCTGGTGGGCAGTTGTTTAAAATTCTGAAATTTCTACACATTAAGATATTATATAACAGCTTACTTGAATTTAAATTCTGACTTTGAGATTCAACTGGTTTAGAAAATATGGCATTGTGAAAACCCATGAAAAATGCACAAATATGCTATTTGTGAAGCAACACTTATTTTTATTATTTTGTGATTTTTGCATGACAGAATACTATAGACTCATTATATAATATTAAAATGTATTACTACACACAAAATATAATCTTAAGTTGTCTGGAATTTTTTTTTTGTTAGAAGATTTGTGCATGTCTTAATAAGCTCTGATTTGTCAGCTTCTTGCTGAACTTTGTCAGTCTGCTAGGTGTTCTCATGCATGAAGATTGCTTTACATTTTAATACTTGTGTAATATAGTTTTTCTTATTTAAACATGGTCCAGTCTCAATTGAGTTAAAGGACACAAGCCAATTTGATGACAAGTATGATATTACAGTACACTCTTGATATCTCGAAAACCTTGATATGTCGAAAAATTATTTTTCCCCTTGATATTACATATTCATCTAATATTAATTTTAATTCTTATGTCGAAGAGTTTTCACTCAAAACCCTGTTACATCGAATATTTTCGAAGTAAAAAATACATTTTCCCGGAAAAATCGCCGTTCAGTTGTGCCGAAGCAAATAGAGGTATTTTCCCAAGAATCTCTCACTTTAAGAAATTTTAGGAAATTTCTTTTAAGAAATTCTAGCAATGTAAGTTCATTGTATTTTACTAATTCTTTTCAATTTAATGTAATTATTTTCAACATCTTTTAAAAATTAAAATTATCATTGCTGTATTTAAACTTCTTGTTAACTATCATTATATATTTATACTCATTCTCATCTATCAAGACTCTAATTTTTAGAATATTATTCCGTATCTTGTGATTTTACGTGAATTTTTATGTTTTGGTTATGATCTTGTTATCTCGAATTTTTTTAGCGTCCCTTCGACTTCGAGATATCGAGAGTATACTGTATTGCACTGAAAATCGTTTGACGATGCAAAGAAGTTCCATTCTCCATCGAGGTCGAAATCTCTCTTCTCTCTTAGAAATTGAATTTGCACTTTAGAAATGCAGTGAGGTTTTTCAGAGTCGGCTGCTTTTAAAGAAGAGGCTGAAAGAATTCGTCTTTAGACAGTGATCATTTCAGCTCTGTCAGTCATAGTCCACTGCTTGAGAGCTATATTATCTGGCATGGCATCACATTCTTCAAACAGTGGAAACATTTCTATGAGGCCTTCCTGTCCTGAACATCGATCACATTTTCTCATCATACAATTGTAACTTTGCAAGTTACAAACATAACTTGCAGCAACAAATATATGATTGTACTTCACAAGATACTTGTTTTCATGATACTTAGAAATGCATCTGACTTCAGAAGAAGCTGTAGAAATAAGCAACTCGTGATACTTGTCATCAAATTGGCTTACGTCCTTTAATTCATAAATAAGAAAAACTATATTACACAAGTATTAAAATGTAAAACAATCTTCATGCATGAGAACACCTAGCAGACTGACAAAGTTTAACAAGAAGCTGACAAATCAGAGCTTATTAAGACATGCACAAATCTTCTAACTTAAAAAATAAATTCCAGACAACTAAAGATTATATTTTGTGTGTAGTAATACATTTTAATATTATATAATGAGAGTCTATAGTATTCTGTCATGCAAAAATCACAAAATAATAAAAATAAGTGTTGCTTCACAAATAGCATATTTGTGCATTTTTCATGGGTTTTCACAATGCCTATTTTCTATACCAGTTGAATCTCAAAGTCAGAATTTTAATTCAAGTAAGCTGTTATATAGCCCAGAAGCAGAATATCAAGCGACGGCGCGACATTGTCGCAGAACGAAAATGAGGGCTGCAGAAAGATATCGTATAGAACAGGGGTGGACAAGACGTCGATCGCGATCGTGGATTTGGAGATCCCGTTTTTTTTTTGGGTTGAGGATAGGCTTAAGGTGACTGCGCCATTTGGAGTATACTTGAGGTAGCCCTTACCTTACAAAAGTCTGTCCACCCCTGGTATAGAATGAATGTTTTTTGCGGGACATAAACGAAAAAAATGCCCGCACCGGCAGAAAGTTTTTGGTCTTAGCATCAATCGTTGCAGAAGGATAAAAAACATTCTGCCTCCGGGTTATATAGTATCTTAATGTGTAGAAATTTCAGAATTTTAAACAACTGCCCACCAGAAATTCATGCCTTAAGTTTGGTAAATTTACAAAAAATGCTAATTAATGATCCTCCTGAAAGAAAAAGTCTTTGAGTCTCAAACTCCCAATTTTTTTTACAAATACTACTGGTTTACATGTACTTCCCAAAAAAATTTGAACTCTTAAACAAGCTGCCTTAACTCCAAAAAAAATTCTTGAAAATGAGATTTTTTGCAATTGCAATGAGAAATTTTGAGCTCAAAATTTATTAATAAGAAATCATTTTAAAAGAAAAATGTACATGATCAAAATTGTAGCCTGTAATGTTCTTAAGCTCACAGTTTTTATTTCATGGTTCTAGGGTGTACCAAACCTGAGATATCAAACTTACTACAAAGGGTAAAAATGGCATGCGCCACAATACAAAAATGGCCGCCATGTTGAAACCACTTTGTATAAAAATTTAATATTGTTGGTTTTGAACTGTCCAAACATAGGGGTAACACCATACAAAAAAATAATTGTTTTTGAAAGTGGTCAGGCAACCAATATTTTTTTTTTTTTTTTGGACCACTTGATATGGATTGACTAACAGCATATGCATGCAATGCTGTCTTTGATGGAGAGAATCCTTATGGAGTTAATTAAGGAAACATTAAATAAATATTTCAAAAGTGTATAAAATTCATTAATTTCTTTCTGCATAAAATTAATCAGGATGGGGAGTGAAACTTAATACAATCTTGCCAGATGGATCATAAACAAAGATAAAATGCAGTCTAATCTTTGAACACCAGATACATGCTTAATGTGGGAATTTTTGTTCCCTATTGAATGCTGCGATTCTTTCTCAATATCTGCAACTTATTGAGAATTTTTCCAAAATTGTAAAAACTGTCTCAGTCAAAGTTCTATTAGCTTGATTGAGAGAGAAATTGACTGTTCCTTTGAAGATCTCAAGAAGCAAAAGAAAGCTAGATCATCAGAGTGTTCTTGTAAAAAAACTTTTCAATCTCATTCACTGCTAACTTCAAAACTCATCTTCTCTGTAGAACCAAACAACTTAAAATATAACTCCGAAAATGAATTTCCAATGATTATACTGAACTTCATACTACAACAGCAAATCCTTCCTTGAAAGCATTCAGAAGATTTATGTAAATTTTTAAAAAAAAAAATGCCCTTCCCTATATTTTGAGTTACCTCACAATTTTTGTTTCATTAGAAATGAAGTTTTTATTTTGTTCAAAATAACACTTAATGTAGCACTTAATGAATTACTTCTCTTACCATCCATCCAGTAACTAATGATTAAATGAAGTTTATTTTGTCCTAGTTTTAATTAGTTTTAACTTTCTCAATTTTACAGATGGCAGCTAACATATGCAATTTCTGCATAATACTTATTCAATTTAAAGGAAGCTGAAGTTGTCAAAATTTTACAAGGCGAGCCTGAAGCTTCAACACCTGTACCAATATAATCTGTTTGAAGATTTTATTAATATCTTTATATATTTTAGTATGATGAATTTAAATACGTTCATTCTTTTGATCTTTTTGGTTGTTTTATAGTATTAATAAATGTATGCCTTGGATTAAGTTATTTCTATAACCTAAAAATAAAAATTAATTCCAGGTAGGCATTCTCTTACACTTAAATGCTGATAAATTATCGCATTGATTTTAGAACAATAATGCATGACAATTCAAACAATTATAAACGACAAAGAAAAATATTGCAATAAACATTCACTAATATTTTATTCAAGTTGTCATTTTTTTTCTTAAACCAATGGAATGTGACAGTTATGAATACATTGTATGATTTTTCTTAATTATTTTATTTTTTTAGTTAAAGATTAAAATATATAGAAAACAAACAAAAAACTTTGGCAATACTGAAAGGCACTTCAACCCTCCAAATCAGTATCTGTAATGATCTGGTTTAAAAGGGCCATTAGATGATATCCCTAGGTACTCTGCCTGATCTTTTGACAGTTTTGTTAATTTAACACCAAGATGCTCAAGATGAAAAGCAGCAACTTCTTCATCAAGCTGAAACATAAGGGGGGAAAAAAATAAGTTTTCTAAAGGAATTTAAGTAACAAAGAATTTCAAAAAAACAAAGACAAATAAGTATTATAGGAAAATAATCCATTAAAAAGAATTATTCAATGCTGGGGGGAAAAAAAAAAATGAATATAAAATGACCAGAATGAGTTTTTAAGTTAAAAAGCTCTTTTATTGGTAGAACTTATTTGAAATAAGTTCCTTTGCTGTATGATTGTGAAATACAAAGAAAATGTGCAGTTCCTTTTTATTATTATTATAAGGTTTAAAGTTCTTAATAACTTTTTAGATTTCAATATACTTCTAATTAATTTATGGACATACACTTTCTCAAAGCAGCTTCCTAAATTTCTTTTTCTATTTCTTCAAAATCTTATGCCAAGTTTATGCTAAGTTTTGGATTATCACTTTTAATATGATCAATAAATAATCTTCAGTTTATTCTAAAATACCATATGAAGATGCTAAAAAAAAAAAAAAAAAAAAAATATCTTACTTTCTTTGGCAAAATATGGACTCCTACTGGATACTGGCCAGGCTTAGTCCACAATTCAATTTGAGCTAGCACCTGATTACAGAATGAATTGCTCATTACAAAGCTCGGATGTCCCATAGCACAACCTAAATTCACTAATCTTCCTTCAGCTAATAAAATGATATGGTTTCCATTGGCTAACTTGTATCTGTCTACCTACCAAAGAAAAATAATTATAAGTAAATTCGTTAAACTCTTAAGAAAACTATATAAAAAAAAGATTTTAAGAAAAAAAATCTATTCCAGATTAAAAAGATTTTAATTGCCATATTTTTACCTACTAATAGGTAATGAGCAAACAAATGTTTTTGGCCTACTGCTTTTTATGATATTTGAGTAAGACATAGCTAGGTTAAAGCAACTTCTCAAAACCTTCGGATTGTGTCCTTATATCTTTGCCTGACAAATGCTTCCATTTCTCAAGTGAAAACATCATGAACATCTGCTTCATGAAAGACTGCCTTTGTTAAAAAAAATTACATTAATGCACTCGCAGCTTTCTGGAGTTAATTTCTAATCTTTTCAAAGTATAACAGCCGAATTTCATTCCTGCTATCTATTCTAAGTTTGCAGGCAATTAATTTTCAACTGACTCATACCATCATTAAAAACAAAGCAGTAGCAACAGATGCTTTTTGGTAGAAGGACATCTTTCCATGCATCCTACAGTAAGCATAATATATGTACATCCCACGACAAGCAACCCTAAGATTAAATATAGTATCAAGCACTCCATCTGCTTCAATGAGGAATTTTGTAATTATTCAGATTTGCTGTAATGCTCACAATCCTGACAATGTTCTGAAATAACTGTCCTCAATGAATGTTTGTTTGCCTGCGTAGTGGGTAAATTGAATGCACCATCTAGTTAAGATAAAATTTTTCATTTGGTTTTAATAAATTAATTTAATCTAGCAAAATTAACAACTCATTATAAGTATAACCACAAAAAGAAGTTAGACGGAGAAGAAAATAATGAATTTCATTAAGAGGCAACGTGATGAAGTTCTTTTAAGAAACCCGTTAATAAATCTCTAGATTTTAATTAATCTCCTGATTCAACATTCACATTACAGCAAATGTTCAGTGATATGTCACACAGTCACTTCCAATACTATAAAAATGCAAATCGCCACTAATGTATGCTATTCTTTACAACCTAAATTTCAATTTAAAGTATATTTTTTTTAAGGATACCTAAAAAACAGAAAATTGCCACATCAAATACAATATAAACTCCTTATTCAAATTATCTACTAACATATCAACAAATTAAAGTTGTTTTCACAAGACTAAGCAGCTATCTAGACAGTTGCACTACATTTAAAAATGAGCAATTTTTTTTGACAGACAAAAAAAAAAGTATGTATTTGCACTCTATTTCTCTTCAACTGGAATTAACCAAATATCAAAAAAGCCACTGAATGAAAATGAAAATGAAGTTATTCATTTACTTGTGATTTTAATAAATTCAAGAAAATAGGCCATTTTTACTTACTTGTGGCTTAATATTAACTTTCTCTTTGGCATTCTTCTCTAGCCAAGTTACATCAATTTCACAATCAAAATGACCAATATTACATACTATAGAGTCATTTCGCATTAACATAAAATGTTCCCCTTTAATGATGTCTTTACAACCAGTAGTGGTAACAAATATTTGTGCTTTAGGTGCAGCTTCTTCAAGGGTAGTTACTTCATAGCCTAAGAGACAAAGAAAAAAAAAAAACTTAAAAAGATAACTTCAATGTATTTACCAGTTAACAAGTTCACACACAAAAAAAAAAAATATATTAGATGTTACATTACTAACAGGAAGCAGAATTCCAAGATTCTCTAGACTATAACAGAAGTTATATAACAGAAAGAAAGGAATAAATAATCTAGTTTTATAATTAAAAAATTAAAAAACAGGATTCATGATATTAGAAAAATTTCAAGACTAATAGTGACTATGATGAAATTCAAGGTTATTTAAAAAAAAATAAAAAATAAAACAACATTAAGTTTATACTATATTGAAGTTAAAACTGAAGTTAATTTGCTGTCATACACAACAATCAATTCATAATGTTAACTTCAAGAACGTACTTTTAAACAAGATAAATATAGATATTATTAAAACTTACAAGGCATTTATTTTTAATTTACATGCTTGAAAGTATTTATAGTAATTGCAGAAATATTTATTTAATAGCCAATACGTTTTACGGACATTTACTTATGATAAATAGTTTATCAGAAATTCAAAAACATTTAAGGTTATAGAAATGTAAAACAAGCCACAGCTTCCTATAAAACTGAGGTCTAGAGAGAATTCATCCAAAACAATTTGTTGGATAATGTGCTCCTAATATCTTCAAGAATTGGCAAGATTCTCCTTCTAATTTACAATTTTATCTACTGATAATCTTACTCTATACCCCACCTAAGCCTTTCTGAAATTCTTATGCCCCCTATTATTATCATTGCTTATTGCCCCCCCCCCCCTAATAATAATAATAATAATACCATCAAAACATTATTACTATCAAGTGTATATATTTGTTACTTACTTTAATATAATTTATATACAATTACGATTTTTCATAATTTAAATAAATAAGAAACAGTATAGTTTCTAGACTCTACGAATTGCCCCCCCCCCCCCTGTGGGGCGTGGGACCCACGTTGGGAAACACTGCTCTATATGAACTGCCAACACCAAAAACAACTTCTGTTGTTAATGTGACTTATGATGGCCTTCCATCTCTCTAAGAATGCATTTTGGATTTTTTTTTCTCCCTATTATGAATAAATACCCTATGTAACAAAATAAATGTTACAAATGGGTCTTTATTGGTGAACCCAAAAAAAATCATAATTACCAGTCATCTTTTGATGCATATGCTAAATTTAAATTTTTTAAACAGATTTCATTTTAATTTCTTTACTTTTACTGAACATTACCTTCCATTGAAGCTTGAAGTGCATTAATTGGATCCACTTCGGTGATGATCACTCGAGCACCAAATGCTCTGAGAGACTGAGCACTTCCTTTGCCCACATCTCCAAATCCAGCAACCACACAGGTCTTACCAGCAAGCATAATGTCAGTAGCTCTTTTAATTCCATCAGTTAAAGATTCACGGCAGCCATAGAGATTATCAAATTTACTCTAAAAAAAAACAATAAAGGATCAAAACTGTTGCTGACTTGCTTAGCAAATTAAACATAATAAAATTTAATATTGCATTATGTGAAACAATGTAAAGATAAAAACATTTTTCTACAAAAATTTCAAAGAAAGAATCAAGGAAAAAAAAAGCTATGAAACAGAAAGATAAAATAATATAATTTATACTACAAATATTATAAAAGAAAGAAAACACTAAAACTTAAAATTATTAATGATAAGAGGCAATTTAAATTTTAATTTAGCAACACTACGTAATCATGTTTCATTACCTTTGTTACTGAATCGTTGACATTAAAAGCAGGAACTTTAAGACGACCAGTTTTATGCATTTTATAAAGATTGTGTACTCCGGTAGTCGTTTCTTCTGATATTCCTTTAATTCCTAAGAAATGATAAAAATAAATAGTTAATATTTTTACCTTAAAATAATGTCAGGAAGAAACACCTGTATTTATTTAGATATCATTATCAAGTCAATTTAAGGCAGCTTTCTTTGTACAGCAGGATCCCACTTTTCAATTGCACCCAAAGGGTCATCTGGACCTTATCCGTCGTATTTTAAATACGCTGGGCCGTATTTTACTGAAAAGTAATAATGAAATCAACATTGCCTGCAATTTATCATGCTGATGGAATCAAGTATTTCATAAAGAATCAATAAAGGGTCATTCCACGTCAGATCACCTGATGAGTTCACCAAAACCATCACAGATTTTTATGAAAATTTATTTGCATGTAAAGGGTCATAAGATAACACATTCTTCAAAATATGGGATTTTTTTGGTTAAGTATTTGCCGAGATATGAATTTCTGAAGTTTTTTTTTTTTTTTTTTTTTTTTTTGTGCCGCACCCCTTTTTTGACGTATTTTCTTGAATATCTCATCTCCTAATCAATCAAATGGAACCAAATTTGTTTTCTCGATGTATTTTTTTATGCTGAATCCAAAAATTCTAACGAAATTAGTCTAGGACTAATAGTTTTGTAGTAATAGAAAGCATGTAAGCATTTAGGAAAAAAATTAAATGGCCATAGGGGATAACATTTAAAAATTTGAGATTTTTACCCCAGTCTAAAAAAGGTCTAAACTGATAAAAAAAAAAAAAAAAAAAAAAATGGTGTTTTGCCCCCGAGCTTGGGGGAAAAAAAAAAAAAAAAAAAAAAAAAAAAAATCGCAAAGTTGGTACTCTTTTTGAATCGCGTAAAAGAAATATCTTCTTTACGCGTAATAATGATTACTTTGTCACTACATATTTATTTAGTAAATTCAAGTTATCCCTTGCTTTAGTCATAACTCTGTAAGCAGTAACTCTCGCTTATAGCCAGGTAAAACCCATATTTTCAAACTGAATCTAGTTTGAAAATAAGGCAATTCAAACAGAAATTTTACCAGTTTCACTCGCGAATGCTAGGCAGCGTAATAATCCAAAATGTTGTTGAAAAAATACAGGCCTTTTCATTAACTTCATTTTCTTTAATAAAAGTGTTTTACTGAGTGTTTTAGGTGTTACTTAAAATATTTTCAATAAAAAATTAATTTTTTTTGACAATAAAAAAAATAAAAATACAAAACTACTGTTATTATAAAGCGAGTTCTATAAATTTCAAAATTATTAACTACTAGTTATTCAGCACAAAATATCTAAAGCACTCATTTTTTTTCCTCGGTTTCTTTTCAAAATACCATTATTTCCGTATTTTTGGTTTTGAATCATACAATTGTGGAAAGGGCGGGAATGACATTTTCTATTTGAGGCCGGATACTTGCACTTTCGGTTTTAGGGGTTGAGTTTCCTACCTAAGTAAATTGTATGATTGTACAATTGTATGATTCAAAACCAAAAATACAGAAACTATTTTGAAAAGAAAGCGAGAAAAAAAAAAAAAATGGTTGCTTTAAATATTTTGTCCTGAATAACTATTAGTTAATAATTTTGAAATTTATAGAACTCACTTTATAATAACAGTAGTTTTGTATTTTCACTTTTTTTATTGTCAAAAAAAAAAAAACTAATTTTTATTCCAAATATTTTAAGTAACACCTCAGTAAAACACTTTTATTAATGAAAAGGCCTGTATTTTTTCAATAACATTTTGGATTATTACAGTGCCTAGCATCGAATTTACTAAATAAATATGCAGTGACAAAGTAATAATTGTTGGATATTTCTTTACGCAATTCGAAAAGAGTACCAACTTTGCAATTTTTTTTTCCAAGCTCAGGAGCAAAACACCATCTTGATTTTTTTTTTTTTATCAGTTACTTTAGACCTTTTTTAGGTTTGGGTTAAAATCTCAAATTTTTAAATGTTGTCCCACATGGTCATTTAAATTTTTTCCTTAATGCTTACAAGCTTTCTATTACTACAAAACTATTAGTCCTAGATTAATTTCGTTGGAATTTTTGGATTCAGCATAAAAAAAATACACGGGGAAAACAAATTTGGTTCCATTTGATTGATTAGGAGACGAGATATTCAAGAAAATACGTCAAAAAAGGGGTGTGGCACCAAAAAAATAAAAAAAACTTCAAAAATTCATATCTCGGCAAATATTTAACCAAAAAATCCTATATTTTGCAGAAGAGTCTTATGACTCTTTACATGCAAATAAATTTTTATAAAAATCTATGATGGTGTGGTGAACTCATCAGGTGATCTGACAGGGAATGACCCTAAAACAAAATTTAGAAAGATGGTACAAAAAAAAAAAAAAAAAAAAAAAAAAAAAAAAATGCAACCTCATGAAACACTGTTACTTAAAACACTATTATACTTAATAAAAAGATTATATTAGCCCTAAATCAAGAAAGAGGCCAAACAGTAATCTAAGTGCCTATGGTATCATATACTATACGAGCATTTCCTATAATGTTTCTCATGTAATTGCTGTGTATTTAACCTTAGAATTTTTTAAGTGATTACTCTCCTTTATTCAGAAATTTCAGATTCACGAAATACCCTTATTACTGAGTAAACTATTTGATTACAACAAATCATTAAATATTTTAGTAAAACAGTGGCCAATCTTACCATCCAAAAACTGAGGATACTTTTCATGGACGAGATTAGTGAGATCACCACCATCATCCAAAATCATGTTTAATGGCTGATTGTCTTTAAACACCAGAGTCTGAAAGATGAAAAGATAATTGTAATGAATTCTGGCCATTTTCATAAATATGAATACATTTTAATTACTTAAGAAAAAGAATAAAATTGACTTGAGCTTACACTGATAACTTCCTTATAAACAGAAACCATTAGTTTGTTTTAAGATTAGGAAAGTTCTTAGATTAGTAAGCTATTAGACAATTGTCAAAACTTTTTATTATTATTATTATTTTAAATATGTTTTTGATACCATCATTATCATGTCTTCTTTTAAATATTAAATTTTGCATACATAACATCTAAAGAAATCAGCATTGTAATAAAGCATCGCAAACATTAATTTAACTGACCTGTTCAATACACCAAATGTATTCTTCATCTGTTTCCCCTTTCCATGCATAAACAGGAACACCTCTTTTGGCAATTGCTGCAGCAGCATGATCTTGGGTGGAAAAAATATTGCAACTGGACCATTGAACCTAAAAAAAAAAAAAAAATATTCTCATAAGAAATAAGGAATTGTGATAAAATAAACTACTTATGTTACTGCAACATTCTATTAAACATTAGTTTTAAAAAAGATAATTTTAAAAAATATTCACTAAACAGGCTAGAATAATCTAAATATTCTGCTATCTTTATTTTATTATTTTTTTTTATTAAAAGAAAAAAAAACTCTCCACCAATAAATTTGATTGTAATAATGGAAATTTAATCTACATTGAAAACAGGGACTTTCAAATTGAGGAAATCAAACATTCAGTGAACATATGGGGCTACAGTTGTACAAATATTGACATTACTGCACAGATACAACAAAATAAACATTTCTATAGTTTGGACTGACAAAAGGCTGTTCAATTTATCACAATGGTAAAAACAAATTCTGTAAAGAATCACTTCTCCAATACAGCTGTTGTAAGTAAATATAAACCCTAACTCCAGATTTAGATTCACAATAGGTTCTGTAAAAAGTATATTAATCAAAATTAGGTACACTGATAGTTATTTCTAGATGGCTGGAATAAAAGGGAAAATGCAATCTATTTTAAAATCAGACATTCCATTGTATTTAGCTTAAATCAAGAATACAAGTGCTTTCTTAATTGGGGAAAAACAATGTAATTAATGAAAATTGTTCTTTAATATTAAGTGAAAACTAACAATATCATTGTTGAATTTAAAACATACCTCAGCCCCCAATTCCAGGAGTGTTTCAATGAGCACTGCAGTCTGAATTGTCATATGCAAGCATCCAGCAATACGGGTACCTTTCAATATTTTCTGTGGTCCATATGTCTTCCTAATTGCCATCAAACCTGGCATCTCATTTTCCGCAAGAGTTATTTCTTTGCGGCCAAAGTCGGCTAAATTAATATCAGCTAAAAAAAAAAAAAGGGAATATTAGAAATGAATTTTATCTATTTATTTAATTCAAGAACATATCTCTTTTTAATAAACAAATAATTTGGCAATACCAAAGTAACAGTGTTAGCAATTTCTTCAAATAATACCTACAAACAAAAATTAAGAATTGTAAACCAAGTATAATTTATGCGTTCCAAGCTCAAAGCTTAAATGACATATTTATCCAACAAAATTTGATATTCTATATCATTTATAAAGAATGAGAAAAGTAAATGAGAAACAACTACTTAAATTCACTCTTCTTCTGCACAAATTTAAATCTGTGCTCACATTTTTTTTTCTTTTTTAATTTTTCTAATACCTTGCATTTCATCTCATTAAATATATCCCCAAAGAAAATCATAACATTTTGAAATCTTGTAGAATGATCCACAACATCAAGAGTTACTGTAAAGCCAATACCCCTTTATGAAAATCAGAATACCCAAGTTCTTTTCTTATGTGCTGTTATCTTCAGGAATTAAGGAAAAATAAAACAAGGGCTGGAGTTATTTCGCAAAAAAAAATTGTATACAAAATAACTGATAATAGGTCTTATTACAAATCATCACTGCTCATCCATTAATTAAACAGCAAAATTTTCAAACACTTCACCGTTTTTCTTATAAAATTGAGGATTGGTGACACACTACTAAGTTTGTTTTTGGGTGTTTTTCAAGATTTCATTCTTTCAAGAAAACAGAGGCAGGAATAAAATAATTGATTCTGATTGAAGCAAAACCAGCTGAGTAGTTCATCCAAATAGTGAACAGCCATCAGCAATTTTGGTCTAGGTTAGATTAGGTACTTTTGCCACAACAGCAATTATTCGGAACTGTGAAAAAAAAAAAAAAAAAAAAACACACCACTTTAAATCTTCAATAGAAGGAGATTATTATCAATGTTTTCTGCAGGAAGTCACAAATGAAGTTAGTGTGTTACCTTGCTCCAAAATGCTTCTTTTCTGTAGCTTTACTTCACTTCATATATTGAAAAGGAGAGCGCATGCATCACCCTGAGTAGACATAGTCATATCGTTCCTCCATATCAAGTGTTATTTTCTATTTTCTTTAAATATTTTTTAATTGTATATCATATATAGTCTAATAATGAGTAGTTACGCCAAACTTAAAATTAAATGCAGTGAATTTGAAGCTATCATGAAAAAAGCAGAATTAGGCTGCAAAGCATGTGGTGCAGAACATGAAAAATGTGTTAATGAAGATAATGTAATGGATATATCAACACCCACAAGAAGAAGCCAATGGATATATCTAAAATGCAGAAGAATAACAACCAGAGGTAAGAAAAGAAATTCCAAATATAAACAGCGAAATCACAGGAAAAAATAAGAATGCTGACATGTCTACCCTTATACAAGAAATAGAAAATTCCGATACCACAATAGAACCAAATTTCGTGCAAACCATTTTAAGAGAATTAAAAGAAATAAAAGACTCAATGAAGTTTCTTGACAAAATATATGATGACATTGTTGAAAAACTAGATAAATATACAAAGCATCAAAGTTTAATTGAAGAAAAGCAAACAAGACTGGAAAATGAGAACAAAATTCTGAAAGAAAATATGAAGAATATTGAAGATAATGTACATAAATTAGAACTACAATCAAGAAAAAATAATATTGAAATTTCTCGTATTCAAGAAGCTGAAAATGAGAATCTGCAAAATATAATGGTAAAGTTATCGGAGATTCTATAACTTGACAACCCTACAAACAAAATGGAGGCCATTCATAGATTTAGAAGAAATAAAAGTAGACCGATAATTATCAAATTTTTAAACAGAAAAGACCATGATAACTGGTTGCCATCATTCAAAGCAAAAAAGAATCTAATGAACAATGAAATATTTGAAAACAAAACTAATTCAAGGATTTACATTAATGAAAATTTAACAATGAAACTAAAGAATTTATTTTTGAAAACTAAACAAGAAGCTAAACAAAAGGAATACAAGTTTATCTGGATAAAGAATTACAATATATTAATAAGAAAGAATGAATCTTCTCATGTAATTAAAATTTCAGGTATATTGAATATTTGAATAATATAATTACAGAAGCAAAATGAGTAATTTAAACATAATAAATAATTTAGAATTAGGAAATCTAAATATTTTAGAAGATATTAATTCTTGGAACCTCATCTTATCAAATAATAAATTAAAAATTAAACTTAATATTTTTATTTCTCAATGTATGAAGGACTAATATTAATTATTTGTTAGCAAATATTGATAAAAAAATACATTTAATTGGCTATCATTCTTGTTGAAATTAATATTAAAGAAGAAGAGATAAACAGTTTTAATATAACTGGTTTTAACATGTATGTAAACTTAGAAAGCAAACCAGAGAAGGTAGAATTATAATGTTTCATAATACAAATTTTTTAGTAAAAAATTTTTTCCCAAAGATACTATTACTTATGAAAACATTCAATGCAATATTAACCATCCATCAATAAAAGAAGATTTTATTTTCTATGTAATTTATAAACCACCGTTAACAAATAGAAGTTTATTTATAAATGAATTAAAAAAAATGATAGAAATTAAATGTAAAAATGATAATTGCAATAATTGTATGTGTGGAGGAGATTTTAATATAGATATAAATATAATAGTACAAAGAGTAATGTAACTAATAAATACTTGTTAAAAAATTTTATAACTTAGGTTATAAAAATCAAGTTTACAAAACAACAAACTGCACTACTAACACATACTCTTCCAAAACATATATAGATCATTGCTTTACACATATGAATAACTATAATATAGAAACTAATATAATACAATGGGATATATCTGATCATTTTGGAATTTTAATTGAAATTGAAGATCAAAGAAATTCAAAAGATCATAAAAGCAAAAAGAATTATACTACTAAATGTTTTGTCGATAAAAATTATCTTAATACTAAAATAATTGAACTCACCCAAGAAATTAAAAAAGACTAATAAAGATCCAAATAAATATACCGGGTGATTCATAAAGTACTGGTGGTTTTAACCGCCCCATATCTTTTAAACAACTGCTCATAAAAATCTGAAACTTTTTATATAAAATCATCAAACATATAAGAGTTATATTTTCCTGTTATTATTTATTCATTATTATTGAAATTCACTTTATTTGCATTTAACACCCCCAATTTATCGTATATTTAAATAACTGTTGTGATGTTGTTTAAACTCTAAAAGTCTGGATCCAATATTCAAATGATACAGAAACCTAATTAGGAAAATTTAATCTAAACACTTTTGTCATTTATTTGAATAATTTTTTTGGATAATAATTTCGATATATTCGGGGGTGATTGAATGCAAATAAAATGAATTTCAATAATAATGAATAAATAATAACATGAAAATATAACTATATTTGACGATTTTATGTAAAATGTTTCAGATTTTTATGAGCAGTAGTTTAAAAGATATGGGGCCGTGAAAACCACCAGTACTTTATGAATCACCTGGTGTAAATAAATTAAAAAGAATTATTGATAAATCAAGAATAATAACAAAAAATAAATTTGACAAAACAAAAAGAGAATATATAAATAATAAAAAAACCTCATATAATATATTTAAAAAGTCATGGATGAATGATGACATCATGAGCATATAAATGAAAAAGACGTTCTATTATTTTTATATTTTAAGAATAGAACAAATAAAATATATGAGAATAATTATAAAAAGAAAAGAAATTAGCCAAAAAATTATATTAAACAAAATCAAAAACAATTCTTAAATTGACTTTCAAATAATAATAATAATGTTTCAAATAAGAATATGTGGGAATTAATTAAAAGAGATATTGGACATAAAAAAGATAATAAAAATTCTGAAATACATAATTTATTGTTGAAAAATAATAGAAATACTGTCTATCATAACTTGTATAGAACATTTGTTCAAAAAATAAATTATAGATCTTTTAATATTGATAAAACACAGGAAAATGATTATCAGAATCCGAATAGTATTGTGTGTTTATTACCAAAATCAAAATGATATTATAAAAATCATTATGAATTTAAATAATACTAGTTCTATTGATATAGATAATATTACTACAAGAATAATAAAAAAAAAACAACAGAAAACTTTTCACTTTTTTTTTATTGAACTTTTTAAAAATATTTTTCAAACAAAAACTTATTCTAACCTATGGGAAACAGCATATATAATACCTGTTTATAAAGGAGGGAATACTGAAGAATATTCAAACTACAGACCTATATCCATATTATCTAACATTTCAAACGTTATTTAACTAAATCTATATTTAGTTTCATAATATAATATTTTACATAAAAATCAATTTGCATATCAGATTGGTAAAAGTACAAATGATCTGTTAAACAATTTAAATAATAATATAAATAAAAATTTAAATAATAGCCAAGTACAGTAGAATCCCTCTCGTCCGCCCTTAGCTGGTCAGCCACTCCGGTTGATCCGACAGTCCTCGAGCCCGACGAACTTGTCCCCGACTCGTCTGTGACTCACCACCTGTCGCGCCATTGTGTTGTTTACTTACATATACAGTGACAGTAGATGGTGAAAACGCTCACAAGAACTGCAAAACATTGAAAATGCCTAAACTTGAACTGCTTGACAACGCAGTAAATCCGTATTTTCTGATAATCCGACCTTTTTTGCATTCCGACCATACCCCCCCGTCCCAAAGGTGATGGATTAGAGGGGTTCTACTGTAACTTATATTGCTTATATAGATTTTAGTAAAGCACTTGATAGCATTAACCACAATCACGGGCGGATCCAGGATTTTTCAAAAGGGGGGGGGCTAACTTTTCTGAAGGGCTGACTACACCTGTGTGTCTGAAACGCACGCTAGTCGCCAGCTTTTTATTAGCAATTGAAAGCATCATCATGGCAATATTAATGTCTATTAGGCAACAGCCTTTGGATACCACATTTTTTCCAATCTATATTCACAGCTAAAGGGAGGGGCTATAGACCCCACTTGCCCCCGGATGATATACTACTTCTTAGTAGTAACAAAGATCAAAAAACTGCTTATATAAATCTTCAAAATGATCTAAATAATATTTCAAAATGGGCTTTAGAAAACAAAATGATAATAAATAAGAAGAAAACTAAACACAAGAAATTAGGTTTAACCTTGTCTTTTAAGTTATATAATAATTATTGTAATAATTTAACTAATTGTAATAATAATAATATTTTAAACACTTGCGATTGTAATGTTATTGACTGTATTAAAAATTATAAATATTTAGGGATTTATATTGATGATAATTACAATTGGCATAAACATTACAATTATATCATCAATAGAGTACACACTTTTAAAAATGTGTTTCATTACTTAAGAAACACATGTAACTCTTAAATAATTTATTATTTACTAGCCGGGTACTATCGCTTCGCTCCGGAACTCTTGCATACATAGCATAAAAAAAGCAACTTTATTTATTTAGCAAATTATATCGAGATCGGAAAATAGAGTTCCCAGGCCTTCTCCAGATAACTCAGATGTATTGCGGGTTGGCGCCACACACCTATATATCGATAAGGCAACTTTAAAGCGAAAATATAAATCCTCTTTATTCCCTATCCCATGGGAATTTCGAAAAATCCAGCCTTATTCCTTGTCTACATCATAAAGGGAACCTGTGCAACATTTCAGCTTTCTATGTCCAAGGGTTTGGGCTAGGCATTGATGAGTCGGTGAGTGAGTGAGTGAGTGAGTGAGTGAGGACTTTCTTTTTATATTTGTAGATAAATCATTGGTTGAATCTGTCTTTAATTATGGTTTGGAATGGTGGTGTTTCCTAACTAAACATCAGTTAAATAGATTGATATACAAAATTATTAATATTTTTTTTTTAATTATAAGTACCAACCTATAGAAAATAAATTAAAAATAAGAACCAAATATAAAATTTTAAATATTAAAGAACAATTTATTTATAAAATTATTCTGAAAAATGTTTGTAAATATAAAAATATAAAAGAAAATTATATCTCAAATAGTTCAACTAGATCAAATTGGTTAAAAGTTTTTTGAAATACCTAAAATTAAAAATAATTTTGGTTTTAGAATAAATGACTATATTTATTCTAAACTTTTTGATCAGCTAAACTGGGATAATTATAATAGTGGTAGCATAAAAGCAATTAAAAACCAACTGGTTTATGATATAATAAATAATAAAATTAAATAAATTTCTAATTTTTAATATTATATATTAATATTAAAAGTTTAAAGAGAATTTTATGTGAGATAGTAGATTAAAATTTTGTAAATTATTTTTTTTTTTTTATTAATCTTAATGATATACATCAAATTTCCAGCACCTGTAATACAGGAGTAATTAAGTAATTACACCTAATAGGACTGGTTAACATTAAAAAAATTAAAATAAAATAAACTTTTGACGTACTCAGCAGAAATCATAAGTTTTTCTTCTTCTGAAGTAAAATTCATTCAAGTACTCTTTAACAGAATTCTAATAGTATGAACAGTAGTAGTATTATTACATATCTGATTTGGGAAGCGGTAACGATTTCTCTACAACATACTTTGTACGATTTCCTTAAGACTTTATCAAAAGGTACTAGGAGCAACATTCCAAAACTCTGATACTACAGGGTGTCTACTGAATCTCAAACAAAAAATTTAAGGACAATTCCTATACATTTGAGGACATTAAAACTTGTATCATATTGTAAAATATTTAAAATACCCCAATCACGGCCTCCAAGAGAAATCTTTTAAGGCGGTACAAGATGAATTTTGCGGGGCCCTTGACAATCCTATTTTAACAAAAAAAAAAAAACAAAACCTGTAAACGTATCTATTCAACCAAAAAAAAAAACCTGACATCATGCTCAAAATTTAAGGACATAGTCCGATTTTCCCGTACATTTCATGTCAAACCAAATTTCCCGTACAATTCCCGGTTGGTAGACACCCTGTACTAGAATTTTCAAAGCCATTTCTTCTTTGGAACTGCATTCATTCTTCGAGTCAAAGAGTAGATTACTAGAAAAAAAAAATTAACCTTTTCCATCTAAATCAGCCCCCCCCCCCCCAGGTTTTTCAATGCAAGATTTGCAATTCTTATTCTGATTTCAAATATACAGTGCATTGAGCATTTAGGAAACTAATCATTTTGTTAATAAATTAACAGACTGATCAAATGTTTGTGGAGCATCTTAAAAGAAAAGATCCTGTCTGGAGTTAGGTTTACTGGAGAGAATACGAGACTGGATCTATTAAATGATTAAAGGCTTTAAATAAAACTGTCCCAAAATTAACCCAATTCAAAGTATTAAATAGAAAAAAAAAACATCATTGTCATTTGGTTAATAAACTGAGATCAAATAAATTAGTTAATCAAATAGATTGGAGAACCAAGCTTCAATAAAAATCTCAATTCTTAATCCATGCCATATAGAATCAATTAAAAATAATAATAAAAAATAAGAGGATTTTATTTTATTTTTATTACTAATAGAATTTGCAAATCAGGAATATTCTCAACTTGCTTATAATCATCATGAGATAAGATAAGAGGTTCAATATCCAACTACATTAACCTTGAAAATCATGTGGGGGAAATGCCATTTTAAAAACTTGCATTGATTATGGGTTTGAAATTTATCAAACCTATAATGTTTCAAATAAATTAAAAATCTAACTACACTCTAAAATTGTGATCAGCTTAATTATTAATATGTCATCATTCTGTATGTGTGGCAATATCTCAATTGCATAAGTGATAAAAGATGTGAAATTTGATAATGAAATGGGTAGTTGTCATTGAGATTATTTTTGATACTAGAAAGAATTTATGGCCTCCTAATGGGGAGGGGTGGGGGAGCAGGTTTTAGATTCTGAGCACTTAGAATAAATGCACTTATTTTGTGAACAATACAATTTGTTAAACAACAATGGGAGAGACCAAATTGTTTACCAAGTGACATCCTGGAACAGCTGTTTCACGCTCTTTGCCAATCATCAGCCAGGAGCAGTCACCAGTAAAACAACAAGATCTGAGGCTAATATGAATGATCATTGAAAGCGCAGTGGTGCCTCAAAAGAAAAAATGAACAATAAAAACTCACTAATGAAAAATTAGTGAGAAAATTCATGTGCCAGTCATTCGCTAGCCTCAATTAATTTTTTTAAAGCATAAAAATTAATTGAGGCCGGCAAACGGCTGGCACATGAATTTTCTCAATAATTTTTCATTAGTGACTTTTTTTATTGTTCATTTTGTCTTCTGAGGCATCACTGCACCTCCAATGAGTATTTGTTGTTGTTTTAATAAATTAATTAGCTTTCATATCTTCACTCTGCATCGAGTTTTCATAGATAAATTTATTTTAAAATGTTGAAAATTAATAGATAATAAAAAAAATGAAGAGCACAGAATTTCCCTTTAAGTCAGGTAATTATGCGCATTGTTTGAAAAAAATTGGATCCCTCATACAGTGACAAAATATATTGCTTTATTGATTATACACTATATTATGAAAATAGTTACAGACAGGGGCGTATATAAGGAAGGGGGGTCGAGGGGGGCCGGGCCCCTCCCGAAATAATGAAGATATGTCCTTTCAACGTTTTTTTTTTTGGTTGAATTCAATTTTTTGCCTCCTCTCCCTTATGAACAGAGTAAGACAAGTTTTTATACTTACAAAAAACATTTGCACCAAGACTGGGTTGAAATTTCTTAAAACCGTGCGTTTCTGAATGAATTATTTAAACTATTATTTATTACTGATGATGTAGGCCAGAATGAACAGTAGAATGGTGAACAATTTAACAATTTAATAAGAATAATAATTTTCGAGGAGCCGATTCGCTCCTCATCGTCAGATTGCAATAAGAACAGAGTAAGGAAATTTAAAAAGTTTGGGTTAAGAGTCTGTTGTGTTCTTCCTTGGCCAATTGGGCAAGCTGTGGTATTATTGTTTATTGGGGGAGGGGGGGGGGGGGATTGGCAGAAATCTTTTTTTTTTGTGGTTCCCTTAAGATTGTAGTTTTGTTGGGCTGGGTGCGTGGTGGGATTGTTTATAGCTTGTGGACCTATTGAGCGACAACAAGATGGAAAATTAGACAGCAACGAATAATAAGAAATGGCGGGGGTATTTATAATTATAAGTCTGCTTTTGTTATGATATAGATAAATGTTCATATACAACTGTTTTAACCAAGACTTTTATTTTTTTTCTAGTAATTCAAAATTTACTTATATGGGTCATTCTGAAATTAAGTGGAATTTCCGTACAAGAAAAAAAAAAAAAATTAAAATCTAGAGAAAAATTATTAATAATACTTTTTTTAAATGACCAATAACAAACTAAATACATGTACACCCTTTGTAGAAATCAAAAATAAATATTTTTACCAAAAAAAAATAGTTTACAATTTTGCCAACCATGGAGGTTACATTTTAGGAAAAAAATATATTTTTTAAATTAAACCAGCTGAATATTGCAAAAATTGACAATTAATAAACTGTGGTAAATATTTAATGAGTAAACAACAAATGAATTTTAGTTTGTTTTTTGAGTATTAAATTTTTAAATGAAATAGGCATCAACTTGCCAGAAATAGGCCTGATTATGAAATAAATTTTAACAATCCATATTACTAAAGTGGAATAATATATTAAAAGTATGTTTTGTTTAAATAAACCTTCCTTTAATAGCCTATTACGCTTTAAATTGTATTAAGTGTAACCCCAATGGATAGAAGTAACCACCATGGATGGTGTTATCCATGGGAGTTACCTCCATGGAGGTTACATTTAGCTATTTAGTCCCATGTAGTTCATAACCTATAAATCCATAGATCCAGAGCTTATGTTTTCTGAAAGATAACAGGTGTTTCCAAAATGAACAATTAAAGTTTTAACATATGACGTACAACATTTGTTGAACACATGGAGGTTACAACAAAGAGAAAAAGAACTCACCTGGAAATAAAGGCAATCCGGTGCTTTAACAGCAGATAACACACATGAGATCCAAACAATCAACAGATTACTCAAGATCGCTGCATTCTCTTTCACTACAGCTCTACCAGTGAACAGTGTTGTTCCCCAGTGAGCATTTTCAGAACTTTTATCGATGTTCCATGGTGGTTACATCCAACCCCGTGGACAACTTTTGAGTTAACACTAGGCTATTTAAATCTTTCATGTTTAAAATGTTAGTTGGTGTATAGTTTAATTTATATAATGTATTATTGTTATTGAGGTTTTTTTTGAAAAATTTAATAATATTTTTTGATAAAACACTTGTCAATGTTGAAAAAACAGGGGTGGGGACATTCCATGGAGGTTACATTACGTACACTTCTCAGAGTTTTTCTTTTAAATGTAAAATTAGGCTAGACTATAGAATCCGGCACAGGTTGTAATTCGGTGCGGAACAACATACCACGTGGTTTTTTTTTAAGATCACTTATTTCTGCGGAGAGATATTTTTTTTTTTTTTTTTTTCGTCACGTGATTTATATTGTTCTTTGGTTTTTTTTTTAATTGTTCTTTGTTCTGTTCTGCCAAACAATGGATGCTTGTCAAAAGTTAACAGACGGGAAATGTGATTTTGTTTACCTGGCGAGTTTGAGAGATGGATGTAAGAAAGATGTTATTGATTTTTGTATGAATGTGGGTCTGATTGCGAAACAGTATAAATGTCCAAAGTGTGGTAAAAACATGAAATTGACTGAAAGAATGGATGTGAATGATGGTTATTCGTGGTCGTGTCGTGTGTCTGCGAAGGATAACAGACATTATGTTCGTAGATCTGTGCGAAAGGATACATGGTTGGAAGGCAGTTCAAAAAAATGTTTCACGCGTTCCTGCAAGATATTCAAAAAATCTACCCTCCGCACACGACAGACAAAGAAACATAAGGTAAGCATTTTTCACCCATTTCATTATCAAGCAAAAACAATTAGGCTTAGGTTAGGTTAAGTTAGGTTGGCTGAGCTGCAGGATGTATCTATTGGTAAATAACCCCTCAAATTTCAACCCTTCAAATTTGGTTTAGGTTAGGTTAAGTTAGGTTGGCTCAGCTGCAGGATGTATGTTTTGGTAAATAACCCCGCCATTTTCAAACACTCACATTTCATCACTAGGTTATGTCCGCCATCTTGGATATAGTCCGAAAACAACGATGACATCACAACTTCGAAAAAAAAGTTCGTTCCAAACCTGTGCCAGAAACTGCATTTTAACCGTAAAATTATTTTCATAAAATAATATTGGGATGTTTTAAATACAATCTTGTTTCATTTATAAAAAATTATCAAGCTTATATAAATCAGTTTTTTAAGATAGAAACTTAGGGGGGACAAAAAATTCCACTTAATTTCAGAATGGCTCATATCGAGGGCTCATAAAGGCCTAAGTGACATTTTTGTAAAAATTGAGTTACATGTCTTAAGTGAAATCCGAGAACCATATCTTTCATATGAAAAAGAGACCTAACTGAAAATTTCATTGCAACTGGTAGAATTCTACTTCCATAGAACTGGCAAGGCAATACAAACATAAAACCCTTAATAACTCGGAATGAAGATTTTGTCACTTAGGCCTTTATGTCATAGAGCCCTCGATATATTGTATTGAACTCCGACTTGAAACTCAATTCCTGATCACTTTGTAAATAATTCGAAAATTTCCTATTTTACGTTCGTAAAATCGAAGGTTTATTATGTTTACAATTTGTTTAAGTTATTTTTTGTATAAGTTGTTTGTGGATGCAAAAATTCAAAATGCAAAATTCGCCGGCAGTTCGGAACCAGTGGCGCACTTTTTCCTAGCTAACTCCACGCGCTCATTTCTCAATTCCACACAAATCGCACATTTTTCCTTACTTTTATTATTAAAAAGTTAATAATTATTATAGCTGTTCCTGATATATAGCGATTATAAATTCATTATATTTTACTCAAACATGTACTTTTGTTTGGATAAAAATTGATTTTATGAAAGTAAAATAGGAAATTACCAATAATCCATATCAATTATCGGAGATTTTTGTTCATACAGGCCATCCAAGTACAGCTGTTTCATGCTTGCTGATGCTCATCAGAACAACAAAGATCGATCTCTTTCACAAAGAATATTTTAACGTATTTAATTTTGATAAGTTTGAGGTATTTTGACAATTAATCTAGATTTCTAAACTTTGGAAAAGCAAAACAGGATCACATTAATATACTAACCGACTTTATAGGGCAACTTATCTCCTTCGGACATTTTCTTATTGGTCATCTTAAGTCACACACGTGCTTCCCACTGGTTTTGCTTAATAACGCTAAAAAGAACAAATCTCATACGGTTTTCATTTATATAAAAATAAGGATGGGTATTTGCTGCCATCTACAGGCAGTGAGAGAAAACCGTTGAACCAAAGCAAGTGATTGGATAAAGCATCACGAAACTGTCCAATTGCATTTAATGTTACTAATAGGTAGGGTCTTCGTCATCTGACTGGAGTTACACCGCAGATCACCGTAAAATCCCTGTTTCCTCTTTTTTTTCGGCTTTACAATGTCAGAATTTTATTTTAACATTGATAACGGATATTTGGAGGGATTAGTGAGAGGATTTAAAAGCGGCATCTTAAAACAGCATGATTATCTCAACTTAGTACAGTGTGAAACACTTGAAGGTAAACAAGGATTTGGGCGTAATGACGATATTAATCCTGAAAAACAGATGAATAGGGAAGAAATTTTTCCCTGAAATTTGCCAAATGATCCTTTTCATTTCATAATAATTAATTTCCTAATTAAAACTGAGTTCAAGAAATCTTATCTTTTGCTTTGAGCAATCGCGTTGATGAAGAAAGTAGGCGTATCCTTTTCAATCGTACTTTGATCTTAATATCTTAGGGTACTGTGGAAATTTTGGCAAAATTGGTTCTATTATTACTTTTGAATTGAAACAAGAAAGAATATTAATCACGATCTATCTGTTTAATAGTAAATATTTCGATCCATGAACACAAAATTAAATAATGTTTTGAATCAAATCATTACTAGAATCAAAGAAATGTGGGACACACAATTCCATTATTACTTCACCAATTTAAATGGCTTTTAATATTTGTTAAGTATTTAAAAAAAAAAGAATGCTACTTTTCCTTTTAAAAATAATGTATCCAGATTCCTTATTTATCCTTACATGGATCGAAAAAGATAACTGATATTTGTATAATGTAAGTTTTATTGAGTTTCACATCGTTCGGGTTTCATGTAATTCTATCTGTAATTCTCAGGTAGGAGCCTAAAAGGTATTGTATAATACAATGTAGTTGGTGCACAATCATTTTAATGGAACTTATGTTTATTGCTGTACTACTCGATTGCTGGTAGTATGAAAAAGTAGCGAAAGATTTGAGAAGCAATTGAATAGATAGAAATTTAAATATTAAAAGTAAAAAAAAATAAATTAAATTTTGATGATTGTACAGTCATTTCTAGTTACTGATAGTTTTAAATTAATCAAAATTGTAGTTGGTAGTAATTTATATGTTTTTAGACTTAAAAAAGAAAAGCTAAAACATATTTAAAAAATACAGAACAAAAAGGATGTGAACAGAATTGCCTTATTCCATTCCATTGTTGAAATGGCAAAGTGTGATCCTTTGGTATCATTGTTGCAGGAATGGACTGCTTTGATTTGTAGTGGGTGGGAAATGATTTTTTGTAAAAAAAAAAAAAAAAAATCTAGGAGTTGTTAATTTTATTGTGTGTGATTTTGTTTTCTTCGAACTCCAGATATTGTGTTCTTGACTTCCATCAATTCCATACATGACCTACATCATTTCAGTGCCCAGTTATTTAACGAGGCTTTTCAAAATATATTCCATAAATAAATCTTAAAACCATTACATAGAGCAAAAGGAGTAAAGGAATGAAAAAAAATGGATAAGTGAATTCCTTAGTGAAGCAACTAGTTTTTAATATTTTAACATTTAGCAGAATGAGAATTATAGTTAATTACTGTGGGATGTTGATGTGGATATTTAAGTAATTGCTTTTTTTATTTGGTAGCTGCAGGTAAAAAACATCATACTATAG
>JAFIDM010009631.1:280173654-280199309 GCA_023159025.1 Thereuonema tuberculata | reverse complement strand
CTCAAAGTGTGAAAACAAAAATGAACAAAATGTTTTAAAAGTAATTTTAAGCCTAAATATGTAAACCATTATTCTGTGATCAAGACAATACAAAAAACTATTTGTCCTGTGGGCCTGAAACTTTGGTAAAGACTTAGGATTTTTAAGAATATTCCTGTTGATTTCATACATAATAGACTAATATATCAGGTCCTACAGGCCAAAAAAGCATCAACATATGTTTGCATTCAATTTGAATACCACTCTGTCTGGGAAGAAAAAAAAGATAAAGTTTGTTTTCTTTGTAATACATTCTTCTTTTATCCTTAGTTAATAATCTTTAAACTCCTTTCTCTTTCTTTTCTTTTTTTTTTTTCTCAATTTTAGTATCCTCCAAATTATTTCTTATTACTGTGGTCTTGATTTCTTTGTGTCACTGAATAGCTATTTCTTTTTCTGATTTTATAATACAGATATTAATAATTAGTGTTCAAAGTTTATTTTTTATTTTTTTTTTTTAAATGAAAGATTTTATTTTTTATATTGCTCAAATAATATGTTTCATTCAAGAAAGAAACGTCTTTGGCCAAGTGAATGCATTGGTAACTTTTTTCTTTTCTTTTTGAGGAGAGAAACTGTTAATAGTTTATGGGAATCGATTGTTTATGGAATTACAGTAAGGCGAGATAATATTTTTCACACTTTTTCTGAAAGAGAGGTCAAAGGAATTGAATTGATGTTTTGAAATTTATGTTTTAATGTTCACTGAACATTCTAACAACTTTTTTTCATACAAAAAAAGAAAAAGAAAAATGCATTTATTAAGGTTGTAATCTGTTTGTGTTTTTCAGATTTGAAATTACATCTGCAGAGTACTGATTATGGAAGTTTCCTTGCAAATGAAGCCAGTCCATTAGCTGTCTCAGTCATTGATGATAAGTTGCGTGAGAAATTAGTGGTCGAGTTCCGTCATATGCGAAATCATGCAGTAGAACCACTAGCTACCTTTTTGGATTATATAACGTTAGATTTGTTTTTATTTATTACATTCCATATACGTTGATTTCATTATGATTTCCCAAATAAGAAAGTTTTAAACAATTTTTAATTTTCCCTGCAGATACAGTTATATGATTGACAACATCATTTTATTGATCACTGGAACTCTTCATCAGCGACCAATTTCAGAATTAATTCCCAAATGTCATCCACTAGGGAGTTTTGAACAGATGGAGGTTATCCATGTTGCTTCTACTCCTGCAGAGTTGTATAATGCTGTTTTAGTAGACACTCCTTTAGGTTTGTGATTTTCTGTTTCATCTGTTATTGTTTTATTCATGTTTTTATCTGTCTTGCAAATTTGATATGTTTAGAATGGTTCTTAAAACTGCAAAAGATCTGCCACAATAATAATATTGGATAGAACATTTAACAAACCATTTATAGACCCTTATTACAGTCCTGGCAGATTAAGAGTGCTGAAGATTCATTCCTGTAAATTAAGAAAGAAAGAAAAATAATGCTTTCCTATTTTCTGTGCCAACAAACAGCATTTTTTTTTTATTATTAATAATTTTATACACAAGGCCAGTCCTACTAGGTGACATAAAAGCACCCATATTGTAGGTACTGGTATTGATTCTATAAATTTTATAACATCTACAACAGTTTCACAACACATTAAAATTAAATCACAAAAAATACAGATTATTACAAATATTATAAATATAACTTATAGAATTATGCTTATTATGATGAGTTATTTCATCATAATAAATTATATTACATATATCCATCAAAAGAAAACTAAGCAAATTTTTATAGACTTAGGCTCAAATTTGAATTCAAAATAAGGTATTTAAAATGAGAGGATTTTTTTTTTTTTTTTTTTAATAAAGAAAATTTATGTATATTTTTTATTTTAAGAGTAATATTTATTATATTTAAAGTGAAATTTTTCAACAATGTTATTAATAATTCTATTTTTAGTTCTTAATCCAAAGTTGTTTTTTTTAATTAATTAATCCATTTAATCTTACCAGTTATAATTTTTTTTATTGTAATATTTTTTAATGTTTAAATTCTATCTATATTTATCATATTAAAAGTGAATTGTTCAAAGATATTATTCATGATTCTATTTGTAGTTCTTAATCCAAAATTTTTTTTTGGGCATCATACTGCATTTTTTCATATAAATTTGTTGATCTTGTTTTATGAATAGTATTAACATCATCTTTAAAACATATCTTATAATAATATTTTATTATTAGATTATAAATTATTTTTTGTTGGGGTAATAGTATTTTGTTTTTTATAAGGATTTGATGTTGATTGTATTCAGTTAGATTTTTAAAATTTGTAAAGATTATATTTAGAATTTTATACAAAATTCTGTTAATATTTTTTATCTCTTATTTATTTAGATGAAACCAGCTTAATAAACCATAATCAATGAGTCAACATAAGATTTATATAACATAATTTTGGTTTTTATAGGGAAAATATTTTTAATATGATAAAACATAAACAAAGTACTGTTTAATCTTTTTAATACATAAATATAGTGGTTGTGCCAAGAGAATTTGTTATTTATATATAAAACCAAGATATTTGTGATTACTAATTAAATTTAAGCTTTGACAATTACAGTGGTTTGTTTTTTTGGTTCATGTGCAAACACTGGTAATTATGGATTTTTATTTGCGGTATTATATCCATTTTTTTATTTTTCGTGTGAATTACCATAAGTTTTGTTTTGTCTTTATTAATGTTCATTTTGTAATCATGTGTTCATTTTATCAGATTTGTGAAATCTGCTTATATTTGTTTTATAGCTATATCTAGATTATTATTCATGTTAATTAGAATATGATCGTCAGCATAAGCAAAAATGTTCGAAGTAGTTTGACAGTTGAAAACAGTATTTAAGTAAATTATAAATAATACTGGTCCTAAATTAGAACCCTGAGGTATTCCCTTCTTCAAATTATAAAGTTTGCTGAGCTTATTTTCTATTGCTAAGATAATTTTTTAGTACAGAATATATATTTGCTCTTAGTCCAATATCATATATCGTATTTACGCGCATAATTTCCCCCATCGTGTATTTTCCCCACCCCAGATTTTGTGGATTAAAAAATTCAATTTTTATTTTTATCGCATAATTTCCTCACCTCTACTTCAACGCGTTTCCAACACAATCTTGACTGGCGGTCAACTCACGATGACGTGACAATGTACCGTTACTTCCGCATTTCTCTATCCCACGCTACTTTAGGGGAAGATTCCACCCCAACCCCGGTCAGTACAAGAGCAGACTCCTTCTGAATCAGTACAACAATTTCGAGTGTTTTGTGAAAACGTGAAGTTCGCGAATAAAGTTAAGTTCTCTATTAGCAGGCAGCTGATGCCATGCGGTGAGCAGCTATAAAGATGGCGGGATGCGTTGCTTGAGTTACGAAATTACGTCACAGTCGCACACACACTTCCGTGCATGCCTATTGCTTAATTGTACTTTGAAGAAAAAACAAATGTTGAGATATGATTTCTTATATTTTAAATGTTGCGTATTAATAAAATTGTTGTTAATTACATTTCTTTCTTTAAAAATCAATATTTAACATAGTTTTCCTTACACTTTCACCATATTTTTTTTCCTCAAATTGAAAAACATCGCGTAATTCCCCCCCCCCCCTTTTTTTGTCAATATATTAATGAAAAAAAAAGGGGAAATTATGCGAGTAAATGCGGTATTTCTTGAAGTAGTATTTTATGGTCTAGACCAGTGATGCCTAACCTACGGCCCGCGGGCCATATCAGGCCCGTGAAGATGTTACATGTGGCCCGATCCTCCATTGAGAAATGTCCTCCTTTTTAATATGTCAAGTTTAAAAACCTTTTTTTTTTGGTTGAACAGATTTAACGTTTAAATTTAATATGTTGTGGCCCGCGAAATTTACAGCAAAGTTAAGTTTGGCCCCATATTATGAAAGGTTGGGCACCACTGGTTTAGACTATCAAATGCTTTTTCTAAATCAACGAATATTATAAGTATATATTTACTTTTATTTAAATTTTTGTTTATTAGCTCACTTAAGTTATTCAGTAAAATAGTTGCACTTTTATTTTTTTTTTATAAGTATACTGGTTTTGATGTATAATTTTACATTTTTCAATATAATTATTAATTGAGTTAGATATGTTTCAACTATTTTAGTTAGATTTGATAGTATAGATTTTGGTCTATGATTTACACTTAATAAATGATTTCCATTTTTATATATTGGAATAAAATTATATATTTTATCCCGCAAAAAATGTTCATTCTATACCAGGGATGGGCGGACTTTTGTAAGGTAAGGGCTACCTCAAGTATACTCCAAGTGGCGCGGTCACCTTAAGATTAAAAAAAAAACGGTATCTCCAAATCCTCGACCGCAATCTACGTCTTTCCCACCCCTGTTCTATACGATATCTTTCTGCAGCCCTTATTTTCGTTCTGCGACAATGTCGCACCGTCGCTTGATATTCTGCTTCTGGGACATGAATTACATTAAAAGTGAAAATTCAGGGGAGGGTAATTATCTCATTTTGTTTATATTTATGGAACCTATGCTTATGGTTTTACAAGTAACAAAATTCCAGTGATTTAAATCTACATGAATTCCAATAATCAGTTTGTCTTTCTCTTCAAACTACATTGATGTTGTGACATTTAAAATTAAAGCTTCAAATCACTATATTTTGTTTTTAAATTTCATAATTTTTATGAGCCAGAGACCAATCTTGTTCTTCCTCTTTGCTGTTTGGCACAGCTGAATGGTCAACATGATGGCCTTCCATGGGGCTGATACTGCTGAATGTGGGTGTGAATTCCAGTGAGAGCATAAATGCTTCCTTCTTTCTGTGTATGTTTCTCTTCGTTTCAAAACTTGTTCTGGTACAGCTTAGCCTATGTTACTCTTTGCTCCATTAAAAATTCACACATCGAAATATGTATACAATTAAAGAAACAAGCAGAACAATCCTTTGCAATACAATTATTTTAATATATGTTCACTGGATGAAAATACTTGATTCCCTGTTGAGTTATATTTATTTGCTTCTCATCACACGCGCCAAGATAATTTATTATCTTCATATTATATCTCCATTTCTGATAATTTTCCTGTAAGAAACTTTAAAAATTAATCAGACAGAGAATTCCTAAAGATTTTTATATGAATATTTAGATTACATGATAGAAACTGTGACCCCTCAATAACTAAAAGTAAGAAAATAAAAAAAAATAAAAAAAAAGTCCTGCACTAGCTGGTTAGCTCTGGCTGAGGAGAGCCTAATAAGCTCGAAACGGCCGTCCCAGAGTATCAGCTCGACTCAAAAGGCATTCTAAATTAAAATATATGGATATTTACAATTATAAGATTCAGGCTTCATTGTGTTGGAAGTGGATTTTGTCATTTAATTTTTTTTCTAAGTTCAAAGAAGAAGAGAAAAAAAAAAAAAAACTCAAGGAAAATAGCTGCTTTAAAAAAATTATGGTTTAAATCTCATAATAATTACTATACCATCTAAACTTGAAAAACAAATTACAAATATAAAGTTCATAAAAATGAAAGTGGAACAAAATATCAAATTTTGTTACATAAAATTTATTTAAAAGTTTTGAGGTGTTTGGGAAACATTTATGAAAGATAACATAATTTGTAAATTACATTCTTGGGTTTCCTAATTAGTTAGGTTATTATAATGCATTGAAGTTTACAAATCACAATCTGTATTCGTTGTTAAAAATTATCTTTTCAATATCCCTTATCTACTATATGTTAAAAAGAAACTTCTCTGAAGCGTATATCTCCAAAGAACTCATTTTAGATTTTAGGGTTATCCTTTTTTCAAAAAGTTGTAATTACAGACCTGGAACATTAAAACATTAGAATTCCAAAAAAGTAATACCTTAACAACTTATTTCTGGATTGTCAATTTTAAGAAATGAGTGACAGGATTTTCCCAAAAATTCATTAAAAGGCAATTTATCTTCAATTATATAAAAAATGAGTTATTATGTATTAAGTAAATATAGTGCTTTTCAGTAAAACGTAATGTGAAGACTTTCAGCAAAAATTAATATCTGCTATTGCTTAGAAATAAATGTATAAAACACAAAGACAAAATGTAATGTAGGCAATTTAAGGATTCATAATATGTTGATCTTTGCATATTTTTTTTTCCTTTGTTTACAGTTATAAAAAAAATTACTATTCTTTAAAAGTTAGGATACTTCAGAATATTTATTATAACAATTCTATGAAAACTCCTGAATATGATTTATTTAGTAAACTTTTTAAATATTTGACAGCATAACTAATCATTATCATCATTACAGAAATTGGCTTTACAAATTGACTTTTATTATTATTATTATTATTATTATTATTATTATTATTATTGCTACTTAAATGAAGCTTCAGATTTTGATAATGATTTGCTTATTCTTAATAATTCAAGTTGCAAATAATTGCCGTTTTGTATTTTTCCAGCTCCGTTTTTTGTTGACTGCATTTCAGAGCAGGATCTTGATGAAATGAATATTGAGATTATTCGTAATACACTTTATAAGGTATATTTTAGTATATGGATTATTAATAACAGTTTTTATAATCATTAATACATTATAGATTTAGATTAATTAGCAATTTCTTAATAATTTTATGTCTAAAGTTTGTCGATAGAATATCACATGGCGTACTCTCTGAGTGGTAATGTAGAAATTCAGGAAGCACCCATTACTAATCTATGCAAGAAAAAAAAAAGTGATACATAACATGAATATATAGGGTGAGGTTTCATAGTGAGAATTTTCTTATGTTAAATTAAGTCTTTATAATGATGCCCAACACTATTAGTGGTCCCCGATTATTTATTGTATTTGCCATTAAAATTCTAAGGATGAAATTACAAATTATGCAACATGGAGACTGGCTAGAACAGCAGCTTTTATTTGCTTTGCATTATCCACAGTTATAAAACTGAAATTTAATATCTAGGCTTAATAACAAAATGGCTCTTTATAATAGTTTACCAGCTACAAATTAAAAACACCAAAGAGATTAATAATTGTGGTCATTTTCATTTTCTAAGGAATTGAAATGAGAAATTTTCTGTAATGGAAAAAATTGTACTGATGGCAAGTTTTTTTTCTTTGAAATTTCCTTTTGTTTTTTTAAAAAGAGGAAAAAATTAAAATACGAAATTAAATGCATGGGAAATGAAAGACCCATGTATCTAAAATGCTAGTTTATGAAATCCTCAACATAACTCTGTATATATATATCTTATTTTAATTAGCTTTTATCCAAGAGTAGATAACTGTTTTGCACAACATGCAAAATAATTAGTGGATGTATATTTTTTAGTAATTTTTAAGATAAATTTTATAAAAACTTAATTTTTGTAGTTTTTAAAAGGTATGCACTTTTTTTTTAATTTTCCTTTTTTTAAGCTTGTACAAACTTATTTGTAATTGCATTTTTCATTGCTAGTTTGGCTGTAATATCACAGCCAAAGATAACTATATTAATTGTTTCTCTTTTCCTTTGTTTTTAAGTCATATTTGGAAGCATTCTACAAATTATGCAAAGAATTAGGTGGATCCACAGCAGATGTGATGTGTGAAATTCTGGCAGTAAGCTACTTTTCTTTTTTTTTTAATCTTTAATAATAGAAAATTATATAATTACAGTCTCACAAATTAAAATTTAGAACAGTGGCTCTCAAACTGTGATTTCTAAAACAGAAAAAAATCAGTAATGGTGGACAGTTATAATTTTTTTTAAATAACAAGTTACAATTTTATTGAATTTTAATTTCTAAAGACCTTCTTGCCATGTTTTTTAAAAAGAATAAACCCAGTGAAAAATTCTAGGGAACTTTTGTATCTAATTTTTTCTAAGAAGTTGTGTAATTGCTTTGAAACATAAACAGAATAATGTTTAAATACTAAGGTTTTTAATTTAAAAACTTTATAATTAAATTCATTGGAATAGTTATTGCATTACATAATTTAGAAGTTTAGGAGCTGAGTACAGTTCCCCAGCAGGAGAATGAGCTGTTGGGGAGGGTCAGGGTACTCGGGTGAAAACCACTGATACAGTTAGAAAGAAATCTTTCATCTTTTTATGAAGTGTGATGTATGTCTATATTTATATTTGATATTTACACAAAACTTGAACTTTACAGTTTGAAGCAGATCGCCGTGCAATAATTATCACAATAAACTCATTTGGAACTGAACTTTCAAAAGACGACAGGGCAAAATTGTACCCAAGATGTGGCAAACTTCATCCAGATGGTCTAGCAGCATTAGCAAGAGCTGATGAATATGAACAAGTGCGAGCAGTAGCAGAATATTATTCTGTAAGTTATGGCTGTTATTAATTTCACTCTTTTAATTTTATACTGCTGCATCATTCAAAAGAAAAGATGCAGTTTTAAATCTACTTCTTAATGCACCAATCACCAACAGTGATCACCACAAACAACAGTTTGCCTCATAAGGAAATGACCATATCATGCGTGGAAGTCCATCAAAATACAAATCAAACAAATCAATTACTAAGTGAATTGATACTTAAAAAATCCTGTCTTCATTTTGTAATATTATTGAAATGTTTCTATTTCAGGACTATCGAGTTCTTTTTGAAGGTGCTGGAAATAATCCTGGTGAGAAGACACTAGAAGATAAGTTTTTTGAACATGAGGTATGACAATTTTATAATTTTATAAAATTACTAATAAACGGGAAGACCACTTTTTTCCAATACATTGCTTTAGTCACAGTCTGAAGCTCTCTAGAAGTTATGTTATTTCCAAATGTCTTCGTCCATTTAGAATACCACTTCTGCTGGATAATATAGCCCCCTGTATTTAAATGGATATGTATTGTTCTTTTATCAGGAGAGATTTCAGTGGCTAAATGGACCCATTCATTTATATATTGCTTAAGCTGATTTTATTTTCCAGTTTCATTTCAGACACCACTCCACAACTTTTGGCAGCTCCTTGGCTCACTTTGTAATCCTGATTTCTCAGTCCTACAACAAGCCTAGGTTTTATTTACTATAAGCATCCATGTCATACTGTTTGTGGATCAGTCAATTCTAAGTTTACTTGTAGCAAAAACTTAAAAATAACTGTTCAAATAGAGTATAGGGTATTTGTGTGAGTATAATTTAGGTATAAAGGTTATGTATGACTGTTATTCATCTTGATATAGTTAGCTTCAGGCATCCTACATCAGTACTTACTAGGCCTGAGCAGTTGCTGAAGATATAAGACTCCTAGTTTTCAGAGACTAATGGAACCAAGTTTAGGTCAGTTAGTCAGGCTAATGCCTGCACCTTTAATCCGTGGCAGCTATTTTACACTGGGGTTTGTTGAACCCTAGAATACAACTAGATGAGAAAGCAGCAAAGAAAAAAAACCCAAACCACCACCAGGATTAAACCACAGTCAAGTGTTGTACCACTTCAGCAATCAGGTCCCTATGTAATAATATAAGTTGGCTGCTTATATTTGCTTTTCATGCTGTGTGATTTCTGCTGACCAAATAACAAAACTCAGCAAATTACATAGTCACCAATTGTAAGCTTGTATAATATGATTAATATCTTATTTTTGCCCATCTTTCTTCTTTGTATTATTGCAATCTTACGTCCTCATGAAACTCGAGTTTTAAAAAAAATCATGAAGTAATGTAATAATCCTTCATTGTTTCACGACAAATAATGCTTATAATATTATTTATACTTACAGTAAATTAATGACTTTTTAATTACAAATTGCATGACTATTTTATTAAGATCCTTATGCTACTGAAGTAAAGAAAATATTATGTATATGCATCTTTTTGTATCTTCCATTCCATCATAATTTTTTTGTAAACTTAAATTATTCTTTAAAAAAAATGGGAGGGGGGAATCCATAAAAGCAACCTCATTGGATATTTTGGAGTCTTCTTTATGTAAGTTTTTTTTTTTTAATTTTCATGTAATATAATCTTTTATTTTTCTAGGTTACATTGAATGTAAATGCTTTCCTGCAACAATTCCACTTTGGAGTTTTCTATGCCTATGTTAAACTGAAGGAGCAGGAATGCCGTAATATTGTTTGGATTGCTGAATGTGTGGCCCAGAGACACAAAACCAAAATTGACAACTACATTCCAATATTTTAAAAAAAAAACTACTTTTAAGAGTTATTGTAATAGTTTTGATTTCAGTGAATTATTTATTCAAGAAAATGTATCATAAGTTTCAGTATCATATTGATGCAATATAAAAACACATTGTGTCTCGATTCAGAAATTGCATTTGGGAATAAGTAAAACCACTTATTTTTTCAATAAAGTTACTATTTCAGTAATTCCGATAGTCAAACATTGTAACTAATTTGCATAATACCTCACTAGCAATATTAAATTCAAAACCAGTCTTAATTGAAGATAAAACATATTGTGTTTTTTTTATATATGCATCATTAGTTACGGAATCATATTAAATATTTCTTAAGAAACATTCCAATAATTTCTTCTTAATATTAACAAAAGGAGAAGTGTATTTTATTGCTCTAAGCCTTTAGTTTATTCTGGAATGAGCAAACCAAGAAATAGTAATATTGTGAGAAAATTGCAGTCTCATTCAAGTCAATATCATAATTCATAGGAAGGAAATCTACAATAATTAATTTGCTCTCTTGAGTCCTTCTGCATTAGATCAACTTGACAGTCAGTATTAATGCAAGAAAGGAATTTTCTTGATTTGAAAATTAAAAACTTTAAAATAATTACAATAGTAAACAAATCTTACATTTTAAAATTTGTTTGAATGTTGTATTTTTGTGTAAAATTTTGTAAAAACAGCAGCTTTTTAGAAAGATTTGATTAACTGTGAATTACCAATTTTTCAGTGATTTTAAAAAACATCAAATATATAAACTAGTTTAGGATTAATTCCATGACTGTAAAGCAGATCCCGAAATATATTGGTCATTATTATTTTATTAAGAAAAACAAATCATCAAAACTTTATCCTCATAATATAATGCATTGAAATATTTATAAAAATATAATGACCTGAAATGCTATAATTTAAATATCCAACCAAATTTCAAATATATCTTTAATAATAATAAAAAAGTACAGTCATGTGAATCTTTACTATATATATATATATATATATATTTATAAATGTTGTATAAATCAATTCTAGTTTATCTCAAATTATATATTATTGCTCTGTAAATGAATGTATATTATAATAATTTATCATTGTATAGTCATTAAGTCTGTTTTCAGAGTTAGAAGAATTGATTTTAAATGCTAGACATCTTAATTCTTCCAATACAAGCATGTACATAATTCAAAAAAATGTTTCCAGTAATAAATATTTCAAACCATTCTTGAGTTTTGTTAATTAGTAAAAAAATAAAATACCTAAAATTGATTGTGTATATACAGTGTAATCATCATGTGTACATTTCTGTATCTACTTGTATTCTTGAATAAGAGGCAATTCAAATAATTTAAAACCATATGTATCTATAGTTAAGGGAACAAATAAATGGATGTTATGCACTTTTTTCTTCCTTGTGATCAATAAATTGACATTTTTAGATAAATAATACAGTCCATATCGGTGCCAAAGACTTTTTTTTTATTTTTTTAAAAATACCATTAAATAATGTCTTTTATTTGCACAATTCATTTCCCACACAAAATGAGTAAACAGTATTTGAATTATATAATTACTATTCAGATTATTGTTCTGTCTATTCTACAATCTCATGTCGTTCTTCCTCCTTCCATGGTAGAAGTCCCATTGATGGATCTCGTAGCAGTTGTACCGAAAACTTCATAAGCCATTCTCAAAGCTAGTATTTTTAAAAGTATTCTGAGACATTTGTTTTAAGGCCAATCCACTTGTGATAAGCATTTTAATTAGTCATTTTTATCTGCCTGGTGGAAAACAGGCAGATAACAGACTTAGCAAACTCTGTCGTCGTCATCAACTGTTGACAAAATCATATTTTAAGTATTTTTAAAAAAAAATTTTGAAAAATAGATTTGATAATTAATCAATTACTATCACTGAGCAACTCATTTAGTAGCTGAGATCACTTGACCACATAGTGGTTGCATTCAAATCTGCAAATCATCTCTAGCGATTATAATTATTTCACAATAAAACTGAGGATTATCAGACACAATGGTTACCCTAAAATTTAACAAATGAACCTTGGATTCAAATCCTAGTCTGCTGATATTCCTTATTACCATAATAAATTTAAATTGACAGCTCTTGGTAGCTCCTAATTGTTTAACATTAATTTATTTCGAAACATAGATTTATAATTTTAATTCAGAACCAAAATGTTTAAAGCAGAAAGACCGTAATTGAAATTAAAACTGCAGGTGCCACTTAAGCACCACAAATCTGCATATAAAATAGTCAGTCATATAATCAAAACTATGATGAGGAACATTAAAAAGAAACTAATGAAAGCTTAAATTTCTTTTAAGAATCGGTAATTTCTCAATATTGTTTTTGAAAAGCAATTATTTGTTAATTTCATAATAACTGCAACTTCGGTTATTTAAAACTAGCAGAAAATTGTACAACTTGCAGAGAGTATTGGGTTGGCCAAAAGGTTCATTCAGTTTTTAAGTAAAAATAAAGAGAGACATTTTTCATTTTCACCAATAACTTGAACAACGTATCCACTGTTTTGTTCCACTACCTTCTGCCATCTTTCAGGCAACTTAATAATTTCCATCTTCCCAAAACTTTCTTTTTGAGCAAAGAACTGTTTGAGGTGCCTTTTGCAGTCTTCCAGGGAATTGAAATTTTTTCTGCTTGATAATTTTGTAAAGACAAAAATAAATGGAAATCCGAAGGTGCAATGTCTGGTGAATACGGCAGATGAATCAGAACTTCTCAACAAGCTGTAATAGTTTTGCCTGGTCATCAAAGAAACATGCGGTCTTGCATTATCATGATGGAAGATTATGCCTTTTCTGTTGACTACTTCCGGACGCTTTTCGTCAAGTGCTGCTTTCAGCTGGTATAATTGGGAGCAGTACTCGTTGGAATTAATAGCTTGGTTTTCCGGAAGGAGCTCATAATAGAAGACTCCCTTCCAATCCCACCATGTACACAACATCATCTTTGGATGAAGACGGTCTTTTGGTGAGTTGGTGGTGGTTCATTTCGCTTGCCCCATGATCTCTTGCATTCCACATTATGGTAAAGTATCCACTTTTCATCACCCATCACAAGTTGTTTTAAAAACAGAATGTTTTCATTATGTTTAAGCAGAAAATCACATGTGGACCTAGGGTCAAGAAGGATTTTTTCACTTAAGTGGAACCCAAACATCAAAGCGATTAACATAATCAAGCTGGTACAAATGATTTTTAATGCTTGATTTGGATATTTTGAGTATGTCAGGTATCTACCGCATGGTATAATGTTGATTCTTCTGAATTAATATTTTGATTTGATCGCTATCAAATTCAGTTGGTCTACCCGACTGTGGAGCATCGTCCAGTGAGAAATCTCTAATACGAAACTTCGCAAACCACTTTTGACATGTTCAGGGAGTCACAGCATCTTCTCCATACACTATAAATCTTTTTTTTTTTGCTTTTTAATTGTGTTTTTGCTTTTCTTGAAATAATAAAGCATAATTTGCCGAAAATGTTGCTTATTGTCTTTCATCTTCAATATTAAATTGGCTACATAAAATTCACCAATTTTTGATCAGTTTTTGTTTTAAAAGCAAGCTGATATGACAGCTGTCACAATACAACCTAACAAAATGGAGTTGAATGCTGTTAAAGCACTACTAGAGCCAGCATACGTAAAAAAAAAAAAAAAACGAAGAACTTTTTGGCCAACCCAATAAAAGCAATAAAACCTGTATTTCATGTTTGTAAGGAGACTAAGTTATTACAAAATTGAGAAAAATGTAGGGGGGAAATGTCAGTACACAAGAACCAAAAAACAAATTTCTATATTTTTTTGGAAGCACTGCTGCCCACAGCTTAATTTATACAGGGTGATTTAAAATTCCCTGTAACTTTAAAGGTCGATCAGGAACACAAAAACAAACCTTATCCATAGTGGAACATATGTCCCGAATGTGCTGGAAGGTACACTATGGTTCAGAAATAAAAGACAACATATTTATTAGCCCTATGTTTATAATATGCCAGTAAGGTGTATACTTACAGGTTCAAAGTAGGTGCTTAAAGATCCTTCCACTAACAATCTCTGGTGCAAACGTTTAATGACTGGGCGCATGTCTGTTGGGGAACCATTCATAATACAATCATACAGCGGCTCATCTGTTTCCGTTCCTGCCCCAAACGCTAGGTGCATATCTGCCGTCTCAGTATTAGTGAAGTGATACATCCTACTTGTACAAAGTGTCTCAAATGATGATGGCTATCCCTGCCCAACTAATGTGCTGCCAGACAGCACCCTCTAGCACATTTGGGTGGCATTTGCAGACATACATTCCACTATGAATATGGTTTGTTTTTGTACTCCTGACCTACCTTTAAAGTTTGTACAGGGAATTTTGAATCACCCTATATAAGCTTCATGATACTACATCACAAGTTGAACTACTTCACAAATGAATTGTTCAGTTTTTAAATAGTACCAAGGTAGGAATTTCAGTCATAAGCATTTGAGTATTGAAGAGGAGGTAGTAAGGTTATAATCACCCCGACCCCCCATTGCACCTGAAATTGGCAGAAATCTAGGATTTTTGCACCTGTTTTTCTTGGTTGGAATCTTCATTGCTTTGTTTGTAACCTTCCAGTCCCTGTCGGGAAAAGGACACTATTTTTTTTTTTGGTTGAATTATTGCAACCATCACGATCCCTTCGATTCCAAAATCCTGGGTATGCCTATGATTGCAGGAAAATAATTTTAAGTGATGTGGGAATTTTTTTTCTATTGATCACACAGATAATTTTTTTTTTCTGGATAATAATTCTAAGAATAAAACTATGCAATGTAAAAAAAAAAGGAATTAAAGGTGTGCAGGGAAAATACTTGTACTTACAAAATAGTAATGAATGTTCCAACACTTCATCTTCAGAGGAAAACATTTACTAATCACATTAAGTGTAAATATATGAAATTTTGACAGTCAGGACAAAGGAAAAAATGAAACTTTGTAAATCATATAGACATAAAAATCCATGAAGTATTTCTACATCTTCTATATTGAGCATAATTATGACAAGTGAAGTATCAGATATCATATCACATATCATTTCATTTGATTTTTTTTTTACATAATCTTGCAATAAAATGTGCTATTTCCTTCAAACAGAAATTCCGCAAATGTGACTAAATAAAATCTGTGAAGTTCCAATTAATTGTGAAAATAAATCTGTGAAGTTCCAATTAATTGTGAAAACTATGCATTGTTTTAATCATTGTTTTGATACCATCAGAACATCTTCCAAAAGTGGAATGCTTTATTATACATTGGTGGAAAATGAAAAATGAACACCCTAAAGCCATGGTCCCAGGAGAATGAAATTTTATTCAGTCATTCTATAGGTCGTACACTGTACATGATCATGAGCACGATATAACACGCCTCTATATAAAAAGGCTACAATGTGTGTCAAAAGACCATGTCAGTATCCTGTGTGCCCTCCTCCAGCATCAATGGAGGCCTGCACTCTCACATGGAGACGATTGTAGAGGTACCAATGCCATCCTGGGGAATGGAGGTTCACGCACATTCCACTTGGTAGTGCAGTTGGTGAAGATTTGTCGCCGATGTTGCAGACCAGACCAGATGCCATCCAAACGAGTCCCACACATGCTCAATGGGGGACAAGTCTGGTGATTGAGCTGGCCAGGGGAGTTGACGAATGCCTTGGAGAGCTCGTTGGGTTGCACGAGCGGTATGTGGGCAGGCATTGTCCTTTTGGAAGAGCACATCTCCCTGATGTACAGGAATGGCAGCAGAACAGGTTGGATGGTGGTCTGGATGTACACTACACTGCTCAATGTTTCCTGCAGACTACCAGAATGGTCACTGTAGGCTAAGGCTCCCCACACCATAATGCCAGGCGTTGGTCCTGTGTGTTGCTGCCATATACACTGTGGCAGGTACCACTCACCTGGTCCACACCCCAAACACAAACAACCATCATTAGCTCCGAGGCAGAACATGCTCTCATCACTTAACTCAATGCTGCGCCATTCATCTCTCCAGATACTTCTTTCGTGACACCACTGGAGGCAGCCTGCATGGTGGCGAGTGGAACCTATGATTGTAGCTGAGCTTCCAACAAATTGTTGCAGATGGTCCTAATCTGTGCTTTGGTCACCGTGCAATCTGCAATGGCCGCCATATGATGCAGTGGTTCTGGCATATCCAGTGTGCCACTGCCATCCGGAACCAGGCTGACGAGCATCTACACCTTCCTTGGACCATCATCACCAACACTGATGTACAGCGGGCATTTCATATCCAATGTGTTCAGCGATTCTCCCAAATGATCACTCAGCCTCCCGCAGACCCACAATGTGACCTCTCTCAAACTCCCTTAACTGCACAAACTATACTCGCCTATGCCATCCTGGCATGTCTACAACGTTCACCATCACTTTGGTGTGAAGTACAGTACTGGAAACAGCCTACTCCTCTTGTGGCAGGTCAGCAACTGCTGATAGGGGCTCAGATAGTCCACCGCCAGTACTCGCTTCCTAATTTTTCCATAGCACTGCACTTTTGATCATTGCATTTACTGCCCTCTACCAGTACCACACACAAATATGGTCTTCCAATTCATTTCCTTAGGCATGTTCCTTTTTCATTTTCCACCAGTGTATATTATAAACATTATTCATTATAAATAGCAGTTTATAAAATACTTCTTTTAAAAATCTTATTAAAGTAACTAATTTTAAATTCATCAATCTGAAACAGAATAAGGATACTGAAATAATACAGTTATTTTAATCGTTGTCACACAATCCTTATACGTATTTCAATTATTTGCAGCTATTTTGATACCCAAGGACTATGGCTGTTTATATTTCACTCATAAATGTTCCAAATTACTCTATTCACTTTAATAAGTGATACATCCAAAAGTAATACTTTAGTATTTCCATTACAATATAACAATGTGACACTTAATGGTATTATTAAAATTATTTTTTGGCCAGTCTGTCAATATACTATATATCAACTTCCTTGTGCAACAAAGCTCAATGGTTTCAATTCCCAAAGATTTCTAAAGGAAAGATAGAGAGATAGTTCTTGTATGCTCACTCTCTTGAACACAGAATGTATTGAAAAAAGATCAAAAGCAATCATTCAGTAATGTACCGAGAAGTCACTTACACGAATATGAGGGGGAACCAAAAATTATTCGTATATGTGAATATTTCGTGTACGTGAATTACATATAGGATTATGGGGTTTAGCCGGGGAATGAGAAATTCTTCGTATAATTGAATGTTTCAAAAGTGAGTTTCGTATAAGTGAGACTTCACTGTATTCTGTTTTTCATATTCTTTTAATTTATAAATTTTATGCCATATCTTAAAATTTTTTTGAAAGCATTTTTTTTTCTACCCCTATGAAGTTCTCAGACCACTGATATTAGTGTGTATCCATCTTTTCTTTGATATTTTGGACATAAATAATAATAATAATAAAAACAACTCGCATTTATAGTGCCGATCTCCAGAATAAATAACGGCACATAAATAATGGAGTTTGATGTCGAGATTTAGAATTAAAAAAAAAAAAAAATAGGAGATGGGAATAACTTTGGAGTGTATATAATATACCGTAATTATTACATATTGATAATTTTCTGTCCGTCAATAAGACTGGAAAAAAATGGACGAGACCTCATGATTAAATTCCATAAAATTTAACTTGTAGTTGTAAAGATTCACGATTCGTAAAATATAAAGCTCAGTAACCGCACGAAAGACCTCCCAGATATTTGGGATATATGTGGGGATAACTCTTCTAACAAAAAAAAACAAAAAAGAAAAATCATGATTGATCGTGTGATTACTAGCCGTAAAAACGGCTGACCTGTGAACAATCCTAGCCTTATTTAATTTTTTTTTTGCGCTTTTGAAATAAATACAGTCATGCAAACTTATTAAAATATAGGCATCTCTGATTTCAGTGCATATTATTAAAAAAAAAAAAAAAAAAAAAAATTCGTAAAGATCTGAAAGATACAATCCTTCTGGTATTTTAGTAAATTATCCCTTAATTTATGTTATTAAACTCATTTGTTTATTGTAGGCGTGGATCGCAAATGCATTTTATTTTAAAAATTACAAAAAATACCCAACAATTTAAAATCCCAAAATAATAATATAGTTATTGATTACACTTATTGCATTCTGGTTTATGCTAACACTTATTAATTAGTATTTCAAATAATGATTATGTATAATATAAGAACAATATTTCAGTATGACAAGTTGAATAAAACTGAATCTCGTCTTATCTGCATTAATGCGACGATAAAATTGTTGTAATTTTAATTTAACCGTATATTCTAATGTAGCTAAACTGTTATTAGGAAAGAGGGACTAAAATTTTGAAATACAATTTAAATTTTACGATCAAACCTAGATAATTAAAAAAAAAAAAAAAAAAAAACAACGTATGAATCACCTTCGTTTTAGATTGGTGAACATTTCAGGTTTTGGGGTCAACTGTAGTTGTCACCATGGCTGTAAGTAAACTCGTAAATTCTAATATTTTGCTGAGAATTTTTTAGAGTTAGAAAAATGTTTCAATTGAATAATTACAATTGCTCGTTTATACATATCTATCAGATTATAAAAATCCGCCTGAAACTAAAACTCTCTAATATTTGTAAAAGGAAAGAGAAAGACTAACATAATACAATGTTCTAAAATTTTTAAAACTTTATTTTAGAATTTTAATCATAGTTTATTTATAAACATGGCTTCATTTCTGCTTAATATCTCTTTTGCTGAATTCTGAACATAATAATTCCAGTGATTCTTATTTTAGGCTGAAGTAGAAGATACAATTAAACGTATCCAGGCCCATAAGGGTGTAATTGGTACCATCATAATAAATTCAGAAGGTAGGCCTAAATCATCATCGATAAATTTATTAACATTCAATTTATTTTTATTTTGTGGAATATTTATCGATGTATAGGATGCTTCACAGTATTCTAATATTACTTATTAGTGTTGTGAATAATACTTATTAAAAATATAATAGAATATAAGCCAATTTAGTTTATCTTTCCATTTCGTTAACTTATAAAAAAAAAATGATAAAAACCAGCAAATATTTTGTTTTTTTAATGTTTATCAGACCTATTTAAGTGTACTTATTAGCTGTACACCTGTGATATAGGTTCTGAGAGTTTAATCAAAAGGACAATTTTCCACCCAAAAATTTGCCTCCCCCCTAATAATAATAATAATTATAATACCATCAAAACATTATTACCATGAAGTGTATATATTTGTTACTTACTTTAATTAATATAATTTATATACAATTACGATTTTTATTAATTTAAATAAATAAGAAACAGTATAAATTTTAGATACTAGACTCTACAAATTGCCCCCCCCCCCCCCAAAACAATTAAATTGTCCCCTGTGGGGCGTGGGCCCCACGTTGGGACACACTGATTTAGACGGTACGCAAAATTGTTTTTTTTTTTATTTTTTTATCATTTATTGAAATGAGCCAATTATTTCTAGTTATATTATTTTTATTATAATTTTTTTTCATTTTTTATTTTGAAGAAATTTTTCATGATAGTCTTATAAATAAATTTTTCTTCTATAGTTAAATTTTGAATTTTTTCCTTATATCATTCTTTTTATCTATGCTTTTTTTATTTAAATTATAAAAGATATTTTTTAGTATTTTAAAACATGTTTTATTTATGTTTTCAATTTGTTTTTTATTAATGAAAATCCAACTATCCAGACCATAATCTAAAATAGAATCCACAAGGAATTTATAAATTATTATTTTTTGTTTTAACAGAATAATGTACTTGATGTGATAGAGCAGATAGGTTAATGAGCTTAATTTATTAATAACATATTGATAATGTGGTGTCCATGTAAATTTCTCATCTATGAATGCACCTAGGTATTTATGTTGAGTGACAAATTCTATTTTTTCGCAGTCACATAAGACATTGTTTGTTAAGTGTCCACCAAGTTTTTGCAGTCTTTTTTATGCAGAAAACAATATACATTTTTATTAATAATTTTATTCTTGTTTTTTATAATCATTACTTTTGTATTTTTTATATTATTGTCATTTTATTATTGATAACCCAATTATTTATCTTTTTTTATATCTATTTGAGTTTGTTGTATGCATTCCATTGATTTCTGTCACTTGTAAGAATTAAGACATCATCAGCATATAAATAGATGCTTGAGTAGGTTATACAATTATTTATGGAGTCAATATACAAGTTGAACAATAGAGGTCCCAAATTGGAACCCTGTGGGACCCCAGATCTGATATATGAATTACTAACATAATTTTGTATTTTAATTTTCATTTTTCTGTTTCTTAAATATTTATTTGTTAAATTGTAAATTTTACCTCTAATGCCAATGGTTTCCATTTTTTTTAACAATAATTTACGATTTATACTGTCAAAGGCCTTACTGAAGTCTATAAAGGCCGCGTATATTATTTTTCCATTATTTAGTTCATTATTTACATTTTCACAAAGATTTTTTAGTAAAGCGCCTAAACTTTCCACTAAAGTTTTCATTTTATTTTATTATCCCTAAATTCTATATCCAGTATGAATGAATATGCTAAAAATTAAATGTAGTAAGTGCCATAAGATTATCAAAAATGAAGAACTTAGATTTATGGCGTGTGGCACCGAACAATATATTGCTTGTCAAAAAGATCAAGAAATCATGGTGAATACTACCCCATCCAGGAAAAGACAATGGGAATGCAAGAAATGTAATAATATAACTATAAGAGGAAAAGTAAGAAGTAATGAAGAAATAAACCAAACATGTTTGGCAAATATCCCAACCTCCCACGATAAAGAAATGAACTCGGTCTATAACGAAATAGGTAAAGATTTGGGACTAACCATTATGAAGGAACTTCAGGGAATCAGAGAGTCCATAACTTCATAAATAAACAGTACGAAGAAATATTAACCAAATTAGGTAAATTTCAAACTGATCAAAATTTAATCACTGGAAGAGTAAAAGAAATGGAAAATGAAAATAATATCCAAAGGGAAAATATAAAACAATTGGAAATAACACTTGATAAACTGGAATCACAACAGAGAAAATACAACATTGAAATAATAGGGGTGGAAAAGAGAGAAAATGAGAATGTAGAAGTAGTAATAGGAAAAATAGCGGAAGCAATGAAATTACAGTAATCTCAGGATAATATAGAAGTATGTCATAGATATGGAAAAATTAATAGACACAAAGGTAGACCAATTATTGTAAAATTTGGAAATAGAAAGGATAGAGATATTTGGCTTACACAACACAAACAACTGAAAAACCTAACTAATTGTAATGTTTTTAAAAATCAAAATCAAGAAAGAATATTTATAAATGAAAATTTAACATCAAAACAAAAAAATCTCTTCTGGCGTACAAAAATTGAGGCAAAAAGCAAACAATACAAATTCGTTTGGATTTAAAATTCCAAGATACTGGTTAGGAAAAATGAAAATTCTAGAATAATGAATATCAAATCTGAAAAAGAATTGAGCAAATTATAATTAAAAAAAAAATGGAAAGTATTAAGCATATGGAATTAGGTAAACTGAATATCATAGATAATATTATAGATTGGAATTTCGTACAGAGTGATTTTAACTGCCTATATTTAAACATTCGAAGCTTAAAAACAAATTTTACATATCTGACAGCTAATCTACATAATAAAATTAATGCATTGGACATGATAATTCTTGTAGAAGTTAAAATTAAAGAAAATGAATTATTTTTGTTCAATATATCAGGTTTTTTAAAAATCTATAAACTTAAGAGTATCTGCAAGAGGTGGTGGAATTGTTATTTTTTTATAGAAAAGACTTAGATATAACACTGGTGGACCTGTCATCAGTTTTATATGAAAACATAACTTTTATAATAAAAAAGACTTCATCTTTTAAATGTAATATGGTACTATATGCAATATATAAGTCTCCTCATACTAAAGTAACTCTTTTTTTGTAGAGAATTACAAATAAATATTATGGAAATTAAAAATAAAATAAGCAAAAATATTATTTATATAGACGATGCAAACAGACATCTTCAAAAATAATTTAAACACAAATACAATTAAATATTTACAAAACTTTTATAATTATGGTTTTACTAATTATGTTTATAAACCTACTAGAATAGCAAATATAAAAAAAAAATAAAAAAAAAAAACAAATTCAATTTCCTGTATTGATCACTGTTTCACTAATCTCAAAAAAAAAACATCACTTTGAAGCCTCTATAATAAAATAGGATATATCTGATCAATTCAGCATACTTTTTGAAATCAAAAACAGTATTTATAATAATCAGAAAAAAAAAATATAATGGCTTAATAAATTATGAATTTTTTGAGAGTAGGTTGAAAAAACTTATCCTCCAAATGCAAAATAATTCTAATTTAGATACAAATAAAATAATAAACAAATTATATAAAATAATAAATTGGAAAAAAAATATAACATAAATAACAAACAAAATAATCCTAACAATAAACAAATTAATAATTACAAACAACCATGGATGGACGATGATTTATTGAAACATATTAATGAAAAAAATAAATTATTCAAAAAAGTTCAAAAAAATAAGAAAAACATAAGGTTACAAAATATTTACAAAAAAAAAAAAAAAAAAAAAAAAGAACTGGCTTAAAAGCCTTATTAATAAAAAGAAAAATAGATACTATAAAAACTTGATAGAAAACGATCCAAATATTAATACCAACATCTGGAACTTTTTAAATAAACAAATAAATTATAAACAAAAAAATTTTGAAAATACTGAAATTGCAAAATTACTAAAAAAAATTTGAGTAAATATCTTTAAAGAGTTTAAAAATGTTTTTATAAAAAACAAAACAAATAGTAATGAAAAAACAAATTCAAATGTGAATTTAATAAATTATGAAAATAATACTCAAAAAGATACTATGGTAATATTTCCTCTAAGTATGCATGATATCACAAAAATCATATCTAATCTGAAGAATCATAATTCAAATGGATGTGATTTAATCAAAGTGAAGGAAATTAAAAAACATGAGAATTTATTTGCACAATTTTTGGAATCATTATTTAAAAAGATAATCAGTTCTGAAACCTATCCAAATTTTTGGAAAGTCGCATATATTATTCCGATATATAAGGGTGGAAATACAAAAAATTACTACAATTTTGAAAACTACAGACCTATATCTTTACTCTCGAATATCTCAAAAATATTTGAGAGTTATTACATAAAATGATTTACAATTATACAGGGTGTTTCAAAAATACACGGCATAATTTCAGGTATGTATTTCCCACATGTAGACAATCAAAATAGTTCATTACAACATATGTCCGGAAATGCTTCATTTCCGAGTTATGGCCTTCACAACATTGAAAATCACCGGAACGTTTTTCGTTCCGCCGGTCGTTGCCATTACAGAAGATGTTCAAAATGACCACCTCCTGCTTGAATACAGACCTCACATCGATGTCTCATTGAACGTTTTTCTTTCCGCAGGTCGTTGCCGTCAAAGGACACATTAAGAGGGCACTCTGACAGATCATTCCGAGGCGAAGGTTAAATTCAGTGGTGTGTTTGGCGTTCGACTGTGTGTCATGTACACAAATCAGGTGCTGGCAGAGATGCACTTCATGTACGGTAAGGCAGACGGCAATGCTGCGCTGGCTCGTCGTTTGTACCAGGAGAGGTACCCACAGCGACAATGTCCAGATCGGAAGACATTTGTAAGTCTCCATCACCGTCTGTGCGAGTATGGAAAATTTCACTCTCCTGGATTGGGAAGGGGACGACCAAGGTCTACAACTCCAGAAGAACAGGAGGAGATTCTGGAGACTGTGAACAGAACTCCTTCTGTCAGCACACGAAGGTTAGCGTTGCAAGTGAATGTTCCCCATACGACTGTCTGGAGACTGCTGAAAGAGCATCAATTGTATCCTTATCATTTGCAACGTGTACAGGCGCTGTCACCAGCAGATTACCCTGCACGAGTTAGGTTCTGTCAGTGGTTCTTGCAGCAGTGTGCTGCAAATCCGAACTTTCCTGCCTTAGTATTATTTACAGATGAAGCACAGTTCACACGAGATGGCATAACAAATTTCCACAATCAGCATGTATGGGCGTATGAAAACCCAAATGCAACTGTTGTATCTCATCACCAGGTGCGGTTCTCCCTCAACATGTGGGCCGGTATCATTGGTGATCGATTAGTTGGACCCCATGTACTTGTAAACAGACTTACGGGGCAGGCGTACACAAACTTCCTGGAAAACACCATACCTCATGTTTATGACGACACTCCACTGATCGATCGTCAGCACGCTCACTTCTTGCATGACGGCGCTCCTGCACACTTCAGTCGTACGGCTCGCCGGTACTTGGATCGAACGTTTCCTGATCGATGGATAGGTAGAGGTGGCCCAATTGCTTGGCCTCCACGCTCACCTGATCTGAACCCTCTCGATTTCTACTTGTGGGGCCATTTAAAATCATTGGTTTATTCGTCTCCGGTGCCTGATTTGGAATCCCTTCGGAATCGAATTGTGGCACGTTCTGAGGACATACGCAACATTCCTGGAGTGTGGGATCGTGTTCGCAGGTCATTGAGACATCGATGTGAGGTCTGTATTCAAGCAGGAGGTGGTCATTTTGAACATCTTCTGTAATGGCAACGACCGGCGGAACGAAAAACGTTCCGGTGATTTTCAATGTTGTGAAGGCCATAACTCGGAAATGAAGCATTTCCGGACATATGTTGTAATGAACTATTTTGATTGTCTACATGTGGGAAATACATACCTGAAATTATGCCGTGTATTTTTGAAACACCCTGTATAAATGTAAAAAATCTTTTAAATGGTAATCAGCATGCATACCAACCATAATCTCCGTACCGAGGCTAATATGAATGATCATCGGAAATGCAGTGGTGCCTCAAAAGAAATGAACAAGTTGGTCTCGCCCATTGTTGTTTATTAATAATTCAAATGCGCAGTTTGAATTTTTATGCTTTAAAAAAATTCATTGAGGTTGGTAAACGACTGGCACATGAATTTTTTCACTTAATTTTATATTAGTGAGTTTTTTATTGTTCATTTTTCTTTTGAGGCACCACTGCGCTTCCGATGAGCTTTGCTTTATTTTTCTCACTTTCTGTTTTAGGGCAACCATTAAATTCACATAATGACTTAAACATTTGTATTTTCAAAGGTTAAATATGAGGGTCATTCAGAAAGTCATGAGTAGCGTAAGGAGTCATATACAAATGCATATTTTTACTGACTAGTTGAAAGTCATGCAGAAACA
>JAFIDM010009631.1:280160161-280173644 GCA_023159025.1 Thereuonema tuberculata | reverse complement strand
TTTGTTTCGCTTATTCATCATATTCTCAGTAAATGCCACAGCAGCAGCAGTGCAAGTGTCAATTGATTTTGTTTTTTGTGCGAGTGGGTTTGGGATGCCTTCTGCGAAATTGTCGAAACAAAGCAATGGATACTAAATAAAGAATACCGTAGGACAGATGGAACACAAGAGTTTGCGATTTTTATTTTTTGGAAAACTTCCTGAGTTCATTAAGAACCTAGAGACCAGAGGATTACCACTCTACGAATCAATAAAAGTAGTAAAATCCCTAACAACACACATTTTCCAGGCAGAAGGACCACTGGTGAGGCTGTCAAGATGAAACTAGACAAGGTGCTATCAAATACTCTGGGTACAGCACTGTGCTGAAAGTAAAGAAAAAGTGTGGATTGCTTGAACAAATTTACAAACTCACAAATTTGTGCCCTAAAATTTTGTCCAATAACCTCATGTGATGTCGAACTATCGTTTTCAGCATTCAAAAATATCATTGGTAAAGCACAAAGTATGACAACAGAAAACCTTGAAAAGTTGGTAATTTGCAATCAGAAAAAATAAGGTAAAGAAATAGTGTACATATTGAAACTTTAAAATATATAAAGTCATTTACATTTTTGTAGAAAAATAATATAATTATTAAATAATAATTAATAAAACGAATATTGGATTTTGCATGTTTTTGCGTATTTCTTGTTTGAGTATGCATATTTTCGACTTTGTTTGTGCATATAAATCCTAGCCCTAGTCATGAGAAACACTTTTTTAAAAATCACAATATATTAATAATGAAAAAGCAAGAACAATGCCATAATCTATAGATATAACAACATTAGCTTTCATCATGTGACCACAGGCAGCTGATACAAATGGCTGCAAGTGATGTTTTGTTTCGTCAGGGTTCTGTGATTGAATTTTTTGTTAAAGAGGGAATCTTTGCTGCCGAAATTCATGAGAGACTTCAGCATGCATGGGAGCCAGCAGTGTCAGACGATGGGTAAAACATTTTAAAGATGGCAACACAAGCTTCGAATATAAGCCCCGTAGTGGCAATCCACGTACTGCCTCTAATGAACACAACAAGGAATGAATGGATGACATCATTCAGGAATTCCGACATGTAACTGTGGATGACATTGCAGCACAACTTGGAATTGGGCACAGTGCAGTCCAGGAGATAATCAAGAGTTTAGGATATTGGAAAGTGTGCGCCCACTGGGTCCCCTGTCTATTGACTTGTTATAACAAAATTCAGAGAATAACCATTGCTCAAGAACTTATTCAGCGATACGAAAATGAAGGCGATGTTTTTTTGACGAGTGATGAAAGCTGGTTCCATCATTATGCACCCAAAACAAAATGGCAGAGTATGGAATGGCACCACCTCAATTCCCTAACAAAAAAGAAGGCAAAGACAGTGCCATCAGTTGGAAAAGTTATGGGCTCTATTTTCTGCACTGCGCGTTCCACCATGGAGGAAATTCAGAAAATGGGGTGGGAAGATATTTTGCATCCTGCCTACAGCCCTGACTTAGCACCATCCTATTATCATCTTTTTAGTGCTGTGAAGGAAGGCATGCGAGGCCAACGTTATGAAATGATGGAGGCGTCATTGTTTTCGCAGTGTTGGAACGGAGTTCTACTGTAATGGAATTTTCAAGCTCAATGGAGACTATGTGGAAAAATAAGGAAAAGTCTGAAAAATAATGCGATGTATTTGTTTTTCCAAAATAAATTAATCTGATTTTTAAAAAAAATTTAAAAATTGTTGCTCATGACTTTCAGTATGACCCTCGTATATTGAAATTACCATTTAAAATTCTAGTATGTTTGATCGTAAATAACTACTATTATTCATTCTCAATTAATTATTACATTACTAAACAGGAATGATATTATTCAGTTTAATTCTTTTTTATCATGTTAGGTGTTCCAATTAAATCTACACTAGATAATTCTACAACCATCCAGTATGCAGGTTTGATTGTTCAGCTTACTGATAAGGCAAGAAGTGCAGTGAGAGATTTAGATCCCACTAATGATCTAACATTCCTGAGAATACGTTCTAAGAAACATGAAATTATGGTGGCACCAGGTATGTCAGCAATTAAGACTACATTTAGAATCTTTATTTATTAAGTAAATGGATAGTAGATTGGTAAAATACTGTGATTTTTAAAAAAATGAAAAATAGATGTGTTTTAAAGATTAAAATTATCTTAGTATCTTTATTTAGCTTTGTTTTTCTTTTTTTTCCCCAGTGATTTACTTAAATAATTTTAGATTTTTTAAGAATAACAATTTTATAAGTTGAAAATGTAGTTGTATTTTTTTTAAGGACAAGTATGCATGTTCTGTGTCTTCACAATAATTAAAATGTCCCTATTACAGCCATTAAAATTTTAATAGTATGTTGACTTCAAATGAATATCATGAGGAGTTTCACAAATTGCTGTTGAGTAGGATGGTTATGTTACAAGTGGTTGACAAGTTTCACCGTACAGGAAGTGTTCTCACTCAAAGGGCTGCACAGGTCGGCCAGTTATGTAACAAACAATGAGAATCATGGTTAAACCAGGTGTTACAGTCTCCTCAGAGAAGTCTCCAGCGAACATCTTTGAAAATGGGTGTCAGTCCGATCGTCTCTACTTTGACTGTTCAAAGGACTGGATGGATTTCCATATTGAATACAAATTAGGCAGCGTTTGAGCGATATTGACATTTATGCCAGAGTTCTGTATTGTGGTTCATTGTTGGCTTTGACATACACAGATTCAATGTTCTTGTCTAACTTGGTTTACAGACAAATGCTACATTCATCTTAACGAATACATCAATAGACAGACTATTCATTTGCTTGGTTTTCCACAGCCAGACATTATCAGACAGAATCCCCTCCATTACGCATGTGTAACAATATGGTGTGCAATATCTGCAAACAGTGTATTGGGTCCATATTTTGTATAAGACAATGATGGACACCCTCTGACAGTTAACTAGGACTGGTATAGAGAGCTCATTATCACATCATTTTTGAAGGATCTGCTATGATTTTGTCGTGCAAGAAACATCCCATGCCATACTCAATGGTTCCAACAGGATGGAGCCATCTTCCACAATGCCAGAGGTTCACTTGCTTTGCTCCAGGAAAACTTTGGGGAATGCATAATTTCCTGTGGAACAAATTTTCCTTACCCACTGCAATCACCTGACCTTACACCATCCGATGTCTATGTGTGGGCTATGCTAATGGAGACCGTTTTTAAGGAGGTCTCACTGACAACCCATTGTGGAATTATGGGAAAAGACAGTGATGTTCTTTCATAAAGCCCTATATTACCAAAGTAGCGACAGACTTTTCCGCGCCATTTGCCGACAACACTGCTCTGCTATTGGGCAGCACATGACCACAAACCACCATTTTGGAGTCACGCTACTTTGAACGCTGTGTAGAGTTATGTGGGCACCTATTCTCTGTTTCTTCAAAGTTTGGAAAATTTTAAAATGCCAGAACATTTCTGTGCATTTAATTGTTCCAATTAATTGGTGCCTCGTCATCAATGGCGTTATTTAGAATGCCACAAGGCGATCAAAATCATTCTCGGCGTGAGATATGGTTCCAACAAATTTCAATAAGTTTCTCTGACACAAATAAAAAATTAAAAGCATCCAATAATAATAATGTCACCACATAGTTTAAAATAAAAATAAAAAATAAAAGCATTAAATAAAAATAATAATAAAAAAACGGTCTATAAAACAAATCATAAAATAACAAATAGAAAAAAAATATAAAATATAAAAAACAATCACAAATATAAATAATAAAAAGTTCATAGCGGGAAAATCAAAACAATTGTTTTTTTTTTAGTTTTTATGTTTTTATCTTACTACTTATGGTTTTATTTTCAATTATTGTTCTGTTTGTTATTTTATGATTGGTTTTATAGGCCGTTTTTAATTATTATTATTTTGATTTTTTATTTAATTTTATATTTTTTATCATTTACTTTTTTTTATTTTAATTCTTTCAGTTTTTATATTTATTTTAAACTTATATGATTACATTATTATTGTATGTTTCTAATCTTTCTCTCGCATAGTAAAATATGCTGCACAAATAAAGAATGTTCTAGATCTAGATGAAATGCACTCTTGATATTATCTGAGTGACTGTATTGTAAACAGAGTATATAGTAAGTATAGTATTTGTAAAGATTGTAAATTACTTCTTAAGACCACAATCAGACTCAACAAGTGATTGTTTCTTTGCAACTTTTTACCAAAATCAAATCTTTCTAAGAAAATTCTAATACTTTAATTTTTGTGTAAATATTTCAACATTTATTGTTAATAGAGAATTTTTTAGAACCTTGGAAAATGATATTCTAAATACAAAATATAAGGTTGATTTAATTAAAATCATAAAAAAAATCAACTAATGATTTCCCTGTTTGTTTTGACATAACTAATAAATTACTTAAATACAATACACTATTTACTTTATTTTCATTATGCAACTTATATATGTAAGAAAAAAAAAAATTTTATTTTGTTTGTAAATTTCATACAAATACAACTTCAGTGCGTAACTTTCTTTTTTAAAATTCTTCATCTGATTAGCAAAGAAAATTATGTTGTAAATTTTATAAATCTTAGTTTTTACTTCGCATGCAAGTCCTACTGTTTGCTTTATATGTAATTTTATGTTGATGTAATGTTATATTTTGCTTCTCAGTTTATCAAATATTTTTAGTTCTTGGAGTCTAACTTCTTTTTTTTTAATATAGCATTGTGATACGGTCCTTTTCTAATTTCACGATAATTTTTATTATGTTTATATATATATATACACACACACACACACACACACACACACACACACATTATTTGGTATTAATTTGGTATATAACTAAAAAAATCAGCTATATAGTTTAACTTTTTTATGTGCCTAGTGTCTCATTTCCTAAATGAATTGATGATATTTATTTAGATATATATATAAAATAGGAAATTTCTGTACATTTCCTTATATTCTAATTACTGTACAAAATTATATTTTCACATATAGTTTTGTGTTAGAAAAAAACGTTAAATTTGAATAAAGGCTACTTTTTGAAGAATGAAATTATAAAATAAAAAATAATAATCATTTTCAGTATTTTGTTAAAATATGAATTAACCCCATTTGAAATGGATTTTAAACGTAAAAGCTGTTCTTTGAAACGACATAGTTTAAAATGAAAAAGTAATAACTTAAAAAAGAAAAATAATAATAATAAAAAACTTTGAAAAAGGCCAATTTTATTCATAATTGGTCTTTATATCACAAGATACTAATTTACTACTGGAAAGTAAACAGTTAAATTTGTTAGTTAGAGCGCACAACACAGCAGCAACAGAGCGGGTGACTCCAAAATGGCGTCTTGTCGTTACTCTGATAATATAGGGGCTTTATTTTTTCACTAACTTCAGCAACCTCTATTGACAAACGTGTTTGAGAATCTACGTGAATGTTAATATTTTTTATACAGAACATCCTCAGTGAACATCAGTATCCACTAACAGTACTGTTTGTTTTGGCGTATACTTTGTTGGATCAGAATCTTGAAATGAGATTAATATTCTCTAATGTATATGACTGTAACAAAAGGGAATGACGTAATGAAAAACTTTGAAGATAGATATTTCTAAATCCCTAACTTCAATTTTAAAGTTTAGTAAAAAAATAATAATGTAATACACATTTGAAATAATTTCATACCATTCACCTTAAACTTCATGTTCTTGTTAATTAAAAAATAAATGAAAGCAAAAATCTGGCCTGTAAATAAGGATTGTGATTTCATATTCTAAATAAAGAAACACTATGAATTTCTGCATTTGAGCGTGATTTTTGTGGAAAGAATATTAGTTTCTTTATCAAAAGTAACAGAAATCTATGTTTAGAGACACATTAATAATATAATGTTATTAAGCAGGGATATGTTTTGTAACTTTTTGACCATTTGCTGATATTGTGTATCTCCTCCATGTTTTAGTCTACCTATGAGCAAAAAAATATAAAATATTGTATTGTAATTATTCTTTCATGACAAGCAATTTTTAAATAAGCTAATCTTGATCTCTAATTCCTTATGAAACATTAAGTAATTTTAGTGGGTATCATTATTACCTTCTATTAATTCAAAGACATTCACCTAGTATAACATTTTATTCATTTCACTTTAGTTAAATGTTTAGCATAGAAATTATACCTTCTCTTAATATACTTGATAAATATTTTGTGAAAATATTTATCTCTTACTTCCAAAAAAATATTAAAAAGTCATTATTTTAAGAATTTTCAAAAAAAAAAATAATTGCAGTATGGAAAGCTGTCCCAGGAATTGCAAACGAGACTCTGGGGTATTTACCACAACGTTAAAAGAGATAGACGAGGCCTTTTGCGTCCTATTGTTCAGGAATCGTCTTCAGGTCAGAGAGATAGAGAGTTGGGAGGGCGTATAAATAGATAGTGAAAAAGCAGACAGGAGAGAGATTGATTGGAGCGGGGAAACGTTGGTTTTGGCAGGAAAATCGGCGGACCAAAGAGAGATCGTCGTTTCCTAAAACGTGGTGTTGGGGAAGAAAAGCCATTTCCAAATTTGGTGGAGGCCTAGGCCATCATTTAAGCTGACAGAGATCCTGCTTTGAGAACATGTACACATTCTATAATGTTTCTGGAAATGTAGGTGGAGGGTTGAGACAGAATAATGGCTCTATTCCAGTTGAAGGAGTGACCAGGGATGCTGGCGTGGGTGGTGACGGCGGTAGTTTTTCAGTTTCTCATATCTTGTTGGTGCTCAAGTAGGTCACGACCATGAATGCCTACTCGAGCCATTCGATTCATGTAGGGCACTGTTGATTTTGCTGTATGAGATTAGGACTTATCTTCAGTACAGTATAATAGTTCAAAAAATGTTCTCTCAGTAGTAGCCAGTGCTAACTTTGGCATTCTCAGAAACTAGGCAATGTTAACCGTTCCCAATGGAATTAACAAGCCACAACCATGAACTCTTTGAAAAAAGTTTCCTTACACTGACAGAACTATTTTGTCATGCCTTTGGCATCACGAGGGCGATAGAAAATTGCCTGTGATTCATTTGTCATTTCAGTACATCAAGGCTTATAACATTTTCCCACCTATTACCTACCAATTACCTTCATACAGCTTGGTTCTGTGTTCTGCAATATTAACTTGTGTAGCTTTGGTTTATGATGTTTTTGAAGACCTAGATCCTGATGAAGTATGTATCCCACAGTTGTCTTTGACTTTGTCACTTTGAAATTTTGTTGTTTACACATTGTAATTATTCTGAAATACAGAAATTTTGCTTTGAAAAGAGCAACAATGTACCCTTCCTATCGAATTGGAACCACCAATGTAGGTGGCGTTTTTTGACCAGAAATAATATTCCAAAGCTATGTGATTACACAATTGTTATATGCTATTTGCCTAAATGTATGATCCACAGCGCATTTCTGCAATCGTTCTTATAAGCTGACAACAACCCTCCATATTTGCATATAATATTTTTTGAGTTTGATAAAATTATTGACTTATTTCTAATTTTTGTTATCTTTTTGTTTTTTAGATAAAGACTACATACTGATTGTTGTCCAGAATCCCAGTGACTGAGCAAAGACAAGGAAATAGAATTGGCCTTAATTTGTTTTATTTAAAAATTTGCCGTCGGATTCAGTGCAGGAAACATTGTATATGTTATGCAGTATTTTTTTAACACACCTACTTGAAAACCAACAGTTTATTCACACAACTTCTCTTAAAAAAATAACAGCTACACTAGATCAAATTTTTAATTAAAGAAGAATAATTGTTTGATGAAGCTATTATATAAATTTAATGTACACTTTTGACTTTGTAAAATTAACTATAATATTTAATATTTATTAACTTTTTTTTTTTTTTCATTATTGTAAATGTTAAGTAAATGATTAAATTATTGTTGAAGATTCTTTTATTCAGTAGTAATGGAACATAATGTGCAATTGAATTGAAAACTGATTCAAATTTATCTGGTTTTTTTTTGTGTTTTTTTTTTTTTTTCAAGAATGCAGAAATTAAATTCAATAATTTTCTAAAACATAAAAAATAAATAAGGAACAATAAATAAGAATTTAATGTTTGCAGATTAATGCTTGGAAAAATCACAGGTAGTCTAATAGGTGACAACAACAAGGGGATGGTGACAACATATTTAAAAATCAATAGAACATAATTTCAACCTTTCAAAGATAACATCATTAAATTCTTCATGGTCATGAATAAATCATGAATATTTCATATATAAAATGATGGATTTATCAAGCACTTGCAACTATCTTGCCTTGATTTTGACGAAACTGTTTACAGTATTCTTTATCAGTGTGATCTAGAGCAGTGTGGAAGATTTAAAATTCAGTTTGCATCAAGGTCACTGCCTGGGCTTTTATGCGACTGTGCTTTGTTAGTTTTAAATCCAACTTAGAAATTTCCTTGTTATGGCTTGAATTTCCTGATTTAAAGCTGTTTTATTGTTGATGATATAGAATGTTCAACTTTTCATTAACTGATTGTTGATAATGTTTGCCATGCCAAAATGTTCCAGAACCAAAAACAATTTTAAAAAAATTGCCCTGTAGATTATGAAATTGCAACATCTTTAAGCTGGATAATTAATTAATTCTTAATTAATGATACAATAGGCAAGGAAACCTTTCACAATTCCATCAGTTTGGGAAATGTGTAAACCGTGGAAAAATGGAAATATCGATTCAGATGGTTAAGAAACAGAAATGAAGAGAATTCAAAAACTTCCTCGGTATAGTAAAAAAAATTTCATAATGGACACATTATAACAGGAATAAATCACCTGCAATTTTTTTTTTTTTTTTATATAACTAATAGACATTTATTTCTTCTATACTAGTGTCTTTAACTTTTAAATAATTTCAAATATAATGAAGAAGTAATATAGAAATTATGGAAAGATCACTTTGAGCCATATCTGTTAATTATTTCTGGATTTTTTTTCCCCTCCTAATTCTAAAAATAAATATTTTGGAGATTAAGTGTTTCTGCTATAATATAAGAGACATGCCAGGATTTCACAACAATACAAAATGTTAAATTTTCAAAAAGATGACATCATTACCCCTTGTGTTATAATGATCTTATTTAACTTTGTTGCATAAGTATGTAAATAAATACTGCCAGTGCATTAAAGTAAGAATTGCTTTCATCATCAGAAATTTAAGATAAAACTTATGCTGCAGTTGCAGAGAATTAGGGTATAAATAGTGATGTATAAATCTAAAATGTATAAAAAAAAAAAAAAAAAAAAAAAAGCAATTATTTTAACAACCTGAACTAAATTGTTCAGTAATTCGAAAAAGATACTTTTTGACATTATTTCACAAAATATATTTTAACAAGATTATAAATGCAAAACAACTAAAGAAAAATTAATAAATTGTTGATTTACATAAATTTAAAAGCCCTCAGTGCTGCTATAGGAAAGAATACATTATGTACTTGGTATTAAACAAAAGTTGTTTTATTTGTTTTTAATGTTAAACCCCTTAGTGCCTCTAAATATGAAGAGTAGCTCTAAGAATTCTCTCATACGACTTTTTAATTTCTTCACTACTTTTTGCAGCAGTATGGGAATTAAGAGCAGCAACTGTTTCCTTTTGTTACAGAACAGACAAAAAATGCTTTTTATTTTCTTGATGTTTACAAAAAATATTTACTGCAATGTTAATATATGCCTAAACATGCAGAAGCAATGATGAAGTATGCCTTCTACTTCCCACTTTGATACCACTTTGTTTTTATTAGTATTATGTAGTTATGTATAATCAAATTCTAATGCTTTGAAACAACTTGGGGGTGGGGAATAATAGTTGGTTGTTTATGAAGACAGTTCCACTTGCTTCATGAACATAGTATGTGCACGCGAAGATTGCATCCCCCCTTCCCTCATAATTGAAGAAGGGGTAGCTTGATTTTAAATTTCTGACTACATGTGAAAACTTCTGACCTAGCCCGACCATTTGAGCTCCAATATTTTTAGGAGCTGAGAATAAAAGCTTTATAAAAGTTATGTAATATATAAATACTGTATATTTTATTTATCCTTATTTTACATTTTATTTTTTTAAATCTAAATTCTAATAAGAATAAGTATAGTTCATAGTTATAAAAACTTATTTATTACAAAATAATTCCATCTAATAACAGCAATATTTTGCAGGATATGACTTTTCCTGCTTCATCAGGCTACATTTTGGAAAAATAAATAAAAACGAAGCAATCCTTTGTTTTTATTATGATAATGTTTTGTAATAAGTTGGTGCAATGAGCAATATGTTCTGTTTGTTGTATTTGAATTAATTTTCTTTGTTGCGTTTGCTTCATTTTTATTATTTTTCCAAAATGTAGCCTGATGAAGCAGGAAAAGTCATATCCTGCGAAATATTATTATATGAAATTATTTTGTAATAAATTCTAATGATTGTTAACTTACCATTTTTTTTTTTTTTTAAATAGAATAATTTGCATTGAATGTTTTTTTAACAGTTTTACTCCATTGATTAGCCAACTTTAAAAGTCTGTAAGATGAGATTGCGCTATAAAATTTATAAAATCTGAGTTTTTAATTGTATACTTCTGTAATTTTGTTTATTACAGCTTCATTTTATAAAAGAATTAAAAAAAAAAAAAATAAGCTGTATAATAGTGGAAGATTTAAAAAATTTACTGAAGATTTCGAAATTGGATTGTCTTAACAATTATAGATTTAAAAAAAAAAAACACAAAAATTTTAAAAAAACCAATAAGGAGTGACTAAGTTTTGATTGCCTTTTTATTTTCTGTTTTTTTATTGTTCCATTAGCATTTGAAAAAAGATTTGCTGTTAAAAAGAGATAATCAAAATTACTCATGCCTCATCGGTTTTTGAAATTTTTTTTTTTTTTTTAAAATTCTAAAATTGTTATACATTGTTAACACCTCTTAAATTCTTTTAGATATATGTAGATTATCTTAAAATTGAATATGATAAATACTGTTGAATAAAAATATAAAAAATGATGAACTATTCATTGTAATATTACAAAAGAGATGAGAATATTTGAATTTGCAAACACATATACAATGAGTAATTTCTAGAATTAGAAAATACATTTGGAACTAATATACAGATATTAGTTCCAAATTTATCTTCAGTAAAGATGAGATTTTTTTTATTGTGCAAGGAAAAAAATTCCCTGCACTCCTACCCTAATTAATAAATTTTGCTGCATTAATTCCATTTTATCATCTATTAATAATAATAACAAAAGGAAGGGTTAACGTGCTGATAAATTCACTGAAAAATGTCTGTTAAGCCCAGCACAGAATAAACAAAAACAATTGCCTTTTCCGATTCATTTTAACGGGGTGGATTAGGGAACAGCTGTTTCACTCTTCAACGAGATCATCAGCCCTAACCCGCCACCCTCGATGAAATGAATCAGAAAGGCGTTGCCTATGGTTAAGTCAACAGCCAGCCTGGCTATGGCCTCCCAAAGGCGAAAAGGCAACAAACAAAATTTCCAAAAAGGTGAGAGGCAGTATTGGAAATATTCCCTACAACTAGTAGGCGAATAGCAATAAATAACAAAAACACAAAAAGGAGAAACAAAAAACATGGCTACATTTAAGCAAAAGGGAGGGTTAACGTGCTGACAAATTCATTGAAAAATGTCTGTTAAGCCCAGCACAGAATAAAAAAAAAAATGAATCGGAAAAGGCAATTGTTTTTGTTTATTCTGTGCTGGGCTTAACAGACATTTTTCTTTTAATAATAATAACAGTTTGTATGAAAAAGATCCTCTCCTCCAAAGATGCAAGAGAAATTTCTGAAAACTAAGGGAAAGGCAGGAGGAGACCAGTTTGAACATCTTTAAATCCTAAATTTAATGCATAATTTCTGCCAAGTTAAATTATTTATCTTAATTACCCTTGTGATGAATTTTCTCTCAACTACTGTAATACTTTCCCCTCCCCCCTTCTAATGCTTCATTAAAAAAAAAAAAAAAAGTTTGATGAATCTCGAGTTCATTTTGTAAAGGGCAGAATTGAGCCTTTTTCAACAAAATATAAAGTTGCTTTGTCTCATTGTTGACTAGCTCCCTCAAAATTGTAGAAGGAATCTATTAATACATTTGGTAAATTAATTAAAAAACTGGGATTAATATACCTTTTTTAAAATTACATTTGAGATGACCACTTCGACAGTTGAACATATTTTATGGTTTTCTTTAATAAAATTCAGAAACATTATTCCGTGTCAATTATTTCTGAAAGGTGAGAGAAACACACTAACTGATGTTTATCAAAGAATGAAGACAAAATTTAAAAGAAAATTCAAAGGAAAAATTGTTACTTGGCATTTTGAAATCTGGTGGGAGGAAATAAAATTCTGTCTACATTCAAATTTTAACTGTAAAATTTAGTAAAAAATCTAAAAATTTCCTAAAGTACAGCTTAGTAAAAGAATTACGTGGAATTCATACTGACCAGAGAAGGACTTCGGCTTTGCACATTTCCCTTTTTCTAATCCAGACCTTGATTCTCAAACTGCCAATGGTCATCTCATTTCCTTTTGGCTGCCAATGTGGGAAATTAGGCCTCTTTTTAAGTTGAAATTTAGTATTTTAAGTATTACCTACTCCAGAACAAAATATCTCCTTTGAAAGGTGTCAGGCAGTAGCATACAATGCATCAGTTTAGGAAAATAGGAAAGCTAAAAATGAATATCTTGTGTTCACGAGTGATAGCTGTTTTGAGGTATGTGCATTCATCATCATCTCTGAACTTGAGATCTAACTTAACTGATGTAGTCAACAGACAAAAATACGAAAATAAAGATTACTATGATATTAAAGCTATGGGACACATGAATCAATTTTTTCACTTTTATAATGAATTAAGAGAGGCTGCAAAGAGAAAGGAAGCTTTTGATTTTGCACAGGAATCCAAATACCTTTGCTTACTATTGTGAAAGTGTGAATTTATGCAAGATATTTGAATGTCATGAAACAAATTGAAATATAAACAGGAGAGAAAATTGAATCTTGTCAGTCAGTTCTCTTAAGAAACTGTATAATGAAAATGTAATCATTAAGAAAAGTTTTTTTCATTTCAAATTAAAGAAATTAAGAATTTTAAAAATTTCTAATAAAATATTGTCACCAATATAGCACACATTTATTAAAACAATGGGGATGTTTAACGTCTCTGGGTCGAGGCTGGAAAAGTCACGTGATGTAGGTGTGTTACTTCTAAAAACATGGCTAAGATTACCGAAAAAACTCTGTATATTAAAGATTTCTCAACTTTAAATATATTGAATTATCGGCATACAATTAAGGAGGCGTATGGAAATAATGTAGATAC
>JAFIDM010009631.1:280131643-280155703 GCA_023159025.1 Thereuonema tuberculata | reverse complement strand
TACATTATAAACACAATTGACCTTAACAATAACCTGTGCTGGTCACAATAAAAAGGAATGTAATGAACAAGCAAAATGCACTTAACCTGTACAACATACATAACATATTTAATTCAAATACAGAACTTTTCCAAACAAATTTAACTATAACGAAAGTGTCACATTCTTAATGGCTAATTTGTTCGCCTACACTTCGTACTAATGAAGCTACATATAATATCTTCATAATTTTTTATTTTCTTAAAATGTCACTTTCAATGCTGAGTAAAGCTAAAGCGTTCTAACATGTCTTCTAGCATGGAGATTCGAAGCCTGTTTTTGATCAACTTCAATTTTGAAAATGACCTTTCTCCACTGCTGTTTGTGATCATAAGTGACATGTACATTCTTAAGGCAATCTCAATATTAGGAAAACAACCTTTAACGTTTTTTTTTCTAAGATGCTTTATACATCCACCTCTCCTGACTAATGACTTTTTCAATTTCGTCGTCATTTTTTTCAAATGAACTGAATCAGTTCATTTTCCCATTTGATCGTCCAAGTCATTGTTATATGTTTCTGCTAAGTTTTGGAGCTGCTGCAATTATCTCTTCATTACTGAGAGTATTCAACTTGTTGAGAAACCAGATATCAATTAGTTTGTATGCCTCAATCCTCTGTCGCAATGATGATTCAAATTGATCTATGATATCAAGGAAATTCTGAGTTCGAAATTTTTCTTTTGGGGTCAGCTCAACTTCTGATGCTTGGACACAGTCAAGAGGTGACAAACGCACGTTTATTTTGCGTTTTCGCTGTGTTTCATTCTCATACCCTGTGCAATTAGAACCAGCTAACTCAGCAGCTTTCATGTGATATTCTTCAAAGCTATCGCGTCTTGTTCTTATGAAGCTTGTAAACGACGCCAGTGCTGTATTCACGTCCAATCTAAGCTTCTGCAGAATTCACTAGTTTTGTTTACTGACCCAAGATATCTTCCCAAAATACTGAGAATAGCCCCGTTTCCAACTTTGACATTTTGTTATGCAAACTTAGAGCAGTAACACGTGATTTTCCTGAATCTTCTTTGTCCTGTGAAATTTCAAAAAGTGCATTTTTATTTCTCTATAGCCTCGCAAAAGGGCTTTTGTAGCCAGTAGCGTACCAAGGGGGAAGCGGTCCGCCCCGGGCCCCTGCCTGGGAGGGGCCCCACCAGCCTTATTTCCTTTTTTTTTTGGTTGTAAAAGCAAGCCTAGGGGGCCCCACCAGTCTTATTTCCTTTTTTTTTTTTTGGTTGTAAAAGCAAGCCTAAGGGGCCCCACCAGCCTTATTTCCTTTTTTTTTGGTTATAAAAGTAAGATTTCCTTTTTTTTTGGTTGTAAAAGCAAGATTTCCTTTTTTTTGGTTGTTGAATTGGAGATTCCGTTTTTTTTTTTTTTTTGGTTGTGGAATAATGGAACTCCCGCCCCGGGCCCCCAAAGGCGTTGGTACGCCACTGTTTGTAGCATCTGCTCTGCATGACCAACGTTTATTGTTGTATGTTTTGGCACGAGAATGGGTTTTTGCATCGGAATTTTTCAAGCAATCGGTTAAAACTTTGTATCTGTTAGTTGAGGCCATAAAATGTACAAAAAGTTCTTCCAAAAAGGCAAAAAAACTTACAGTACTCAGGCAGCACTCGGCAGCAGCCTGCACTACAAGATTGAGTGAATGCCCAGGACAAGGTACTCATACTGCTAATTTATTTTCTGCCATTACCAACGCTTGAAGGTACTTTCCGCTCATTGAAGAAGCGTTATCGTAAGTTCTTAATGTCTATTTCATTCTCCTTCAAAAACTTGCTCAAGCCTTGAAATATATCTTCAGCTTTGTGGCCCTGGTTAGGCATGAATATTACAAATCTTTCAATAGGAATTCCTCTTTCTTTTTATGTCGATTAGTTTGTATTTTGTGGCGGTCCATAATACTAGATGAGTTTTTTCGGAAAAATCGAAAAATATAAAAAAACGACATATTACAACTTTACTTTATTCTATTGAAAACGTGTTAATATGAAACAGTAGGCCTACATTCTACATTATTAATGGTTTTATTCTTACTTTCTTATCGGGTTCCGTGTGAATAAAATATTTCAGGACCAGGACCCAGGAGCAGTTAATCACTATTTATTTCTACACACACTGCCTATTGAACAAACTACTAACTTTAACATTAAAACTTAACTATACACACTAATTAGTAACTTAACTATTTGGTTATTATTTATGTTAAACTATCGTGAACGCTTTCTTGAGCCACTATGCAGAAGATGACGAGTGCGCCTTCCTTATATGCGACAGCAATGCCTTCTAGAATTGTCTCCCTTGCGCTCCGTGTTTTCTGTCGCCTTCGCGAAACTTCCGGCTCGCAGATTGTGGGAGATATTCTTGCCAGGCTGGTCAAACACCCAAACACCACCTTAAGTTAAACCAAATGCAAACGATAAATGATGATTACGATCACCAAACTTTTATATTATTTATTTACTAAAACAAAAAAACCTGATTTTAAAAATTGATGCAGAATCATTTTTCACCTGGACAGTGGTCGCGGGATCCTTTGTGGTGCGGGCCCATAGGCTGCAGCCTAGGTAGCATATGCTTAAATCCGGCCCTGCATACATCTAAGCCAGCTCTGGCCACACACAGGAATATTAGTTGCAGGGAGAAGATCTCCAGGGAAAATAATGCTTTGTGTATTTTGAGCACAAAGATGGCATTTAACAAGAAGTTTTTTTTTTCTGATTTAAAAGAACCACAATCAACTCTGACTGATACTTTGAAACACTAAATGAATTGAAACATTACAACCAAATTGTTTATCCTAACTATAACATAAGTCAGCTTCTTCGTTTATTTGTTTTAAGATAACCTGCCTAAAAGATTTGTTAAGTGCTCGACTGCTTAAAAGTATGGATTTGCCATCTCATTTGACTGTTGCAGATAATCAGAAAGTGACAAATGGATGGTGTTATGCATCATTTGACCGTTAATCCGGACTAGATGGACCGGATCATCAAAAGTCCGGATTAAACGGAATTTGCCTTTTGGTTGAACAGATCGGTTTAGAGGTTTTTTTTTTTTTTTTTTTTTTGTTTGAACAGATCGGTTTAAAGGAGTTTTTTTTTTTTTTGGTTGAAGAGATGGGTTTATACCCCTGAAACCCCTGATAACATTTTTTTTTCTTCAAATTATTTGCGTCCTCCTTTTCATTTTAGAAAAAATGGTCACCTTAACATAACCCAAGTTTTAGATGGATAAAACTAAAAAAAAAAAAAATCGGCGTTTTTTATTTCTCTACAGCTTACTTTTAGTTTTAATACTACGTACTGTATATATCAGACATGGGCAAATGCGGCTCTTCGTTGGGTTAAGTGCGGTTCCCATCATCTCTTGGTAAAAATATAGAATTAAAAAAAAAAAAAATAATAATATTAAATTTTGAACTAATTATTTTGTGTTTTCTTTCTCATTTTTTATTTTCTTATATATGTATTTTTGATACTTTATATAGCAATTAAGATGTGTGTAGAAATGTAATTAAATTTGAATTTGTGTATTTAATATAGGGAACGTGACTATGGTGTGGTTCTTTATATATATATATGAAAATCCAGAATGTGGCTCTCGTTGATCTCGTGTATGCCCATACTTGGTATATATAGATCTAAGTTTTTAACCTACGATCTGATGTAGGTCAATTGGTTGAATCAAAGCAGTGATGTTCGGGGGCAGAAATTTCACAAAAATGTCCCCTTTCGCAATTCTTCTTCAGGAGGGTGGCACGGTGCATTGTCTATGAACAAAACAGCTTTTTCTGGGAGTTTTTTCTCTTTCAAAAAATTCTCTTTTTTTTTTTAATCCCGTCCGGATTAACCTGATGTCCGGATTAGCGGAACTCTACTGTATTCACATAAACGCCAAAGCTGATGTATTAATTCACATTTTTTTATGGAATGAAGAGTTTTAAATATATCAGACATGATTTTGTATGAATTTCGAATCAAATGACCATGCGACAAAGGTGATGCAAATCTTATTCGTTACGATTAGTCGATTGTCCCAATAATCAATTAGTCAAAATTAATTTTCCACAGAATTTTGTTGAGATATCAAGCAGGAACATTTTTTTATTGAGAGTTTACGCATTTAGCTAGTAGATGGAGCAATAATCTAAAAAAAAAAATATTTTGGCGCCTGGTCCTATGATGCATAACACCATCCAAATAAGTTTTCATGAGTGGCTCCAAACTCGTGACAGAATTTCGCAATAAAATTGATAAAAAATATATTGTGATTATTGGGACTTATTCATATAATATGTCTTCCCTGCAATTTATTTATTTATTTATTTACATTATATTTCTTGAGGAAAAAAGAAAAATGAATGGATTACTTTTCATGTTTTCTTTTATGTAGCACTGATAATTTTTTTCTCTTTTTAAATGCAAAATATTTATTACTATTCATTGCCCCTCTTAATATTTGCATCTTTTCCATTTATAAAACAATTAAATTTTACAATATATTTATTTATTTATTTTTCGGTTATTTTAAACTGTCAATTTTTTTGAAATTTTTTTTTTTTTTTTTTATTCAGAAACTAAACAGAAAATATTATATATTATTATGGTAAAAAAAAAAGGAATAATAAGCTTTAAGATTAAAAATAGCAATATCTTGGGAACTTGGCAGATTAAATTCGTTGTTTTCTGAATTCACCAACAGATGGCCCTAATTAACCTTCAAAAATGGCAGCTTCCTTAGAAGAAACTCTGTCGAAATTATTAATCCCAGAAAATACTGTAATCGTTGAAGTAAGTAAAATAAGGGTATTGCTTTTATAGAATAGTTGGTGTAGTTGATGACACATTTACCGAGGTGTAAAGGTTGAGGTTTGTATAGTAACAATTAGTCGAATGGATGGAGCACGTGTCGTCCATGCTATTGCTACGTGGGACTACATGTAAAAAAATATGTTTGGCTCGAGTTGGAACACGAATGGAAATATCTTAAAGGCTCCTAAAAAGTAAAAAACAAAATAGAATGTTCCTACAGAAATGAAGTAATAGTTGTAATTTTGTTTTGTTTTTGTCAGTTGACGAATTTTAAGTAAAGTATTATAAATAAACAAAATTCCGGAATGTCAGATTCAAGAATACTTCAAGTAAGTTAATTGAAAATTTATTTTTATTATCATTAGTGTTATTAGTTTATATTCTTTTTCTTTTTTTTTTAATAGAGGTGATTCTCAGAAATTTAATTAAAGTCTAATGTCAAACTATCCGCAATACGTTAATTGGCGATTGCTTGAAATTCGGTAACTTTTTATTATTTCATTCCATCAGTCGAATTTTCTTGAAACGCCCAGTTAAAGAATGTTGATGTTAAAATAAAGCAGGAATTGAGAAATCTCTGTGTTTTTAAATCTTTACTAAAAATAGGAAAAAGCTTATTTCCTAATAATGAAAACTCCTATAAGTTAAGGATCATAATATTACGAAAAATTTCAAAATTTAATAAAATTAAAAAAGACTAAACAGAGTAGGCTAAACAAACCCCTAGGTTGATAATGGCGTAATTTGAAAGTATTCTCTATTTATTTTTAACTGGAATTATTGCTGTAATCCATATCACATTTTAATTAACTTGATTCAGTCTACACCTTACCTTAACTTTTTTTGGGAGGAGGAATGCATATGCAGGAATTTTTTTTTTTTTTTTTTTTTTTTTAATTTTTAGTTGGATGCTTTTAGTTATCTTACTCATTAGCCAAAGTGAAGATACTGCTCTGGGATTGTATATAATGTGAATTAAAAATACTTTCAAACAGCTATTTGAATTTGACTGTGAATTTGAAATTTATAACACCACTGATAAACTGGGGGAATGATCACAATATTTTTAAAGGTTTAAGTGAGTCTTAGTTGATTTATAATTCGCCTCCGCAATAATTTATAACCATATAGTTAAAAAATAATTAAAATTGCTTGATTGTTAATCACAAATACTGCTTTGAATTGTCAGCATTTCTTTTTATAACAAGCACTTAATATCAGAAGAAATAATTTAATAATGAGAATTCCTTTTTGATGGCAATATGTTTGAATGTAAATAGGAATATGAAAGAACGGTTACAAATATGAAACATTTCCCAGAATAGGAAGTTGTTGTAACAGTAATATCTTTAGGTAAACTGCAAATGGGTATCACAAATCTTACTGATATTATCATTAATCAGTGTATCAACAACAACAAAAGCATTAACCATTATAGAGCAATTTTTTTTAAATGCTTGAGACCGGTATCGTTTTTATTATAATTTGATCTGCAATATAACTCTTCCCCATTCAAAATTCCTAGGCACACTAATGATGGTTGTAGTTTTCGTTCCACTTCAGTATTATTAATTTCTATATATAGTTCTACATATTCCTTTTTATATTAGCTATTGATGAAATATAAAGGAAAGATTCTTTGATGGTATTAAAGAGATTTCTCATAAATAACTGAAAAAAAAAAATGAATATGATGTTTCGTAATATGAGAATTGATTAACTATTTTGACCTTATTTAGCTTAAACTGTAAAAAAAATTGTAGCTGCAAAAAATTGATGAATATTTTTTTTAAAGATCAAGAAAAACAATTAAAATCTTAATTTCACATTATAGTGATTTTATTGCAGAACTTAAAAATATGTACGAGTCGTCTATATTTTATGTTCAACATTTCCACACACATTAATACACTGCATTTTGTTACAGAACTGTTATGGGAAAAGCAGCAATGTCCTGTTGAAATTTGTAAAACTTTGTGCATTGGAGTAAAATAATTTTTCAGTGTCAAAAAAATAATATTTTACTGTAGCTTTTAATAAATGCTTTACGTAAATTGCTTCTTTATGAATTTTTAGGCAACAGAAGAGTTAAGACGATTGTGTCAAGATCCTGAGATTAGCGGTTCACTATGTACTATATTATGTAGCTCACAATCCGTACAGGTATTAAAATATAATAGTATTTTAAATTTATTTGTCTATGCTTTAAAAGCATGTAGATAAAGCATTTGTAACTTTAATATTAAAAAAAAAAAAAGGTGATAACTGGACCACATTAATCATTATTTGAATTTAGAAAAGAAAACCAAACTGCACCATATCTAAAATTAATGATGTGTTACCAAAGTTATGTACACCAATTGGAATGCACATAGATGTATATATAACAAATTTGATTATGAATCTTTTGAGTATTCTATGCAACATTTAGTAGTTGGTATCATTAGGTATCATGAGTTTAACATTTAATAAGTGGTTCACTTGGTAAAACCATTATACATACATTGTATCCAAATTTAATTTCTATATTTACACTTATTATAATATGTTTAGGCAGTTCCTACAGTGTTTTCTGTTCTCCATTCACTCACTTTTTCTACAGTTGCTCTAGTGTTAAGGGAATAGTATCAAAATGCAACTTTTAGAATTGATAATTACAACGGTTTTAATTAATGAGGACTTTTAATGATTTGAAATTAGGTGAGACAGTTAGCAGCAGTGCTACTGCGAAGAAGAATTTTAAAACTAAAAAATTGGAATCTATTATCAGCAGAAGACCAAAACAGGTATATCACAAAGTTAAAGAAAATCCATGTAAAAATAGCAATTATTTCAATTGCATTGAAATTATCATTTAATTTTTGTGTGATGATGAAATCATAATCTGTACTAACTTTTCTAATATTTATATACACTTTTTGCTTGATATTTAGCATAAAGAATATGGCCATTGAGAAGCTCTTAAATGAAACAGAGTAAGTTCAAAAGGTTTTTTTTTTTTTTTTTTAATTCTGTAAGTTAATTAAATAAATATGTGGCTGACTTTTTTTTTTATCATTTTCATCATTTACATGTGTTACTTGTTGAAGTAAATAAGAATATGTAATATGTCTTTGGTTGATGCACACAAATGTTCTTGTACTTGAAGAATCTGCCATTCTATCTGTAGAAGCATTAGATATGTTGTTTTCAGTGGTCAGCTGTTTCTTTTTTTCTTGCAATCAATAAAAAAATTTCAGAGATGATGAACAAATCTTATCTCATATTTTTTTCCTGCCAAATTCAAGTAGATTTCCCTGGGATCTTTTATGTGATTCAATCATGATAGTAACATTTTCAACATTCCTTCAACTGAATCCTTATAAGCCTTGTTATTCCTAGCAGACAATGTTTAGTGCAATGTGAAACAAGGCCTTATGAATATCTATTACTAGAAATTTCATTTGGATTTTTTACTTTGCATAATCCACAGCATTTTAACAAACAGTTTCAGTTGTTTACATATATTTTGTACTAGACTAATTCCCCCCCCCCCCCCCCCCCATGTTAATTTGGTTAAAAGGATATTTTAACATAAATTGTCTTCAAACATTCACAGTTAATTCATTTCTTCAAAAACAAAACAAAAAAAATCACTATTTTGTAATAAACACAAAACCAATTCACCCCATGCAATTTGCAATCTATGAAATGCTTGCTTTGTTAAAAGTGCCATTACTATTGATTTTCATAACTTGTTTCTTCAAGCTGTTGTAATTTAAAGGCCATGTACAATATCCATTATGTAATCACTAATAAAGTTAAGCAGTTTTATGTCAGCACTTTAAAGTGTTTAGAAGTAAAATGATTGTATTTAGATATATCTAAACTTATGTCACCAATGTAAGTAGAAGAAGTATATTTAAAATAATTATGAAACCTGTTTAAAAGGCTCATTTATTATTATTACTAATAGTTTTTTCCTTTGCTATAGGAAGCCAGTTTTAACTGCTGTTGCTCAATTAGCTGCAACCATAGCAAAACATGAATTATCAAAAGGTGGCTGGCCTGAAATTTTGCAGTTTATTCAGGAATACAGTAAAAACTCTGACGTTGCTGCCCGTGAAGTAAGTGAAGCATGAATAATATGTAAAATTAATTTCTTGACAAAACTTAATGAATCAAATTTGAAAATTTTCAAATACTGAAAAACTGTGTCAGTTAGCTTTTAGATGAAGGATGATTAAAGAAATTCTTTTCCAAATTCACCTTCCTTTTATTTATTTAAAGCTGAAATTATTGAATGTATCAACAGTCAAAAGTGAAAACTAACTTAAAATGAGCTACAATTGCATTTCTTTTCATATTCCATAATTGTATTTTAATATGACTATTTTTAATTTTAAGGAAAGCCAAAAGTTGCAATGAAAAAGTATCATGTAGAGGTTTCTATTTAGTTTTTAAAAAATTTGAGTTGCACTAAGGATGCCATTCGATATACAAGGTGTTCGTAATTAAAGGTCACATTTCGAAAGGCTGTAACTGGAGAAACAATCAGCGGAACAACTTCATATTTCATGAGATCATCCGTAGCAATGGAAGTTTGTTTGGCACAAAAAAAAAAAAAATTACTTTCAAAGGTGGCTGCTAGAGTGATATTGTAATGATTTTTATATTTGTAATGATTTTAATAATTGTATTGATTTTTATATATTCATATTTTGTATTGATTTTTATATATTCATATTTATCTTTATATTGTAGTTCTATTTATTCTTACATATGTTTAGTATTTTGTATCAATCAGCATTTATTCTATTGTACATTCTAAATTTTGCTATTAACCATTTAATTCTGTTTATTTAATTCAAATTTACCATTGGCATGCTTCTCCTATCTGATTCGTTGTATGAGGGTGGGCTGAAAAGTTTCCGATCTCAACAAGAAGATGGCAGCACTCGTCAACAAAAATGGGGGATCAGGGCCGCGCCGGGGTGCCAGGCAAAAGTTGCCGCCCCTAGTAAAAAAATAATGACAAATTTTGTCCTTCGTTATTTTTATATAGAAACCATTTATGCTTCAAATAAAGACATCATAACTACGATATTTTGCAAGGTAGCTTCCTCTGCTTCCTCGTGCTCCATTTTTTACAAAACTTTAAAAAGTTAAAGTTTTATTATTAGAAGGCTTTTATATTATTATATAGGATTTTTTCCAAATTCCTTAAGTGATTGTGGTTAAATAATTGGATTTTCAAAGAAATGAAAATCGATTATCAGACATAAAAATTTCCTTGAAAATGTGCTTAATGTAGTTTTAATTACTAAGTATCAAAGAAGATAAAATTGCAATAAAAAAAAAAAAAAAGAATATGTTTCTTATCACAGAAATATTTATAATCAAATTTTTTCCCCATTAACATCTAAGTACGAAATATACTAATATTAGGCAATTAAAAAAAAATCATTGTTATTTCTTTAAAAATAAATACCGCCAAAGAAATTCAAATAAAACAATAACATTTCTCAATTAACTACATAAAAAAAAAAAAAATGTTTTCTGCAGCTTTTTATGAACTTAAATGAATTTTAAAAAAATGTTAAATCTAATTACAAAGAATATTTTCAGTAGGAAATTAAAATGTCACGTTGTTGAGTTAAAAGAAATTTGATTTCTATAATTTCTTCGATTATTATTTTTCATGATGTATTTATTGAAGGCTAATTTTGTTAATTTGTTTTTGTTCTAAAATAAAGTAACTTTATAGAAATTGTGTTACAAAAGTAATACTTATTTTTAATAAGTATTATTTCACATCGTAATCACTTTACAATAAAATTCATGGACGTAGTTCAAATGTAATGCCGTCAGAATATTAATATAAAATATATAATTAAAGAAAATAATATAAAATTCAAATTAATACAAATTTTAAGAATTTAATATGGTTAATGACAATTATGTTTAAAAAAAATGATAACAGAAAATTGAAATAATACCACATTGCAATAGAATAGGGGTTAGAATAGGGAGAAAATATACCGCGACAAAGGGCCGCAGCAGTTGAACGGAATCCTATCTGCTGCCAGCCAAACACCCCTTCTTCTCCACAGGTGGCACTAACCCGCAGCGCAGCAAGTCACCAGAACTGTACTATAATAATCTAAATTTATTTTAGCCTAAATTAATGACATAATTACATATTTTGCATATATTTCCAAAACAAATAACCACACACACACACAAAACAATAACATATGAATAGTACTTAACAAGCAAAAGAAAATCCAAAAGTTTATTATAAAAAAAATTATATAGTAAATTTTACTTAAAAATTAACTTTTCTTGCCTTTTTGAGCGCAAATTCATTAATTAAATCTGATGTGTCTAAATCTGCAGCTATTTTATTTTCAATACTGATTAAACTCAAGTTTGTTAATCGTTCTTGTGACAATAGATCTTAAATAATTTATTAATTTAAGTTTAGAAAAACTTCTTTCACCAGAAGCCACTGTCACAGGTATTGTCAAAAATATTCATAATGCAATTGTTATATTTGGAAACATTGGAGTAAGATCATTTGAAAAAATATAATCTAAAACTGCTAATGCATTCATGCCGGGCTTCATGTACATTAAAAGGATTTCAATTTCATCACATAAATCTAACGCATTTATATCAGATTCATTTCGTTCATTATCAGACAATTTAATTTGCAAATCCATACAATATTTTATTTTAGTATCTCGATTCAATTCCAGCAACGAATAAATGTTATTAAGAAACTGAAAAGTTTCGTTATGAACTGTCATTAGCTCAAATATTTCCTGTATTTTGGATATTGCTATATCTAAAATAGTGAAATAAAAATTAACTTTATAATTTTCTAATGGCAATTCAGGACTTTCATTCATATTTTCATACATAAACATTGTTTTTTTGCGAGGTCTTATAATATCAACCGGTGGGAACTCAGTTTCACAATCATCATCTCCTGTGCAATCTTTTGAGCTTCATTCAACATATTTTTAAAATTATCATCCGATCTATATTCTTGTAAGTAATTATTGAGGTTGTTCAGCATTTCAATTGCAGTTGGTATAACTAAATCACATTTTTGCAAAAATTTACTTACAACATTTACCTTGGATAATTTGTTATACCAAATAACTATGGAACATATAAATTTGTATGATTTAATTTTTTTTTATAAGAGATTTAGCCATTTTTCTTGTATTAGCATCCCTCGATGAATCATTAAATAAAACATATAATGCATCATAAATTGATTCCAAATTATATCTTAAAACTTTTACAGCGTCGATTCTACTTTCCCACCTTGTTTCAGACACTGGTTTAACGGTCAATGAAGGACACTCTTTTATTAAAATTTGCCAACGATGAGTTGACTACAAAAAGAAAACATAAATTTCTTGAATCAAAGTAAAAAAGTTTAGACATTTCTAGAGACGCCTTTGCAGCATCATTAATTAATTTAAACTGTGTGAAGCACATGGCACATAAAAAGCTCTAGGATTTACATCTAAATTTTTTTTTTGGAGACCATTATGTTTTCCTTTCATATTAGTGCCGTTATCATAGCCTTGGCCTCACATATCGTAAATGCTAATATTTTCTTGATTTAAAAAGCATAATATAAATCTGGTTAGTCCCTCTCCAGTAGAATCTAATGTAGGACAAAAGCCTACAAAATGTTCTCTAATTTCAATTTTTTTATTAATATTATTTAAATGCACAAATCGCACAATAATAGTTGTTTGTTCCTGGTGGCTAATATCAGGAGTACAGTCTGCACAATTTTAGTGAAGTAGTTATTTCTGTTGTAATTTTTTCTCCTATTAAAAATATTAACTCATTTTGAATTTTTTCACCTAAATAATGTGGCATTTTATTTTCATTACTTTGAACACGGTTTAAATGTTCAGCCATGACACTATCAAATTGAGCAAACGTTTCCATTAATTTTAAAAAATTTCCAATTATTTGTTCCCCTAAATGCTAAATTTTGTCCTGCTAAATACTGAACACCATGAATAATTCGTTCAGTGACTAATCTCCATCTCTTTTTTTCTAATATCGCTTTTTCATTCAATGCATCAACAGTTTTAGCTTTATGTGTTAATTTATTTAAATCAATAACAGATTTAAAACTATTCAAATGAGCTTTACTTTTTTCATATCTTTCTATAGTTCGTGATAAGTGTTTCCAGTCACAATACCCATTTTCATTATTAAAGGCGTTATCATTGTTTACGAATATTGTAAATATTTTACAATAAAAACAATATACTGAATTTTTGGATATAGAATAAACTAGCCAATCTCTATTTACTTTTTCTCCATTACTTAGTTTTAATGTAATAAGTCTCTGCAAAAGACCTTTTATTATTTACAGGAAAGTTAAAATTTTTAACTTGTTTTGGTCCTATTTCTATTAATAACATCCTAATTTGGTCTAATTATTTTAGGCCATAGACCTGGATCATTTAGATCTAATTGAGTATTATTTGACACATCTTTACTTTCGTTTGTAATAGAAGTAGATTCCGGTTCCGCATCTTCAGTTGTGTTTATTTGACTAGGCACCTCGATCTCCAATTGTAACGATTTTTTTCCTATTTCCATTGATGCAGAAGATAAACAGCTTCCCTCTCCTTCATTCTCATCGATTTCATCTTCATATTCTTTACATGGAAAATTTGACGATTTGTTTTCAGTTTCAGTAGGCGTTCTATTGCTTGAGGAAGGAACTGATTGAAAAAAGTGTGCAATTGAAGTAGTACTTCCTTTCTTGATTTTTTCTTCTTTTTCAAGTTTTCGTTTTCTATACCGTATGTTGCACCCGATAGTTTTCTCCTTTTCTCAGACATCTAACAAAATTAACTGAAAAATTATTTCAGTTTGACCTTATATATAAAAAAAAAGGATTTGTTTGGAGAGATTTTATTTTTATTTAATACAAATTTTTTATAGAAAACAATATTAACAAAACTATTTTTAATAAATTAATTTTAAAATACGGTTCATAAACTATACTATATTGCTATATCGCGACGCCAACGTAGTCCGGTATTCATCAGTGGAATTTTGGAGGACCGTGAATTGTAATTGGGAAGCGACCTAAATTACGTCCTACCTCGAATTCATCTTGGGGGAGAGAGAGAGTGTTCTGATTTCTTAATTTTTAAAACATACTTCCCACTCTAAAAAGGAAAAGATTGGTTGTTGCCAGTGCCGGATTAAGCCCTGTGCCTGCCTGCATCTCGTGAAAATTTTAGGGGAGTTATGAATGAATTTATTCAGGATCTGAAACCACGTGGTCACATATTTTTTTTTATTAACAGTTAATAAAAGGATTTATTCATGCAAAAGATAAATATATATTTACATACATATTTAGGTAAGATTTGTAAAATTTTGTCGGGCCCTTGCATGAAACTGATTTCTGTTTACTAGTAAAAAGGGATCATATTCTTGTCAGATAAACGTAATTGGTAAACGAATAGAAAATAAATAAGATCTAAACGGGTTTAAAGTATAACAAATAACAATAACATTATTCGATCACCGACGGCAGATGGCATTTTTTTGTTAGGGGATCTTGACTAGCTAATCTGATGTGTTGGTGGAGATTATTTTTTTGAGGATTGTGGTTTTTTAGAAGAATTTTTTTTTGGGATATATGCTGGTGATCTCTGGAGATTATTAGGTAACTTATTAATTTGAATTATTTAACATAACTGTGTCTATACACACACACAATTGCTGCCATTATACTTTTCTGATTATTTTTTATAAACCGTGCAATATTTCAGCTTTGACAGTCAAACTCAAGAAATAAATGAAAAGTAACATTAAAAAATTAATAAAATAAATCTTACAGTAAATTAAAATAAAGACAATGTATCGAAAATAGTTTTAAGATAATCAGTTTTTTTTTTCCTAAAAGCTTCGGTTTTCAGAGATATTGTCACAATTTTTTTTTCTTAAAATATTTGGTAGTAGAAGTTGGATTAGGTACATAACTGAAACGCAGAAATATTTTTCCCTTTCATTTTTATTTATGTTAATGTTGTGTTGAGATAAATTAAGCTAATTAATTTCGAAATTTTTTCTTCAACTAACATAGTATTTTAAGGTAGATTTTTTTTTTTATTTTTTAAGTTTGTAATTCTCGACAAAAAATATTATAATAAGGTATATATGACTTCTACTACCAAGACAAAAAAAATTGTGACAATATCTCTGAAAACCAAAGCTTTTAGGAAAAAAAAAGAAAAGAAAAAAAAAACCTGATTATCTTAAAACTATTTTCGATACATTGTGAAATGAAAATGAACAACTCAAGTCATATTTTCATCGGAAAATTATGATGCACTATAGAAAATATTTTCACTAACTTACTAAAACGTGAATCAGTCACTTTTTTAGCTTAACTTTCTTTTAGAACAGTAAAAAAAAAAATAAAAAAAAGGATACAGACACATTTGAAATACAATTTCTGCAAAGGCACTTTTAATGAATGCCAAATAAGAGATTAGGATCAACACTTTTGATAATTGATTACTCCACAATAACTTAAATTTCAATTTATACTTATTTAAAGAACTTTTATACTCCTGACACACAAAACATCAATGATTGCTGCTTTCGTTTTGATTCTCGGTAAATCATTGAATTTTTATAATATAAATCTGTCTTCCCGTTAGTAAAACTTCATTAGAATAGATACTTTGCTAATACATAAATTAAAGCTTAACAAAAAAATATACGGGCCAAAATATTACATTAAAAAATTTAATGTAAGTAATAACTTACCGTAAGAAGATCTTCAGTAATCAAAACTGCTGTGGATTCTCTTTCAGACAAAATAGTTTGCAAGAGCCTCGGAAGATGATTGTTAGACAAGGAAGAATATAAGAATGACTTCGTTTGAAACTGCTGTCTTCAAAAACTTTGCCTTTGAAAGGATTAGCAACAAGTTTTGGGGAGTGGTGTTCTTTGAAAATTTTGCTGCTTGTCCTGGGGTCTACTAATTAACAAATATGTGTGAAAATTGTAATGGGAGAGAAAAGTCTCTGTGGGCTGCACCTGAAATATTTTGGAGTCGTAAATAAAGTCATAAAGTCAACTAAATCCTTAAATTTCTTCAAAAGTTAAGATTTCATTCAAGTTGTTAGAATCCAATATTTTTGATTAGTTTTTCTTTAATAGATTCCTATAAATTCTTTGTAATTGATAGGATTTCGCCCTCAAAATGATATCAAAGAAATAAATAAGATGTGTCAACCATTACAATTATAAAGCTTTTTTTTTTTTGGTATCATACGACGACTCATAAATATCTTTTTCACCAGTATTTATTACACAAACTAAAATATTTTAACTTTTCAATATTAAGTAATATTCGTTCAGAAGATTCAATGAATAATATTAAAGTTATAAAAATATGATAACATAAAAAGTCAAGAAAAAAATATTTAATAAAAAGCTTTTCGTAATAAAACAAAACCTATCCAATATAGATTATGTAGAGTTGATTTTGATAAAAAAAATGTGAAACTGAGAATTACACAACACTTTCATACAATTGGATAATATTAGTTCATCTTCTTCGAGATTAATGTAAAAATAAAAAGTTGTTTAATAAATTTTAACGTAAAGGTAAAGTTATCTCAAGAAAAAGTTTATTAGATAATCTTTACATACTCTTACATAAAGAAGGTTGCAGGTTCGATTCCTATCGCGGATGTTTCATTGTAGAAATTATTTTCTATTTTTGAAATTGATTATTCACACAGTCAATGTCCACGTGGGTTTTAATGGGTCGCCCTTAATTTTATGCTGTATCAATTTTTTTTTAATTATTAATTTTAGTTTACTATTTTAAGTCGATTTTCCAAAGAGTTTGAGGCTAATCATTTAGTTCTACTGCAGAACTTGGTGTTATTTCATTATTCAGATTACAAACGTGAAATTCAGTAGAAACAAAAAAATGGAATCATCGGAAAAAAAAAAATACTGTACCATATGATAAGATTTTTTATCCGTTAACTTTTGTGTTTGATCTGAGCGCATAATTCTCATAAGATTTAAGCCAGTTTCTTACAATCTCATAAGTTTTTCTTTGATTTATTTAAAGGAACAACAATGAAAATGTTACGAAGTTGAACGAAAATAAATATAAAAAATTGATTTTTTTTTTATGAGACTAGAATGTCAACTTCATTCGTTATTATGATTAATAAAATTTATCCCCTTAAGGATTGCAATTTATAAACTTCCTAATTTATAGAAAATTTATGAAAAGTGACTAACTTCAACCTTTGATATATGTTTGCTACTGAATATTTTCACACAGTGTGTATGCAAACTCCCTTCAAATTATTCTGTTTTTGTAGGCCCATATCATTTATTTTTCTCTACGGACCGTTTAAGTGATGTCGTCACAACCTATGTCACAGTTCAACAGCCTGTTGCTAGGGTTTTAGCATTAAAATTAGTTATGACCAAGCAGGTGTTTGTCTTGGTTTTTCTTTGAGAAAAGACCAAAAACATAATAAAACATTAGCAGAACGCATTTTTAAGACCTCAAAAAAGCCCACCTTAGGGGTTTTTTTTTTTTCCTTATTTTTGTGAATTTTAGAAGAAATATTAAGATAAAAAAAAGCTGCATTTATGCATATTTTTGAGGTTCGGACTTCCATAGATCACCTTGCAACCGATGTCGAGAGCTTCTGATTGGTTAATCCAAAAGGTACTCTCTAGTAGCAATGGACCGATCTGACGTCTGATTGTAGACGAATAAACAGGGTCGCACCAAGATATGTTGGCGTCGGGATGCCGTGCACCCCTGGTACCCCTGCTTGGCGCGGCCCTATGGGGGAGTGTATTTGCGCATGCATTGAAAGGTACTCACTGAAATCGCAGCCATTTTGGATGCGCAGTTGTTGTTTGACAATCGTTTGAGTGAGTCGATGTGAGTGTTTTTGTGAAAATGGAAAAAAATCGAGTATCAAGCTGTCATTAAATATTTATTTTTGAAAGGCAATATGCCTACAGAATCAACGACGAGTTAGACTCTGTGTATGGGGACTCTGCACCATCATTTACCACCATGAAATTTTGGGCAGCTGAATTTAAACTTGGCTGTACCAGCTTGGGTGACGATGAATGTTCGGGATGTCCAACAACTGCAACCAGTGACGATAACATCGTTCAAGTTCACCAAATGGTGCTAGACAACCGTCTAATTAAGGTTAGAGAGATAGGAGAGACTATGAATAACTCCAAAGAATGTGTTTGGCACATATTGCATCAAGATTTAGGCATGCGAAAGCTGTCTTCGCATTAGGTGCCGCGATTGCTCACTTTGGACGAGAAATATGTTTGTTGAACATTTCCAACGCTCTGTTGGCGCAGTTTAGGAGCAATAAATCAGAGTTTTGACTCTGGATAATTACTGTAGATGAAACTTGGATACACCGTTATGCTCCAGAATCAAAAATACAGTCAAAACAGTGGACTGCCAAGGGGGAATCGGCTCCAAAAAAGGCAAAGGCTGTTCCTTCGGCTGGGAAAGTGATGGCTACTGTTTTCTGGGACAGTCATGGAGTTGTCTTATTCAATTATCTTCAAAAAGGGACAACCATTACAGGAGCATACTACGCATCATTACTTGACAAGGTGAAGGCAGAAATTTCGGAGAAACGGCCACATTTGCAGGAAAAAAAAATCTTATTCCACCAAGACAATGCACTGTCTCACACCTCAGTGGTTGCCATGGCGAAAATCCATGAATTAAGTTTGAACTGCTTGACCACCCTCCTTACTCACCAGATCTAGCCCCAAGCGACTTTTTTTTTGTTCCCTAAGCTAAAAATTGCGCTCGGAGGACAGAGATTTTCAGCGAATGAGGAAGTCATCACCTTCATAAATAACTATTTTGCAGTGAAAGACGCAGAGTACTATTTGGACGGGTTGAAGAGATGGGAGCATCACTGGGAGAAGTGTATAGACTTACAAGGAGACTTATGTCGAGAAATAAAACTAAATTTGCAGGAAAAATGTCTTGTATCTTTGTTAGGTTGGAAACTTTTCAGACCGCCCTTGTAATTTAAAGATTCAGTTAAAATTCAGTTAAAGACCACATGGGACTTAAATCCCCCAATCAATTGAACAAGCACGCCAACCAATCAAAAAGTTTATTTAAACCCTTGATGTTACGAATAAATCAATTCAGTTAGAGTTCTCACTGCTCCAAGTCTGATCCCTAATTCCACGAACCATGGCCTAAAACACCATCACAATATATGGTGCTGCAATACTGTAATGGATACACATGATTCGTTGTGTGTTACACAAGGACATGTTCGATATGGTTTTCCCCTGTATCGGCAACATACTGTAATTGCAACATTGCATGCTCAACCATAGCATGTAGAGTGTTACTCGTAACATGGTGAATATGGCATGTAATGTTGGTCCCTTAAGTTGGCTAAGTGTTCACGATAGACAAGGTCTTTGAGATGTCCTGACATATAAAAGTTGCAGGGGTTGAGATCCATTGAATATGCTGGCCACATTGTACGAAAATGGTGGCTGATGATTCTGTTGTCGGTAAAAGTAGCCCAAAGCAACCGCTTGACAGGGGTGGCAATGTGAGATGGGACACCATCCTGCATGAAGGCTGTTGCATCCAGAATTGATACTGTTGAAGTGTGGGAATCACCTGTTTGGCTAACAGAGATGCATAAAGCTGGCCAGTAACTGTACAGGTGATGAGACCCTCAGGACCAAGTTCTTCAAAAAAGAATACTCTGACAGTGAATGTGGATGTGAAACCACACCAAACACTTACCTTTGATGAATGAAATTGCAACTGCCGCAAGATGTGTGGTTTAGCAGGTGCCCTAATTCTGCAGTTATGTGTATTCACATCACCATGCAGATGGAAGTGAGCTTTGCCAGTCTATAAAATGTTTCATGGCCAGTCAGCTTCCAGTTCAGTTTGAGCAAGAAACTGTAGGGCAAATGTTTCATGTGCACCTCAGTTGGGAGTCAGTACTTGTTGAACATTGCAGATCTTGTAGGGGTACCAGTGCAAAATTTGCTGTAGAACTTTGTGAACAGTGCTTACAGGTTTGTGTAATGACTGTGCAACACTGCTTCCCACGACATTTGCCATTCTTTCTTCCTTCACCCATATGGCTACATCCTCCACTGTTTGCTGGTCCGAAGGTTTTCCATCCTCTTCAAACTTCCGGCACATTTTTCAAACACCATTTGTAGTCAAAGAGCCAGTTTCTAATCCCTTTACTGTCCTAAACTTTCTCAATGCTTTTAAGGCACATCTGTTATTTTGATAAAACAGCTTCACAAGAAGTGTGCAATCCTTTGTAACATTGTCATTATGCAATTAAGCGACGCATTCCTCACCTGTCAAAGCAAATTTCAATCATGTTTCGTGTCGCTTGCATTATCCATTACAGTACTGCAGCATCAAATATCACCCTAATGGCTACCTTCGGAAGTAATTTTTGTTTTTTATTGCGCCAAACAAAATTCTATTGCCACGGACATCCTTAAGTGAAATATAAAGTCGTTCTGCTGATTGGTTCTCCAGTTATGTCCTTTCAAAATTTGAACTTCATAATTAAAAGTTATGAATACCTTGTATTTGGTATAATTTTTCTAGGTTCTGTTCCAATGACTACTGAATATATATTAAATGGAATAGTCATTGAAATGGAAACTGGAAAATTGTGTGTGTGTATACATACTGACATGCCTTGACTTACGTAAGGGTTCCATTCTGCAGACCCCTACAAGTCGGTTCTTGCTTAGCTTGGCTTCTCCTAATACTGCTTTCAGATAAAAAATATTCAGCCCAAATATATAGTGCTTGTGCTATAAGAAATTACAAAGAAACAAATATATTGAAAGTTAAATGTGAAATTATTTTGATTAATTACTGGCAGAAATAACTGAAAAATGTAAAACACTTAGCGCAGAAATCACCTTTATCCACGGAGATACATGTAGTAACTGGTCAGATACTGTCTGGTGCATATGGAGAAGGTAATGTACATGTATCACATGCCTTAAATATTTACATTAATGCTTTGCATACAGTTTGGCAACTCAAATTTCATTTTTAATTTCTACAGACTTTTGATGTAACTCCAGATCTACTTAAGTCAGGATCATCTGTATATGTCTTTCCAGTTTATATAATTGTTTGTGTAGTTATATATATATATATAATTTTTTTTTTTTTTTTTTTTTCAGTTGGGAATGTTCACTCTGTCTATCTTATCATCAACTGCAGCAGAACAATTACAGCCGCATTTGAAATATTTATTAACTATTTTTAGTTTGACAATCCAGGATACTGAAAGCAAGCTGGTCCCTTTTTATACAATTCAGTAAGTGGATGGATTTCCATTGTTTCAGAATTGAAATTGCAACATAATTCTGGCTTGGAAAACTAGTTCAGTTTAACTCTATTTACAAAAACATATATATTTAAATGTTATTGGAAATGGATTTGTTCTAGAGAAGCAAATAATGAAACAAAAAGGGAATGTAAAAAGTCAATTTACAGAAATTTCAGAGAAAATTGGCATTTTTTTTTTCTTAAAGGGAAAGAAATTGTAACTGAATTTCATGTAGGAATTCTAAGGAAAATCAACATTTAACTAAGAAATGAGCCGTTTATTTTGAAAGTGACCTAACTCCATTTTTCAATGTCTATATTGTTAACTGTAGTAACGTGGAATTTGCACACGTTACTACAGTTAATATAACAAAACAAAAAATTGAAAAATGGACTTAGGTCACTTTCAAAATAAATGGCTCAAATAGTGTTTCAAATTTGAATATGACTTAACTCATTGCAAATTTGATATTTTAAATAGAATTTCATTATAGCGTTATAGAAATTAAAATTGATAGAAAGAAATATGACTAAAATTTCACACCTTATAACATATTTTTCTTCATTAAAAAAAAACCATGCTATTTCTTAGAAATACAAACTGTTTGTGAATACCTAAGAAATGGCAGGAATATCTGCTGAATAAAATACAGGAAAAAGTTTTTATTCCCTGTTTGATTTAACTCTTTATTATTTAAAATTGTTTACAATAGTGTGATGTTTCTGAACACTATTTTTTAAATAATAACAGTATTGTTATTATTGTTGGTTATTTCGTTAATACATTAACAATCTGAAATTTAAGTTGTATGATTCAATGATGTGACCTTGAAATACACTGTTCAAAATGAGCGCACGTTATAATTATGCTGTACAATGTTCCATTTTTTTTAATATCCCAATGGTATATCGCCACTTCATTTCTGAGCTTATTGTTGCTTTATTTATTGTTTAATTGGGGATTTAACTTTAGACAAAAAATTATATTAAACTAAAAAATTCAGAACATGCACATCTTTAAAATATTTTTTTTTTTTTTTTTATAAAGATAAATAAAACCCGACAGGATAGTTTTGGCCTGCTGTTAACCATGTGGCTATCTTCAAGAAACTTTTTATTGTTTATATTACTATTAATAGGGTGGAAATTTGATGTCATAGCGGTTTTGACAAATAAGTAAGGTGTGATTTTTATTGGGTCATCCTGTAACCCCTCCTCCCCATATATTTAAATGTTTTTCTACAACCTTTCTTTTCAGACTTGCTACTAAGCTTTGATTCATTTTCTTTTAAAATTCCTTTGACTTGTTTGTGTAAAAAAAAAAATTCCTCCAGTTTTCTTATGTCAACAGTTGTAGGCATTTGTATTCTATATCGAAAATTGGTTGAATCCTGTGGTGGAGGAGTAATCCAGCCCATAGATGCAATCTACTCCATTTGAACTGTGGGCTAACTTCAGGAAGATACTTTTTTTATATTTACAGAATCTGATTTAGGATATTGAAAATTATAAATTAATTTTGAAAGGTGTTATCCATTTTCTATAGTTAATGTTAAATTTTTAAATTTATCTATTTACAGATGCTTAACAGCTTTAGTCTATTTAATTGGCAATGAAGAATTGGTAAGTATTTCAGAAGTTAAAAATTATTGCAGCCTTGTGCTAATAAAGTATTGAAGCATTTTGAAATTTTATGCTTTGTGTTTTTACTTTTTCAGTTTCAAATATTTCTTAACTGTTTTATAGAATGTAATGCAGAATCTCATACCAAGTGTGCTTCTTGTGATTAAAAGATTATTAAAAGAAGATGAGGTAAGTTTTTTTTCAATGAATTAGTTAATATTAATACTTAAAATCATGCTGTTGACCAAATCATTTTCCACAAGCATGTTGTAAGCATCAAGTTTATAACCAGAAACTTAAGATTGGAGAATACGGGTTTATACAGTACTGTGCAAATGTCACATGCTGATGCTTTTCGTTCTGTTTCTTAGAACACCACCATTAACTTGTCTGTTTGAGATAGATTTGGGAAATTTTTTCTAATCAGAAGTATTTTTTTTTTTTTTTTTGAAGTATGTCTTAGTAATCTTCTTTATCATTCATTCCAATTTGTCACAAAAAAAAAAAAAAAAAAAAAAATTATTGCCTATTATTATAAGAGCTTTATATAAGCTCTGTGCTTTCTTGTGGCTGAACATATCTTAAGGAAATATGATAAATAAAAGATTAACTTCACTATCTGAACAGTGAGCAACTATCAAAGAGCCTCGTGAAAACTAAATAATTCTATCAAAGAGCCTCCTGCTTGTTATTGTCAGAATCATGATAGAAACACTGATTTCATTCTAAGAAAATCTACTACAATGTCATCCTAAGTATTAAAAATTTGAAAAAAAAAATATGTTCTCTATTTTGAGTGATTTGTGTGGGACCTCAATGATACAGATTTTCTTCATTTTATCTTATGTTGCGGAATGTCCTAATAAGCTTTGGATGATTAGTTTTTGCCTTTAGTCAAGCATGTTACCTGATACCATGGCTTCCTTGGTACTTGACGGTACACTTCTTGTGGTCAGATGGTTAACACAAGTTTCAGAGTTTAAAAGCCACATTGGTACTCTCGCCTCTTATCTTCACTTTCTTGTATCAGAAATTGAAGTTAGGCTTATCTGGACTTCCCTGGAAATTCCAGATTTGGATTACCCAAATTGAATATTGGGTCATTCCATGTCAAACCAACGCAGATTTCAACATTTTCAACCT
>JAFIDM010009631.1:280073373-280123718 GCA_023159025.1 Thereuonema tuberculata | reverse complement strand
TATCAAGAGATATTGGGAGCTGCACTTAACCTAACGAAGAGCCGCATTTGCCCACGTGTGATTTATACATTCCATATATTTTTTTTTTATAAAATATGAATATACTTTGATGTACGTAAATAAATAAATAAACATTTTAATCAATTAGATATTGCAAGTGATATTCTTAGTGATAATATTCAATAAAATGGTTTCATTTCATAATAATATTTTATCATAAGGTGTATAAGTTTTCATTTTATGCAATTTCATTTTGCACAATCGCAATTTCTGCAAATATTTTTAATAATATTCTTTTTGGATTTCTTAAGCAGTAGCATAGTTATTATATGAGTTATTATAATATAAAATATGCCTTAACTTTATTTTTGACTTTTTGATTTATTTATAAGATTTATATAATTTTAATATTTCATAATAATTCTTACTTACAAGTAAATAAGAATATCTGTCTGGGCGTTAAGATTTTATTTTTGATCTTTGATCGAAGTTTTTGTTGATTTGTTAGTGTATTACATTTGTAATAAATGTATGTATATATTTTTTAATATAATAATTATAGTGTAGGTATATATTTCTTCTAATATTTTATTAGTAATATCACTTAATTTTTATTCTATTAATCATATCAGTATTATTTAGATGCACCCAACAATTAGTTCCGTTTCAACTTGAATTCAATTCGGGCCACTTTGCTGTGGTAGTGTGGAACCTATCATTTTTTTGTGATAAGGGATCAATTTTGTAGTCCTTACATGCAGTAATGTATATAAAAGAAATGTGCTTTACTAATTGAAATTTATTTATTTTATTCTTAGGCAATTCAGAAAACTAAAATGATTGTTCCAATTTTGCGCACTTTGTTTCCTTTGATGTGTAAACCTGAAGAAGACAGTGAAGAACACGATGAAATGCTTGATATGACAAGCATAGAAGCTAATACACCAGGATCTTATGCTGCTCAGGTAAAAATCTTATTTTCAATATATTAAAAAAAAATATCAGAGGAAATGTAAAAAATTTAGTAATATTGTTGCTTAATTTCGTACGGAAATCTTACTGTTCAATTTTAGTCCAGTATGTTAGATTTCATAATCTTTTTGGAAAATAAAATTTAGAAAACTTGCTTGTCGATTTCCAGTGTCATTTTGTGTGCAGCATACAACTTGGCACCACCATTATTGCCACAATAGTATACAAGAAAATTTCTAATTAAAATATTAATTAATAGTACTAGAATTCTAAGTTATTTTACTGCAGTAATAAGAAACGAATAGTGTTTTCTTAATTATCATTTTCAAGAGCAACTAAATAAAGCATTAAGTCAAATACTACCACAATTTCAAATTGAAGGAAGTATCAGGATTTACTTATCATTAATTTAATCAGTTAAATTATATTCCCATTGTGATCTAACAGATAAAAATTGTTTAATAAATTAATACACCTATTTTACAGTTAATTTTACATATTCGTAGTACTCCTGTTTTATTTAAAGTGATTTATAGAATAAATTTTGGTAGGCCTGACCATGAAGTGAGATTTAACATGGCAGAGTAGGTTCTTAGCCATCAATTTCTTTATGTATATTTTCAGTCTTTGTTCACCTGTGTTTATTTACATTTGTAAGTGTAGTTCAGTGAGTTTGAATGAAAACTGCAGCAAAACATGTTTCCTAGAGTATTTCAACTACCCTCCAGAAATAATTATAAAAGTAATTATGTGTCTGAGTGCATGTAATAATATTACACTGATTCTAAATTTCAAATTAATGTGAAGTATGTATAAGTATACACACTAGAAATGTATAACTTTACTACTTTAATTTTTTACTTTCATTTTTGTTTTTGTTTTTTGTTATTACATATCACCAACATCCACATAAACACACCATAAAGATCCAATTTTTAATTGATATTAAAAAAAAAAAAACAACTTATTTTTTAAAGTAGTATTAAATATTTATTTTATCTTTTAAACAGGTCTTGGACACATTGGCCTTACATTTGCCACCAGAAAAATTCATGACTCCACTGGTAAGTATATAAACCGTAAGCCATTAATTGAAATAAAGAAATAAAACATTTTAAATGATTACATTAATTTATTTTAAAAATGTGTGTGTGATTTTTTATATATACAGTAGATACCGCTTAATGTAATCACGGTTATTATTATCATTCCTTTAATATTATCAATAACTTCCAGTCCCGAACAGATGTATTCGAATTAACGCAAAAATGATCGCTTAATGTTATCAAATTTTAGGCCAATTGGTTCATTTTCGATAAGCGATTCCCGGCGAAGTTCATGGGAACTTCAGTACGTTGTGCCTTGGTCAAATGACCTTGGCCGCCCCTCCCCTTATTCTTTCGGAGCCATTTCTCCACTGGTCATAGCTTTAGCGGTTTGTAAAACTAAGTGTTTTTGTTTTTGTTTGAATTTTTAAAAATGGAGTGGAAACCTAACGATCTGACTCTTAAAGAGAAGGTTGAAATTTTACAGCTGTATGATAAACTGCTGAAAATGAGCCAAAGAAATGCTGCTGTCCAACTGGAAGTTTCTCAATCACTTTTATGTAAACTTTTAAAAAATCGTGAAGACATCAAAAAAAAATGCTCGTTGAATGAAAACCTAAATGCCAAACGAAATCGCTGTGGAAAAGATCAAGAAGTCGAAATTGCCTTAAAGCTTTGGTTTACAAATGTTCGTGAGAGAGATGCTCGTGTTGATGGTTCAATGTTGCGCCAAAAAGCAGAAGATTTGGCTTCAAAATTAGGAAAAGAGAACTTTGTTGCAACTGAGGGATGGTTCCATCGTTGGAAGAAAAGGCAAAACATAGTCTACAGGCGGATGCATGAGAACAAAGAGATGCCGATCAGCCAGCAGCAGACCAGTGGATTTTAGAAAAATGGCCGAAACTTATTGAAACGTATTCGCCTGACGATGTGTTCAATGCTGACGAGACTGGTTTGTACTTTCGTGCGTTGCCTGAACACACTTATTTGTTCCAGAACGGGAGTTCAAAAGGATGCACAACTGCGAAAGAACACATAACTGTTCTCTGCTGTGTTAGTATGACCGGCAGAAAAGAAAAACTTCTAGTGATAGGGAAGAGCAAAAATCCCTGATGCTTAAAAGGTGTGAAGGATTTACCTGTCGATTACTACGCTAACAAAACAGCTTGGATGACATCCATCATCTTTAACTAATGGCTTTTGAAATGGGACAGGGAATTGAAAAGGAACATTCTCCTCCTCATTGACAACTGCACTGCCCATGTCGAAACGGTGCCGTTAAAACACATGCAGATCGTCTTCCTACCAGCCAACACAACATCGCTGCTTCAACCATGTGACCAGGGAGTAATCCGAACGCTTAAAGCATATTACAGAAAAGAAATGCGCTCACAAATCTTGGAAAACATGGAAGATACGGAAGAACTTAGTGGGAGTAACGTGGCTAAAAAAATTAATGTTTTGGATGCGATACATTTGTTGGCGATGGCGTGGAATGAAGTGTCGGAAAAGACGATTGACAATTGTTTCAGTCATGGAGGATTCTTACAACCAGAAGAAAACGCCTATGCAGTTATGGAAGAATTGGAGAAAATTATCAGTGCTCCACTCGACATGACTGCTCAAGATTTCGAAGCTTGGATGGACATCGACGAGAACCTAGAAACTTCGGCCGTATTAACAGACTACTTGTGAAACTGTTTGTGAAGCTGTATCGAACACGAACGAAATATTGACGTCTGTTTCTGATGAAGATAAACCCGAAAATGTTATTGAGCAAGAGAAGACTCCAACGAGTGCTGAGATGAGGAATGCGCTTTGAATTTTGCGACTGGGAGTGCAAAGAAAAGCTGAAACTGATGGGTTTTGTAAACATTATGGGTACGAACTTTTTATTAATGACTTACTCCGTAAGCAGACCAGGCAATCAACAACTGATGATTTCTTTGCTCCTTGACACGTATGTACTATTTTTTGTCTATCAATTTCACTTTTTTATTTCATGCATGTAATTTCATTATGTTAAGTAAATGTTTTCTGCTGAAATCGTCCTCTCCTCACCATTACTACAGTATATGCTGCCCTTTTTTTAATTTGTATTTTTCGTTTATTATAATCAATCATTTATAGTTATCAAAATCGGATCTGCCCGATGTGATCACATTAAGCGGCGTCTACTATATATATATATACATACATACATACATACATACATACATACATACATACACACACACGCACACTGTCCGGCCAATTTAGGTACACTTACCTAGTAGTGTGTTGGGCCTCTTTTAGCCCTCAAAACAGCCTGAATTTGTCGAGGCATGGAATCCACAAGATGCTGAAAACATTGTTGAAGTATTTTGTACCATGCAGACATGAGTTTGTCATGCAGTTCCTGAAGATTTGATAAGAGGTGCAGGCCTGGAGCGAATAGCCTGTTCCAGCTCATCCTACAAATTTTCAATCGGGCTGGAATCCGGGGACTGAGCGGGCCATTGCAGCCAGGAAAAGTCATCGTCATGTTCCTCAAACCATCCCATTGTGATGTGGGCTTTGTGCACTGGTATATTATCCTGCTGGAAGTAACCATCTGCATGAGGATAAAATGTTAACATGTATGGTTGCACTTGGTCAGCTACGATGTTTAGGTAAGCTCTAGCATCCTGACGGGTGCCTCCAGATGTATCAATGGACCCAACGTGTACCAGAAAAACATCCCCCACATCATGACACTGCCCCCACCGACTTGAAGAGTTGTTGTGAGACACAGGATTTGTGCACACAGCAGGGGTAGAGGAATAATATTTATCAGAAATGATAGATATTAGGGTAAAATATCCCTTCTTCATTCATTAGTAACCTCTTAGATATTTATACTTGCTGCCTACATTATGATATGGTGAAAAACAGCAAGGTCAGTATTTGATGTGAAATTCTATACTAATCAACTGTTTCTGCAGTGTTAATAGTCCACTTCTAATTGAATATTCATTTTGAAAGTTTTTGATTACCATTTTATTTATTTTTAATTAATGAGTTAGTTTTTAACAGAAGATGGGAAAAATAAAGCTATGTTGAAGTCTTGGTACCTGTCAAATGGATAGGGCTGGATAAAGATCTTTTCATCTTCACTCCCTAAGCAGAGGACATCAGTGAAGATCTTTAATATAATAGCACCAGAAAAAGTCATGGTGCATAATTTGGGAACATTTATATAAACTTATGTTAACTACTTGATATTTATTTTTTATTTTTTTTTCATAATATTTTAGCTAAATTAATTTTTTTGCAAACATTGAATTTGGCACCTCATTAAACCTAGTGCTTCATGCTGCTGCATGTATAGGATGCCCCTTAATCCGGCACTGGAAATAGGATTATATTATACTGTTTTTTGTTTGTATTACATAGGTTCTGTATTACACTGCTGGCCATTAAAAATGCAACACCAGGAAAAATGCATAGGATTGAACCGAAATTTGCATGATGCATAGATCATGGGAGCACATGTAAATGATTAGCAGCGCAGCACATATGCAAATAATGTGAGCCAGTAATGCCCCCCTGGAAGCAGTATAAAATAGAACAGAGAGCCACTGTACAGTATTAAACTTGCATTTGCTTGCCATTCTTGTACACAGATGACTTCAGTGTATATTAACGAAGAATACGACATCCATACCAGCAAGTTTCTGACTTTGATTGCGGGAGAATTGTAACATATCGAGATTGTGGATTATCTTTCCAAAGAAATTGATGCTCGTGTTGGACGAAACACTGCCACAGTGATGCGAATATGGAATCGGTGGGTCGAGAAGGGATGAACTCACCTACTTGAAGGATCCCAGTGACCCCGTCACACCACGGAATGACAGGACAGACATCTTGAGCACATGGCTATTACGGATTGTAGAGCCACATCGCAAATCCTAGCTCAAAAATTAGAGTGTATTGCACAGCAACCAATCTCTGTACATATGGTTCAATGGTCTCTGCAGCATCAGGGACTTTTTGCAAGGCACTCATTGCTTCAGCTACCTTTGACTGTACACCACAGGTGTCTGTGGCTGCAATGGTGTTTAGAATGCCATGCTTGGAGGGACAAATGAAATCGACATCATTTCTTCCGATGAATCCTACTTCTGTCTGCAGCACCATGATGGTCCAGCAATGTCTGGCAGCATTCAGTGTCTGCGAAAGACTGAGTGAGTCCTGCATTATGCATCACCATATTGGTCTGGCACCTGGCATTAGGATATGGGGTCCATTGGATTCAGTCCCACTTATGCCTGATACACATTCCCGGTACATTGAATAGCTACCGTAACATCTCTGAGACGTTGGAGCCTTATCTTCAGGGCCTGCCTGGGGCCACTTACCAACAGGACAATCACGACCGCTCATGGTATGCAATGCCCAACCATTCCTGGATGACCACCATGTTCAACTTCCTCTATGGATCTGTCACCTATTGAACACACCTGGTTCAAGATCGCGCAACGACTGGCATACCACAAACCATCTGCATACATACAGCAGATGAACTTTGGCACCGCATCAAAACCACATAGACATACCCCAAATGCACATCCATCGTCTCTTTCTCTCTATCTCGGGTTGTGTAGCAGATGTTATTGCTGCCCACGGTGGTTACACAGGATGCTGATTTCTTTATTTTGTAAGTCCCACAAAGCTGTAATTGTAATCATTTCATCCTTTTACCATAAGTTATCGGTATAATAAATATGGCTTTGATAGCTCTTGTCTTCATAGTGTTGCATTTTTAATAGCCAGCAGTGTACATAGGTTTATATTACATACATTGTGTTCCGAATATATACTGTTTTAATTTGATTTTATGTCAACTTTATTTTTAATCACATTCTCAGAAATTGCTCTTTGGTCTAAAATGTTGTAAATAAATAAATAAACAAAATAACTAACTACTTTATGATGGGATGAATATGTTTTGTGAATTTGAAAGGGAAATCGTAACTCAAGTAGAAGTAGTGTCTAACCTTAGAAAACATTTGTTTATCACTGGAACAGAGATAAATAGCCAAAGAAAAATATAGGGAATCTCAAATGAAAACAATATAGAAGTGGAGGAGATTGTCGATAATTTCTGTTTGATATTAAAACCTTTGTTTATCATTGACTACCAAGAAACAAAGGATCATGAAAGGGCTGGAGATCTTAACATCGATGAAAGTGAATGCATATTTATTTAGTAGTTAGTAAACTGTTTTTGAAATTAGTGGACTTGCTGTATTTAAGTGAATGAAAGTCTCTATGTTGCTGCAATTTCCTTCAACAAACTTTATTAAAATTATGTATTAAAAAACGAAATTCTAGCAATTTAATGGAAGATAAATGATATTAAACCATTTATTATTATTATTTTTTCCTGTCATGGATTTGTGAAAAATAATTGCTTACAGTCAGTTTTATAAATTAATTGTACATATAATACATATCTATTAGCATGTGAATCTTTGTTTTCATGACTGAATTTTTCTTTAAGAAACAATGATAAAAATAAAATAATTTGTTTCAAGAAATTTCACATTCTAGTTACTCTAGATCCAGTTAGACTAGTGATTCATAAACTTGGTTGCAAGATATGGGGGTGTGAAATATGAGTTTTTGGAAATAAAATCATCAAAAAAGCACAAAAATTAAACAAGAAAGGGAAGTTATTTTAATTAAACCTAGATATTAATAAGTATTATGTATTTTTAATTTATGGAAAATCGAAGTAACGGGGAATTACTGTCTGCCTTCTGTATTTAAAAAGTATCTTAGGCTCAGTGATTTTTTTTTGTTTTTTTTGTTAAGAGGTGCAAGAATATCTTCTGATAAACAATTGTGCTGGAAACAACAAAGATTAGGAACCACTAGTATTGAAACTGAATGATATTTAACTTAGATAATTCTTATACAGGCAGATTTCCAAAGTATTATGTTATTTCTTTCTCAATCCAAGCCTATCTACAAAAGATGTTATGTATAACTAGAAACTATTTATTGAAACTAAATGGTTATCTACTTCACATTTAGGAATGAATAAACATTATACAATATTTGAACTTGTGTCAATTTCAAGTAATGCATTCATCAAGAAAAAAAAAATACTATCAAAACTTTTTTTTTTTTTTCTTTTTAGCTGGAGTTAGTTGAACCAGCTTTGAGGAGTGATGATGTTTATTGTCGTAAAGGTGCATATCTAGCTATTGCTGTTTCAGCTGAAGGGTGTGCTGACTATATAAGAACTAAGTAAGTACCATTGATACAATTATTCAGCAAATATTCAAAAAGTAAATGTATTAGTTCTCTCATTTCCGTTGCTGTCATTCTCGAAGATCTGCCTCAAAAATAGAGTTGGAATAAGCAAGACCAAATGTCCCTTGCTGTCTTTGAAGTTGCAGTTTGTATTTGTTATAAGTTTTTTTTCTTCATGTTAATTAATGTTTATTCTACTGTATTTAGAATATATAAGCATATACTTCTTTCTGCCTATCTTCTTAGCTTGGTGCTGTGGCCTTACTTACTGGATAAAATAAAACACACTGTTGCTGCATAATCAATTGTATGAGATTAATCAGTAATGGTGTGGCTAAATCTGAAACCATTCCAAGAATAATGCAGCTAATAGAAGCCTGTCAGGTTTAAGGCAATGAGTTACAAATTAAACCTGATTCATTGGATTTGGGGATATAGACAATGGGTTATTTTAGAAATGGTTAATATTGTAATGGTATCAAAGGAACAGAATAACAGAGTTGGTATCAGAACTACATTTAACTGGTTCTTTATTCTTCATCTTCTTCTCAGCAGTTTAATCCCATGCACTTGGGATCTGCTGCTTGGACAAGGATTTCACTTGTTCTGAGAGTTTTTTCACTTTTTACAGCCGAGTGTCATTCCTGGCACCAATCTCACGTTGTTGACCGTTTTTATATGACAAAGAGAACATGCCATAAACATTAAGAAAATGGAGAAGAAGCAGACAAAGACAGTGAAGAAATGAAGCTTTGATGTCACTCTGGGTTTTGAATCCAAGTTCAGACATCAGGCTTCTGCCTTGACCACAAAGGTTGTTCCTGAACTGGTTCTTCTTTAGTAGGGGCCGTTCAAGTATTACAGAAGCACAGTTTGTCATTTTAGACCCCTCCTTCCCTTGTAAGCAAAAATAAGGAGATCCCCCCAATGCTTACATAAGATTTGCCAAAACATTAACAGTAAATACCACTGAACAACAAATTAAAACAGTCAAAATTAAAAGTTTTAATGCATGCATGTTTGTGTTATGTAAGCATTGCTCTGATCCCCCCCCCTCCCCCTTGTCAGCAAAAATAAGCAAAGCTTGAACTCCACCCCCCACCCTCGCTGAATGCTTACATATAACTTGAACGGCCCCTTATTGAAAAAGCACATGGATTTGAAATATATTTTCAAAGGCTATGATTGACTGATTAAAAATGATAAATTAATCTGAATCAATTGAAAAGTTGACTAGATAAGTACTGTTCAATTGATAGTGATAGGATCTCAAACCATTACCAAAACTTAAATTTACAGCTAAAATTTAATTGATTAATTTAATTGGCTAATAGGAAATATAAGGAATTTGTAAAATAACAATTCATTGCAATATGGAACTTTGTTTTTTTCCCCTCAGATATCTCCACAGTTTTTTGGAAAGTGTTTGCAAAGGACTTACTGATCAAAATACAGTTATTCGAAATGCTGCATTATTTACATTGGGACAATTCTCAGAATATCTTCAGGTAATATAAAATTAGCGTTATTAAAAAAAAAAAAAAAAAAAAAGTTGTTATAGAAACATCATATCAATAAAGAGGCCATTTTTTTGAAAAATATCTTTGAACTTATTTTTGGGAGGTTTTGTATTCATGCTCAAAAATAACTACATTCAAACACCATCAAAATATTGGTCATATCCTACATTGTAACTAACTAATACCTTAAATATAAATAATTGCACTGGATAGCTTGTAACATTTCTTAGCCCATATCTGTGTCTGCTTTTAAACATTGCACTTAAATGTAATAATTCATAGCAAGAACATTCGAATAATTGTTATTTCATTCATTATTCAAATGATAAAGATTTGTTTATTTCTCAAGAGCAGAAGGACATATAAGAAAAGAAATGTGTAATAAATATATAAATATCTCTGTCGCTCATCTACCTCTGTAAGTGTATTTCACAAAGATGAACCACCTTGAGATTTGTGAATAGTATTTGTTAATATTTTGATAATAAAATTTGATATTCAGCCATCTGAAGTCAAGGTCAGTTTTAGCTGAAAAGCTCAAAATTTTACAGCAGTTATCCAAGTCAGAACTTTGAGGTTACGCCCCACTTCTAAGCCCCACCCCGTAAAATCTGTGAACAGATGTTGAGTTTTTTGTTACTTATTTATAGTTACACCAATGTCCTAAAAGCTGTAAAAGGTTTATAGCAAAAGTTGTAAAAAAAAACGAGAAGATAAACTTTTGAAGATAGGAAAATGTCAAAAAGTTTGAAATTTCTATCAGCTACCCTTTTTGAAAGGGTGATCCGATTTGGCTGAAATACACTACCAACCGAGACCTTAAGGGCATCTAGCACCCAAAAAAGTTTTAGCTCAAAAGCTCAAAATTTATGGCAGTTATCCACGTCACAACTTTTGAGTTCATGACCCACTTCTAAGGCCGACCCCTAAAAATCTGTTAACAGATTTTTTGTAGTTTTTGTTACTTATTTGTAGTTCAACCAATACCTTAAGAGCTCTGAAAAGTTGTGGCCAAAGCTCTAAAAACAACTTGAGTCTAAGGTTTTGAAAATAAGAAAAAAAATCATCAAAAAATGGAAATATATATGTATATATTTCCATCGATGATTGACATATATATATCGTGGGAAGAAGAATTTGAATGGCATATATATATTCGTGATCTACGACCCATGATAAGGCATTTATCACAAGGTCCCGAGCTCATCTGTTCAGGTAGGGAAAATACACAATATTAACCAAAATGCCAATTACATCTTCAGAAGATAAGTATATTTTAGTAAGTAATCTCTTATTGTTAATTTTGTTCTGCATAGGGATCTATTTCATTATCCTCAATTCATTTGATACATTTCACAGTAATTGAGTGTAATTGTCTGTTCCTATAATGTGTGGAGAACAAGTTACAAAATTATGGCTGCCTCATTAGTTGAATAAGCTTAAAGACCTAAGAAATATTTCAGAACCTGCACAGATTAAAATGAGAGGATTGTTGTAACTTATTTACCGATATATAGGATGCATCCATTTTTTGGGGGGAAAAAATCATTTTATTGAGGGGAAAAAATATACATTTTTGAAAATAATTATAACATCTAATCCTACAATGATTGAAAACAATTTCAGGGAACTTTGGTGACAATTCTTCCTCAAGTTCTAGCCGTTTTACAATACCTTTACTGCAATTATGTTTATTACATTTAGTCTCTTTTAAGTCCTGTTCTTGTTTTCTCCAAATTCATATCATTTATTCGGGTGGCAGCAGTACAAAATACATGCTGCTGCTCTATTGCCACTTAGCATATGCAATGATACTAAACTTGAAAGCAGTATTATAGCAATATGTCTGTTGCTTTTGAGCCATGGGTTAATAATAAAATAATTTTAAACGTTAGAATATAACCATTTCTAATGTAGTTGAAAGACTGTTGGACATGTGAATTTTCAATTGGTAGTATGAAATTGCACAAGTGCAAGCTGTTGAGCACCGTGTTTTGAGTGAAAGTAGACACATTAAATTCCATTTCAGTATGAAGAATGTATTTGTTGTTTACTTTCATTAGTTACAGTTATTTATATATTTAAATTTCTTACATATTTAACTTGAAATCACATATAACAAACAGGCAAGAGTATAAGCATAAAATTAAAGATTTTGGTTAATTAAAATTCTAATGAAATTTCAACCTTCAGTGTTTAAGATGCACCCCAGTTTTGAGACAAATTTTTAATGAAAGAAAGTGCATCTTATATGCTGGCAAATACAATAATTAACTCAAAATTCAGAAAATTGTATTGTGTCTATTTTAAAATCTAAATAACAGAAAAACTATATTCGTTTTCTTATTTGGTTTTCTACATTACATTTTAGATTTATTTATTTATTTATTTATTTATTTATTTATTTATTTATTTAATTAGTTAGTTAGTTAGTTCCTTACTTACTTTCTTACTTCAATTTTCATTTTCTCAAAATTTGCTGATTGTAACTTAAACATTATATAGTGTTGGATCTTGTATATCTCTGTTGTAAATTATTTTTGAAAACTGTACTACTCTTGGAAAACAAACTCATTTAAAAAAAAAATAGAACTTTTTTTCATTTGAAAATTTGCCTTAATAACAGAAATTTGACATTGAAATAGATCTTTATATAGTTTATCCACAAATAAGTGAAGGAAATTTGAGGTTATTACAGATTTCCTTTATTGATTTTCCTTTTTCTTGATTTGGAGAAATTAAAAACCCATATCTTTCATATACATGAACAGCTGATAAGTAATTTTTGATTGTTTTTACAAAGGCTCCTTTGATGGGCACGTGCATTATTTTTGTTTCATGCCGTGCCAAGTGGATTATTACAAAGATTTGCAAATTCTCTTTCTCCAGGGTTATTAACTGTGCAGACTTCCTTAGAAATCCTAAACAGTACACATTGTTGTCCATTAGGATTTTTAAAGCAAAATAAATTAAATTGAAACTTGAAGACCAATATGATGTGCTTAGTTTTATTGTTGAAAATATTATAAGTATCCTATTTTAACTTACATTTCTTGTTTCCTATCTCAGCTATTAATTTGTTGTCTTGTGTCTAGAGTGATCAGAATTTGATAATGAGTAAATGATTATCTTAAACAACTTTTATTGAAATAAATGTAAAAAAAAATCAAACTTTGTTTATTTTTTTTGTTTACCTTTAAATTCTTGAATAAATTTATACATTGTTTATTTATTTATTTTAATCTTTTTAGCCTGAAATAAGCAAATATGCACCACAGTTACTGCCTTTACTTTTTGAATATTTAAGCCAGTACGTTAATCTGAACAACAATTCTTCTCCAGTAGGAGTAAATAGGATATTCTATGCAGTGGAAATGTTCTGTGAAAATTTAGGTAGGTATTTAAAATTAAAATTGAAGTTTGCTTTTAGATCAAAAAGAAAGGATGTGATGTTGTTATGTTCACTTCTGCAAAACAATCTTCAGATTATTTTCAAGTTAAATACATGTTTGCAGAAAGATTAATTATTCTTTTTATTTTTATTATTAATTACTTTCATTAAAGAAAAACGCATTAATTGTTTTTCATACAAAATTGGAAATTAAGTTTTATAAGCATGGGGTTGTCCATAAACTATGTATGCATATTGGGGGGGGGGGGAGCGTGACAAAGTGTGACGAGGGAGGGGGTCAGATAATATGTAATGTCACATTACATTTCACTTAAGTGCATTTTTTGAAATCAAAAATTCCTACTACAAAATTCATTAAAACACCTGCAATTATCTAAACTTTAAAGTTCAAACGAAAATAAACTTGAATATAAGGATTAGGCATCAAAATGCAAAGTTAAAGGATAAGATTCTCTATCAGTTCAATGTCTGTTAAAACGACTTAGTCGTTGAACTGATTAATGTGAACTGAATCGTATAAATACTTAGTTAAAAATAGTTTAGTTGTAACATAAATGGGTGGGGGTTCTTGATATTGTGATGTAATATTAGGGAGGGTGGTTCACAATATTGTGACAAAGGGGAGGGAAGGGGTTCAAAATAACAAAAATTAGCGGGACAGCTAATAGTTTATGGACAGCCTCTATTGTACTTCTCAGAAATTTGCAACACAATTGTTGTCTTAGTTTAAAACTCTTTTTTGTCCATCTTAACAATACTACTTTAGACACTTCATACCGTTGTTTCCTTGCTCTGGGAACATATGCATCTTTTGTTGAAAGGGCTTTATTTTTAAGTACAATTTGACTTTGAAATCAACCTTTAGAAAAGTTAAACTTTAATGTAAGATATCTTCTTCTCTTCAACTAGCTGCTGTTTTGCATATCCCAGATGTGATCATTTGACAGTATCTGGTGTAGTCTCCATTCTTTGTAATGCTATAATCATTGAACTTAATGCTCAGTCATCTTTCACATGTTGAATGACTTTACCAGATATGTCATACTATAGTTTGCCCTTACTTCTGTGCAAGATTATTTGGGAAATTGCTACTTGACTGTTTTTACTCTGTTGCTATCAATGCTATCTTACCATTTCATTACCAGATCTGTTGCTATCAATGTTATCTTACCATCTCATTACCAGATCACTTCCATATATATTTCTGAGCCATTTTATGATGATTAAAAGTTCCACTCACTTTTTTATGAGATGGCATTTCTTAGTACTTACTTTAAATATATACCATTTAATCCAAGTCTTTATGCTTCTTCCCTCTACAACAGTTTGAAGCTTCTAATGTTAAATATCCCTCCTGTTGTATCTCAGATCTTCTGAAGATAACCTAATGAACAACTAGAACCATCAACTGACTATTTTTTTTTTTTTTTTTTTGAGATTTAGATATTAAACACCTTGTTTAGATATTATACTTCTGCCAGATAGAGAGTATATTTTACATCTGTATTTCCTTTGTCCACTTCATGAATTCTGATACTCATTGCAATCACTGCTATACAGTTATGGTATGTCCATGATTGAGTTATTATTTTTATTTATTTTGGGGCCCTTACTCACACTTCTTGCATTGAGTGCTTCTTCACATACTTCCAATTTTCATCATTTGCTTATTTTCTTTTGTTATCATGCTTTTCATCTTGATTGTGCTATCTGATAAGCACATGATCTCTTTCGCTAAAACTTTCAGATATCTGCAGGTATAGTCAGTTGACCAACTTACCACATCTGACCTGCTACTGCAGTGTTAGCTCTTTTAATTATTTCTTTATTAATGATTGTTGTATAGCTGTCATAATGATTATTCGTAATAAGTATAAAATGTTGGTATTAATTATACTTACAAATCAACAAAGTTGTCTCAAAATATTCAGAGTAATGTTGATGAATATTTTAACTTATGTTCAATGCTAACAGTTTTAAAAAGTTTGGGCCAATACATTAGTTAATGATTACAATTACTAGAAGTTGTCAAATTCTGGTGGAATCTATGGGAGAATAGAACAAATATCATAAGTCATTAATCATGATTTTTGCTTAATTTTTCAGCTATTATCCAAAGAAATTCATCTTAAGTTACTACAGTTTTGTGGTATAGATGTTTTGGGAAAAGAATTAGCTTTATGATCTATAGAACTGTTTGTTAACAATTTTAACTTGCTTCGAGATTTAATAAGCTTGCCATTATGTCTGATTTCCTTATAACCATTTTGAATACTTTTTAATTACATTATTCTGAAGTTTTATATTTTCACATATAGCATTTTTACATTGTATTATAATTAAATTTCCAGAAAGTGGTTTAGTACCTTACCTTCCTACTTTGATGGAAAGACTATTTACCATATTACTTAATTCCCAATCTATATCTGTAAAAGAACTCGCCTTAAGTGCAATTGGTGCTACAGGTAAGATTGATTTACTTATCATCTTGTTAATAAGATTATTATTATTGTCGATTCTTAATTGTATATTTAATCTTAAATTCTTTCATGCTTCTTTTTATTGTTATTCATAAATGGTCATTTTACATTTCTTGTTGCTTTGTTAGTCATAATCCTTAACATCTTATAACAATCTTGGAATTATTTCTCAGTAGAGAAGTGCAAGAATACAGGCATTGGAATCACCATTATGAGATTATAATATGAGATTTTAGCATGAATTCCACAGTCCAATTTCTTTTAAGTAATTAATAAAATATTAAGTTACTGTAATTTAAAAACAATATTTAACCATTTTATTGTCTTTATTTTGCCTTTACATTTCTTTCAGATTGAAATTGATTCATTAAGCTGAAAAAGCACCAGTAGTATTCATTATAAAAAAACTGCAGCAATTAATGTCTTTTAATGTTCACTTATTCTGAATAAAGTAGATAAAAGTACTAAGCAATCATCCAAAACATCCAAAAACATCTCTGCTGAGTGTAATAAATTCATTGCCCATCTCTCAGTTATTATGTTAATAAACTTGGTAAAAATTTGAAAGACAAAATATGGTCATCCTTAGTACCATAAGTCTCATTCAAACTGCCATCAGGCAACTGCTAAAATCCCAGTTCTGTTATTTCTTGCATAGTAGGCCTATTAGTTCTCCATAGTCATTCTCCTGTCCCTCTGTTAATGTACAGGGTCTTTCAGAAATAATGGTACTATTTGATAAGGATATCATTCTTATATGAGAATGGGCCTGATTACAGTAAAATAAGAGTACGATGGACAGAGGAAGCATTCAAGTTTTATTTGTTGTCTTACAGATGTTCAATATATCTACCTTTGGTCACTTGGCAGGCATCCAACTGATAGTAGAGTTCCTGCCACACTCCATCTGCATCATTGCTGTCTATAATAGCTATCGTTTGGACATCTGCTGAGTGACCATCTGTAAGGTAACAAATAAAACTTGAATACTTCTGCTGTCCATTAGTGCCTACTCTGTGCCATTCTCAAATAACATCCTTTTCAGATAGCACCACTACTTCTGAAAGATCCTGTAATATGAGTAACTTACATATTTGATTATTGAAGCCGTGTTTGTATCTTCACTGTGTCTCTCTAATCTGTGTTTGGAACCTACACCTCCAATATCTCCTACAGGCTTATTGGACTTCATTCGAGGATTTAGATTGCACTTGTCACTTTTACTGAAAAGTATCTTAATGGTATCATACTGTAATATTTTTTTTAAATATTTAAAATTTATTGTTTTAGCAGTAATTATTATTATTATTTTTTATAGCAAATGCTGTTAAAGAAGAGATGCTACCTTATTTCCAACAAATTCTCGTAAACCTGAAGATTTATCTGACTGATGACCAACCAATAGAACACTTACCTTTACAGATTCAGGCATTAGGTAAATATCTGGTTAGTTAATAAAATTAAAATAATCTCAGTAGAATAAAATCTACATTAAGAACGATGTTTTGGCACTTGACTGATTCAAATGGAGATATCCTGCAGTTTCAAAATAAAAATCAAATAAGAGTTCTTGCTTCATTTTGAAATGAAATATAAATACATAACTGCAGATTTTATGTAATATTAATAAAAATATGGTAAGTAAAGCTAACTTAAAAAAAGAATTCATAGACAGTAAAGCTTAATATTAGTAACATACTTCCTCATGAAGTTTACGTAAAGTATATCTTATTATTCTAATAAATATCCTTTATTTGAAATTCAAATATGTTAATTTTTTTAAATGTAAAATTAATTTATTATTTCTTGCTACTTAGACACATTAGGAGTTTTAGCAAGGACAATAGGGCCATCCAAATTCTTACCATTAGCTCATGATTGTATTCAACTTGGTCTCAATCTGATAGATAAAGTTCATGACCCAGATTTGCGTAGATGCGTGTAAGTTTTTACTTTGAATTCTCTGCTACATTTTGAATGACTTATTGATTATCATATGCTTCTTTTACAATAGCTAATGTTGTTGATTTTCTTGCTTTCCTAATAACATTAATCATGAAGTCCTATATTTTGTATCTTTATTGTTATCTTTTCTTAGTTTCACGAAGAATTTGCAGTAATGCAACAATAAGAGTTGTAATTTTTTAATTACTTTTAGGTGGAATACTAATTTTGAACATAATGTTGTTCCAAACAATATTTTGCAACATTTGGAAACTTAAGAAATCTCTGTATGTCTCTTTACTTTCGCCTAATGCAATTTGAAAAACTTAATTTCTTGTTCCATCATATCACAAAACATTGGTGGAAATCTTAAGAAATTTTTCATTCATAATAAGTAATTATATTAATTTAAAACAGGGTATTTTTAGCTGAAATTTTGAAAAAATAAGCAAACTGGAAATGGAAAGTTCTGAAGAATTTTTAAATAATAAATAAATTGTAATCAAAAAATTAAAAAAAAAAAAAAAACTTTGAAAGATCTTCAAAATATTTGTATTTATTTATTGATTCTTGATTAATGAATTGTTAATTATCATAATTTTATATTTATTTTTAAGGTATGCATTGTTTGGATCAATAGCATCTGTTATCAAGGAAGATATGAGTCAATATTTGGCAGTAATTATTCCTCACATGATAAGTTCAATGCAATCAACAGAAGGTGTAGTAGTAAGTGTAAATTTATTAGTCTACAGTAGTGTTTAATTTATAAAGATAATTTTTATTGTCCCAACTGCTTGCAACCACCTTTTGTTCTTTGCTAAAACACAATTGTAGGGAAGGATTTGCAGGTGCAGAGTTAATACTTAGAAAATTATCCATTGTTGCATGCATTGTAGTAAGACAATTTCCTGGGTATATCTAAAAATAGATTTATTTATTTATTTAATTGCAGTAAGATTCAATGAAATGGTCACCATTTATAAAACTAAACAAATAATTAAAATTGATTTCTGAAGTTAACTTAGGTGATTAATTCTTTTATGAATGAGTCGTTGATGGTTTTGCTTGTATAGGTTTTAATTGGTCATTAAAAATACCCATAATAATAAACATTTAAATTCTCTCAAACAGTTCTCCTTCTTTATTTTAAAGTTTTTGATAGGTATTCCATTAATTAACTTAGATTAGCTTCATTCAGTTGATGAAAACTTCAGGATTGGTACAGACCTGGAAAATCTGGAAAAGTCAGGGAATTCTAGAAAATGTCCTGAAATTTTTAATTGTCTGTTCAGTTGATCAGTCTTTTGAACAATGCTTTAAAATCAGGTTAAAGTAACATCGGAACCTAATTTAAATTACTTACCACAAATCTATCTTTAATTTTAGAGTAAGGGCAAGATGAATCAATCAAACATAGTGAAGCATCATCTTCACACAACACAACAACAGTTTATCGGCAACAGCAGATGCTATGGGAAAGGTATAATGCATCGAAAAGGATAAGATCATGAAAGCGATGATCATGTGGTATCTTCAGATGGTATCATGTTGTATTTCAATATCTGTTACTGCAAAATGTGCTAATCTTTTTTAAGTTAATAAACAACAATGAGTGAGACCAAATTGTTTGCCAAGTGACAACCTAAAACAGCTGTTTCACGCTCTTTGGCGATCATCAGCCAGGAGCAGTCACCAGTAAAACAACGAGGTCTCCGTACTGAAGCTAATATGAATGATCATCAGAAGCACAATGGTACCTCAAAAGCAAAAATGAACAATAAAAAAAAAATAATAATAATAAAAATAAAAATCTTAACTTTTTAAGTTAATGTTTTAAGACAGTGGAACAGCTAAAGGTTTAGCTCATGAATGCAACAGAAAATGTAAAAAATGGCTGTTCACTGAGATAACCCCAAAAATGCACCCAATTCCTTATCCGAAACAGGTGATTTTAAACATCGCAGCTTGACTTCATTCAAAGTCAACATATTTGTAAGTTACCACAGACCAAATTTATATAATTAAATAGCTCTTTGCTGGTAGATTTATATAAAAATTAGTGAAACTTTTATTCCGAAACCTGCCGAGGCCAACGGGAAACAGAAATGCAGGAACCAGGCCAAGTCCCCCGAGAACCCTGAACCCTAAGGGCACGTCACTTGCTCCTCCTCTTCAAGGACAGTAACATTGAGCGACTGGTTGAATACACCCTCAACCAAAGATACACCTAAAGATCTTCTTTTTGCCCTCGCCGAAGCCATAACAGTGAAGGTCACTGAAAAACTTGGTCAATTGATTTTAATACTGCTGTAATTCAGGATCTTTGAAATAAACTAAAAGAAAAAAATATCAAAATTGAAAATCTGAGAGGACAACTTAATAAAAAACTGACGAACTTGAGCAGTGTACTCGTAGAAATAGCCTGAGATTCTTTGGCATTCTCGAAGAAAAAAAAGGAAGAGACTGACAAAAAAATAATTGCTGTCGCTCGGAAAATCGGTGTCAATCTTCAGCCATCTGACATAGATCGCACCCACAGAGTCGACCGTCCTGGTGACAAACCTCGCCCCATCATTGCCAAGTTTGTCACATATAACAAAAGGAATGAATTGTTTCAGAGTAAACGACAGCTAAAAGGCAGCAGAATAACTATCAGAGAAGATTTAACAAAAAATAGATTAGAGCTGTTAAAGGTTGCCATTAAAAAATATAGCATTAATAATGTATGGACAAAAGACGGAACAATTGTAGTGAACCATGATGGCAAACGCAGTTATGCCACCACTGTTGAGGAACTTAATAATTATATACAGATACCACTTTAGTAGTATATATATATATCTGTTTTTGCTCACTAATGCTTAATGTTTAAATTTTGTAGATATGGATATGTATGTGTGTGTGTGTGTGTATTCTTAATAATGGTGCTTGTGAAGATAATGATGATGATAATACCCTTTATTATTGTTGTTGTTACAGCTATTACTGTTACAAATATTTGTTATTTTTTGAAAGCTAAATAGCTTATATAATTTTCATCTTTAAATCATATAAATATATTGTAATGTTGTTGTGTGTAAAAATGTCGGCAAACAGTCGGAATAGAGGTTCGGAAGTTCTCTCTCCTTTATTTCAAAAACGGGGGTTTTTATAAAAAAAAGGAATAGTCTGAAACAAAGAAATAGTCTGCCATTGGTAGGTTTTGAAAAACAAAAAGGAAGGAGTTAAAAAAAAAGAGACAAAGGGTGAAAGTGAGAGGGGGGGGGGTCGAGATCGTTGAACTGTGCTGTCATAAAACTAACAGTCATTTCAACGGAAAAATACTGAGAGAATTTTAAAATAAAGTTTGCTTAAAAATACAATGTAAATCAATAAATATAAAATATAAATCATTAGAATATATATACATCTCAATATTTTGATGTTTTAATCTTGTGAAATTTATAGGCATAATTATTTATTTCCTTTCCCTACTTTTAAGCACTGTACCCATTTAAACTGCTGTTCTATTGTTGTTGTTATTAATTGTTATTGTTATATTATTTTTATAGATATATAATTTACATATTTTAGCCTTTAACTCATACAGTATATCTGTTTTGTTTTTCTTTATCTCTGTATATATGTCTCATTATTTTGTTGCTTGCAAAGTTTATTGGTACACTTATGCTGCTGTAATATAAAGCTATATTTCCATTACCTTTTTATTCTTTTTAAACTTAACTATATCACTCCTATTTGTCCGAAAATATTCTTAGTATTGTCCATGCCTCAATTCACTTTCTCTTTTCAATTAAAATTCCTTCGAAACAAACAAAATTACCTTCCCCACTTGGTCCACTGTTTTAAATATTACTTTGGTAACTAATCACTTATTTATCTGCTCATATTACTCGTATAATGGACGCCCTCTACCTTATCGATGCACTTCTTTCTAGCCAACACTTTTATCCCATATTATCTTTACTTTTTTTTCCCCCCCTTTTCTTTTCTATTTTCTTGCTCTCTTTCTATCTCATTATTATTTCTCAATGCTTAATTCTAAACCTTTTTCCTTCAATCTATATTACCAAAATGCTAGGGTTCTATGTACAAAAGTGAATCCGTTTTCCTTAAATTTATTGTGCAATAACTATGATGGAGTTATCGTAACTGAAACCTGGTTAGATGACTCCATTGATAACTTTGAAGTATTTAAAGATGAGTACACTGTATTTCGTAAAGATAAATGACAATCTTCCTAATTCTTCATAATAATATATCAAACAAATTAAGAAAGGTAAAGAAGCTGTTAAGGTATAAAATATCAAATAAATAAAATGTTAAAAGTTGTTGAAACTGGTAAGAAACGTGGTGGCAGTGTACTTATCGCAATCAAAAACAGTTCGAAGCTTCCAGGATACATCACCGCGAGACCACCGTCAAAGATCTATGGGTTAAAGTAAAATTTAAAAATATGTCAAACCTCTATACATTTGTGCTTCCTATTTTCCACCTAACTCTAATACTGACCTCCTCAATTCTTTCTACCATAATTTAGAAACCAAAATATCCATCATTGGTGATGAGAACATTCTCATCACATGTGACTCTAATATTCCTCATCTCAGTAATTCCTTATCTCTCTCAGCAAGTAACTTAAATATACTCAAAAGTTTATATAACTTACAGCAATTTAATAATGTCTTAAATTACATGGGTAGAACTCTCGATTTAGTAATATCTAATGTAAACACAACGGTAGAGCATGACACTCATCCTGTTGTTCCTGAGGATAAATTTCATCCTGCTCTTATTATCTCCCAAAAATATATACCGTATTGGCCCGAATGTAAGACGGCTCGAATATAAGATGAATGGTGTTTTTTGAGCTCCGATTTGATAAAAAACTATTGGTCGCGAATGTAAGACGTTATACCTATTAACGAGGCGTAATTCGACAAATATTTCTAGTAAATTATTTTAAAAAAAAGTTTGTTGACAAATTATCTTCCCACATTCAGTTCATGATGAAATCGTTAATACTTTTGGTTGCAGTAATAGGCTTAATGTCAGTAATATTTAGTTAAATCTGTGACTTCTAAGCTAGGCGAAATGTCATTTATGAAATTAAATTAAACTATTTTTGCTAAAAAGTACAACACCACTAAGCGTAGTAGAATATATTTTTTTTTAATGATCAGATTTAATGACAAATTTAATCGACAAATTTTTTATGTTTTGGTACCATAAGTTAAAAAAAGTTAGTAGGCCTACACAGAACAAAACATGGTAGGCTACTACACATTATTATCACAGTATTTCAACAATTGTTGTAGGCTAAATACCACATTTGCTTGAACAATAGGCTATAGGCCTATGGAACGTTGATAGGCCCTAAGGAGCAGTTCAAGAATCATCATCATCATCACTTGGATTGTCCGAATCTTCACTTCCACTGTCATCAACAGGTTCGGTGTCGGAGTCTCACAGAATATCATCTTCCGTTCCATCCATGGCATTGCTTAAACAGCATTTTTTGAAGCCTTTGACAATGCTTTCGACTTTGATCGATTGCCAGGCAGCTAACACCCACTCGCAAACAACAGTAATCGATGGCTTCTTCATTCTTCCTGAGGGCGTTAGGCGGTGATCATTTTCTGTAAGCTACTCAGTATAAAGTTTTTTCATATAGTCCTTGAATGGCTTATTAATCATGACATCTAGCACTTGGAGTTCGGAAGTCATCCCGCCTGGAATAATTACCAAGTCTGAATTTAATGTCTTAACCTTAGCTTTTACATCGTCGGTGACATGGCCCTTGAAAGCATCAAGCACTAGCATGCCTTTTTTTTTAGGAGTCCCCCTGGACGTCTGTTCCAAACTACATTTAACCATTCCAACATTAAGTCATTTGTCATCCACTCCTTTTTCTTGCACTCTAACAACAACACCACGAAAAATAATTTCTTTCGGCATAGTTTTGCGTTTAAAGATTAGAAACGGTGGCAGTTTTGTTCCGTCTGCTAGAACGCACAACATAGCCGTGAACCTTTCTTTTTTGTGGCCTGTCGTTTTCAGTAAAACCGATTTTTCGCCCTTTTTGTTTACAGTACTAGCGAGCGGCATATCAAAGTAAATTGGCGTCTCGTCTGCGTTACCAATACAACTTATTGAGTAGTCATTTTTTTTTCGTAAGCTAATGACGTATTTTTGATATGCCAGCAGCTTTTCTTCATAATTCGCAGGTAACTTTTGCGCTAGTGTTGTACGGCGACGAAGTGCAAATCCATGTCGACGCATGAAACGTTTGCACCATCCAACACTGGCTTTAAACACGGCACGTGGGATTTGGCGAACACGAGCGATTTGCACTGCTTTGGTTCGGATCATATCACGAGTTACGGGAAATCCATTTGCTCGTGTTGCTTTCACATATTCATAAAGTTCAGTCTCTAATTCGGGATGCCTACCTGTTTTTGGGCCCCGGAAGGATTTTCGAATTGACGATGCCCTTAACAACTTCGTTTTCTGGCCGCACCATCTTCTTACATTGCATTCAGAAACATCGAATTTTGTAGCAGCCTCGGTATTATTACTTGCTTCAGCATATCTGATTACCTTAAGTTTAAAATTAGAATCGTAGCTTTTTTAGTCTTTTTAGCTGATGTGGTGATTTGGCGTTTGATTTCTTTTCAACGTGATCGCGACTGCGTTTTTTCGTTGGAGCATCCATGTTGGTTAGGCCTATCTTGGTTTCGGTTTCGTGCGTGGCTGCAAGTTTGGTTGCGAATATAAGACGAAATAGTACTTTCGTGGATGGGATTTTGGAAAAAAATGCCGTCTTCGGGCCAATACGGTAGTTTCCAAAACTACCCATAGAAATCCTATTAAAACTATTAATAAACATTATAATTTCAAGAAGGCAGATTTTCTTCAACTTTATACTAAATTAGCAAATGTGAATTGGACCACACTTTATAACTTTACAGATATTAATGATGCTGTTAATTATTTTTATTCCATTATTTATAAAATTTTTGATACCTGTAATTCCAGAATTTCCATATAAAAAAAAAAAAAGACAATCTTGTCCCCCACTGGTTCACATCAGGCATTGTTTTAACTCTTAAAGACAAAAACTATTATTATTGTTGCTACAAGAAACCTGGCTTACAAGAAGACAAAGTAGAATATCAGCATCTCAGATCACTTACAAAAAGTAAAATTAGAAACTTGTACTCAACCTATGTCGAAAACACACAGAACCACATAAAAAATAATCCACAACAATTCTGGCAATTTGTTAATGAAAAGTCTGATTCCAATATTGAACAAATATTCAATTACCACAATAAAAAACTTCTAATGAAACTATTGCTGCTGCCTTTGCTGACTACTTTCAATCAATCTTCTCCAACTATAGACAACTCACACTTTCTCACATCTAATAAAACTGTTGATAACAACTGCATTGCTTTTGACATTTCTTTAGATGACGTAAAATATGCTTTTAAAAGCCCCAAAGCAAAGCAAAGTGCCGGTCCAGAGTTTATACCACCATATATCTTGAAAGGTTGCAGTCATCTTCTTGTACAACCATTACATTTCCTGTTCTGTCTTTCTTTGAAATTGAATACTTTTCCATCCTTCTGGAAATTATCTAAAGTCTTTATAATTCTTTATAAAAAAGATGACAAATTCCGAATTACTAATTATCGACCTATTGCAATTCTCTCAGCTCCTGCTAAGCTTTTCAAAATTATTTACATCAAAAACTACAGCAACAGACACAAAACCATATTACTGCTTCACAACATGGTTTCTTACCTAAAAGATCCACAGTTACAAATTTAGTCACTTTCACACAATTCATTTCTAACTCCTTTGACAAAAACAAACAAGCAAATGTCCTCAGTACTGATTTTGAAAAAGCTTTTGATAAAGTTAATCATCAATTTCTACTCAACAAACTATCATTTTATGGTCTAAATCAAAATGCTATTCATTTCCTTCATTCGTACATAGTAGGACGAAAGCAGTTTTTATACTATAGGGGTAAAAAATCTTCTGATTTTACAGTTAACTCCGGAGTACCTCAAGGCTCTAATCTTGGTCCACTACTCTTTATCCTTTTCATCAATTATCTTCCAGAAGTTCTGACTTACTCACAATGTCTTATTTACTCAGATGATTGCAAAATCTTCAAAGAGATTACGTGTACTGAGGACTGTCTCAATTTTCAAAAAGATATTGAGAATCTCTACACTTGGTCTATCACTAATAAGCTACACTTCAATATTCCTAAATGTTCTATTGTTCCTTTCACAACAGACAGTAATCAAATTAATTATACTTATAAACTTAACAGCAAAGAACTAATTTCGCATAAAGAAATCAAAGATCTTGGCGTTATCTTCTCTTCTAATCTCTCTTTCAGTTTTCACTTTGAATTCATTACAAATAAATCCAATAAACTTCTGAGCTTTGTGATTCACCAAGGCAAAATGGTTAACAAAATACCCACTCTCATTCTTCTTTGTAATTCCTTTGTACGCTCCCATTTAGAGTATGCAGCAATAGTTTGGGCCCCTTACAAGCAAACTTATATTAAACTAATTGAAAAAACAAAAAAAAAAAGGTTTCTTAAATTCGTTTTTTTGAAGACATTCAAATTCTATCCTGATGAAATCGGTTACAATACTCTTCTACATATCTTCTCTTTTCATTCACTGACAGTCAGAAGGCGAAAAGCATCACTGATTTTTCTATATAATCTTCTTAATAATAAAATCCAAATTCCCAGTCTGCTTGCGGAAATTAATTTCAATGTCACTACCATTCGTACTAGGAACGGATCACTTTTTTACACCCCCTCTTCATGTACTAACCATCACAAAAATTCTCTTTTAATCAGAATGTGCAATGAATACAACCAACAGTGTAGTAATCTTGATATTTTTAATATGACTCTTAAAGCCTTTATATTAGCAATTATATAATTATACTTTTTTTATGCTATCTCTCTCCCTCTCTTCTTTCCCCCCTTCTCTTTTATTTTTTTTTTCCTCTCCTTTTCTTTTCACTCACATTCTCTCTCCCTACGACTCAAATATCTACCTCAATAGATGTAGTATTGTATAGCTTATTTTCTAAGGAATTTATTTTTTTCTATGTACATGTTTTTTTTTTGTTTTCTTTTTATACTAGATACTGTAACTGGGTATATGCGCGTTATATCTTCATTATTAATAAATAAATAAATAAAAAATGGAATACATGGCCTAGCACTCTGCTTTCAAAAAGAATTATTGGGAGACGTTCGACAAAATGAATGTTTCATGGTAGCTTTTGATGAAAGCAATGCTTGAATGGATGTATTTTGTAGTGAGATACTGGAGTAAGACAAAAGGAACAGCTCTCAATAGGTATTTGTGATCTTCTTTTCTTGGCCAGAGCAAAGCATCTGATTTATTAGAAGATTCAAATAGGAGTTGTTATCACTTAATTTGAGTGTCAATGGATGGTTCAAATGTTAATTTGAAAATCATGCGAGAGCTCAGACAAGTTTTATAAATGATCTAAGAGACCTGATATTACTTGAAATTGGAAGGAGATGTATAACACATTTAAAGCTACACTCAAAACTGCTAATTAGGATACAGTAAAACTTTTGCACTCTATCTACACTTTATTTTTAAATGTACCTCCTCTTAGAGCCGACTATATTTGCTTCATTAGATCTCATAAATTCCCTTGGCTAGAAAATGCTGCTCTTGCTGTATGAGCTATACAAATTCCACCTAATTTAAAAAAAAGTATATTGTTCAGGTACAAAGTGAAAATATAGAACCAAAATCATGTAGTTATGAGTTTCTAGAAATGCTATAAGACAAATTACTCAGACCTAAATTAACATTATTTCATATTATTGCTGCTGAAATAAACTATTTCTCACTGCTTACTCAGATGTAGCTCATGGTATTGTATCTGTATCCCAATCTCACTAAAGTGATAACATGTTGGATGGTTGGATTTTAATATCGCAGTATGATGAAAAGATTTGTTAAAGATGAGATCTTGAATAAAGTGTCATTAGTGTGTGATACAGACTTAACTAAAGCCAAGAATTCAAAAGCTGCAACTGCTGTTAATTTGGGTCTTGAGGTTAGGTGAAATTTTCATTCTGTGGATGGGCTCATTGATCAAGAAATTTTGTTGTTCCTTTAAGATAGTTAAATTTCATTAAAAGCTTTGTGGAAATATGCTCAATAAGTCACCTATTCGTTATAGATTGACCAAAGATCTATCCTTTTGTAACCCAGAAATTATCGGAAAAAGTGAGAAAATTGATTATAAACACTTCATGGTTGTGGTGGAGGTGTTTTTGTGTCATAATTGGATTTTAGGAAACAGCAGACCATGCTGTACGAGAATTCAAAAATTATGTCAAAAACCTTGTAATACAGCAGAGTTGGCAGCTATCACAGGAAATAACACTTGATTAAATCATTTCTGGAGAAAAAAAATCTTAACTAATAAAAAGTATTCATCTGAATGTGTGTACTTTTTATAAAAGTACGGTACTTGAAAATGTCCCACAGCAGTGCTAATGTCGAAGGAGGATTTTCAGTGAACATTAAGTGTGGGAGGGATCGAAATCAAACAAAATAGGTTGCACTACACAAGATATCAAGAAGAGCTGGAATTTTCAAAAACTCGATAAGAACAAATAAAGAAGGATAGAAGATTGAATGCAAAAGAGCCATAGATAATTAAATCAGCTTAAAGCAAAAAAAAATGGAAGAGTAATGGACAAAGCCACCAAAGAAGTATAGTTATTGGATGATGAGATATTAAGTATAACAAAAATGTCAGAATATTAAATAATTTACATGTATTGTTTATTTAATATTATAAAACAATAGGTTACTATGTGACATGATTTTATTTCTTTATTTTAACGACCATCATACACCATTTATTACCTAACATTTTTAAAAATTTCATCTTTGTTTTGATAATATCTAATGGGTATTTGCTAATGTCTATTATCATAGTCAAGTAGGTCCTGGAAAAATGGCAGGTTATGCCTGGAAAAGTCATGGAATTTTGAACTTGGCAATCTGTACCAACTATGAAACTAGATTTAATTGTATTACCTATCTGTCGATTTGTTATTATGACTAACGGCCCCTTTTATCTGTGTTTGATCCATTGATAAAGTTTAGATATTTTTTCTCTTTCTTTGTGTTGTTTCCTTACTTGGGTAAAAATTTGGAAACATGCCTTTTCACATGAAAGGGAAAAAAAGAAAAAAGGTTTAGTAGTACAGTAAAACCTCTCAAATCCGGCCCTCGGTAATCTGGCCCCCATGATAATCTGGCCTGGTCCTGAGTAATTTTTTTTTTTTAATTAAATTCGTTTCCCTATTTTTGTTTCCCTATCCACGTGTATTCATTATGAGTGAAAAAAGAAAGAAAAACTTTGTCACTATGGGACAGAAGGTTAATGTGTTAAGGAGATTGGATGCAGGGGAATCTGCAAAACAAATATCACTAGAGCTTGGTGTCATTTTAAATCAACATTTGAGTGCAAAATTATGAAAATGGGGTTAAATTAATTAAACCTGGCATTATGTCTTCACAAAAATTGAGCTATTGAATTATTTTAAGAACACTCTCGGTAGTCTGGCTTTTCTGGAATCCTGTCTACTGGGTGCCACTTTAGGCCGATTTGAGAGGTTTTACTGTAATGGATTTTACAAAACAAAACTTTCAATTCGCATAACTAGTTTTCCAGTTTTTGCTTTGTTTGGAAAGGAATTTTATATCGTTATTTAGAAATAAATAATCATTTGCATTGACTCTTATTTGAATAATAAGAAATAAATAATGATTTGGCATTTAATTTTGAACAATGTAGATTACTTTGCATTTACAAATGTTTATTTTCAGTTCAATCTGAAATTTTTTTGAGATAGATTTCAGAATGTAATTTAAATTGTAGCATATTTTGTAATGATCTCATAAAGATAACTATTAAATAAATGTTTGTTTTTTGAAACAGTAACACAGTTCTAACTAAAATTTAACATGTGTAAAAGTAGTAATAGATTAAAATTAAGGCCAACACACAATTTTAAAAGTTTTAAAAAACATTTAAATTGTGTGTGGGCCTTAATTTTAATCTATTAACATAGTTCTATTTTGTACTTATTTCATTGAGTTTAATATTTGTTTAATTTAATGCCAACTGTAAGATGCAAGTTATAATTGCGTATTATCATTAGCAAGGATAATTATATTATCCTGATAATAAAGATGACCTAATAAAGATAAATTATCTCCATTGATATTAATGCCTTTTTTTTTTAATTTTCTAGTCTAATTTTTTGAGCCTTTCCTGAAATACTGCTATAAATAATTTAGGAGATACTTTACGCTGATATTTTTATACCTTTATGTAACAAATTATTGCAGTTGCATTTTGATAATTTTTGTTTTTTGTTTTTTTTGTTAAGCTCTTATGTAACTCTTTTTAATACCATGATTTTTTGAATCAATTGGTATCAGTAGATGTGCTGACGTAAAATCAGTATACAACAATATAAAGTGATAATATTTGTTAGTACTTTTCATTATTGTGATCTGTCAGGCTGTATGGACTTCTGAAATCCAGCTTGCTCTCTTGGTTGAGTAGAATTCAAGATTTCATTAGGCGTTTAGTGTTAACTTTCATGAATGATTTATATAAAACTTATGAAAGGCCTATAATTTCCAATATCATCTTCTTCCTTTTTTAAATAGTAAGATAACCCACTTCATCCATAGAGACTTGCGTGACACTAATTACAGATAGCTTCGAATGAGAATGGATTTCTGCAGTGGAAAATGCAACATCTTCCATATTTGTTTCTGCAACAGGCCGCTAGCTTCTACCCTGAGCTACACCCAACTCGCCTGTTCCTTCGAATTCTTTATCATATTCTTCAGTCCATTTAGTGATAAAGTCTTTTCCTTATTTCTTCAAACAACGATATTGGATTGCTACAGCAGCATCATTACTCTTGTTTTGGTAAAGGATTTTCTCTAGCAAAACTCAGTCCTTCTTGCAGATACCTATGCTTACTTCTAGTGATAACACCAAGACATCACATGTGATTGACATGTCATGAGAATGTCATGAGAAATTAGAATGTTCTAGCACAGTTTTTGTGCACCAACATCACCTGGTGGCACTAAAAAAATAACTATTTTTTATTTTTTTATTTGCATATTCTCTTCCCTATGTTCTTATTAATGTACCTATCAATTTTCGAGTAGATTCTTCTCATTCCTTACATCGCTCTAAGGAGTGTCAGATTAATTATAACCACCTGGCATTTTAATTTAAGTGTGTTAATTATGAATGTAAAAATTACCGAAGTTTCAGATAAATGGATTAATGGAAAGTCTGATCACTTCAAAATATGTTGATTGAATTTATTTTTTTTAACTTCAAATGACTAGAAAATTTTGAACATACTTAAATGAAACGGGATTTTTGTTAATTAAATCTAAAATCATTTGACAGTTGTGAGTATTAATTGTAAAGTAATAAGATTTGTTCATATTGTAAGTTTTCCTATTTGTCTTTCAGACTCATTATCGTGCCAAAGAAAATTCATTGCCTTTAATTGATTTAGAAGAAACAGATGATGTCAGTATTGATGAGGATGATGAAGAGGAGGATGAAGAAGACGATGAAGATGTTTCAGGGTAAAAATTAATAGCTTTAATAAAACAGATTCCAGAATTTAATTTATAGATACTGAATTTTTTATCACATTAAATTTGCCATCAATCTCCTTTTTTAGTTTTCAATTGAATAAAAATCAGTACTACAACATAAATACATTTAAAATTAATGTAACCACATTATCCTCTGGAGCTGTACTTCAGAATAAAGGTATTTTCTAATTACAGATATGTTATGTAGTATGAATATTTAATATTTCTGTCATTCATTGTTTATTATATCCAGCCGTATTTTTATCTGTTTTTGTCTTGACATTAAATGGTATTTTTTTGTAAGCAAGAGTTTAGTCAGAATTTTTAGCTTAACCAAGGATGTAGTTCTTCTGAAGTTCAGTTCCATAATATTATTGACTCGTAATTAGTTTCTTTTTAAAATCAGCCTACTTTTTTCTTGGTGATTAATATATGATGATAAAGAATGAGTCCTTATCATTTGAGAACACAAAATAAAAATTGTCATTTTGAGATAAATTAATGATCATTTGTAATGTGCCAAATTTTTCTCTCTTGTTAGATACTACCTCGAAAATTCAGGAGACATGAACATATACTTCTTGATATTCAAGATTTTTTTGACACAAAAATAATATGGATGTTACATTGTCTGCATCCATGTACAGTAGAATCTCTCTTAATCGTCAACAACAGGACTTCGCTGATTTCTGATATGAGAGTTTGCGAGATAATTGAATTTACCTGTTCATGTTTTGTGATGCCATCTGTAGAAACTGCAGCATGCGAAGTTCGTTGGTTGTGTTTTTGATCTGCCGGCCATAATTAAATGAATAACATAAAATATCATGCAGATTTCTTAAAATTTAAAACACATACACATTATTTTGCATTTCACAAAATCAAATTTAAACAGTATTTAAAAATTGCAGTATGTATTATAACATGAAAGTTGTTGTGAATTTGTTAGTGTGACAACATAACATAACTTCGAATGTCTGCCTGCTTACAAGATTGTCGCCGGAGCTTCAAAAATTTACTGTGTATACAATGCAATTTCATAACATCATGTGCTGACAGAGATGAACATTGCTCGGCAAATCTTTTGAAAGTCTGCAATCCTTTGTGAACTTCTTTCCACTTTCTTGGTCTGCATACCGTCATCCTCATCTTCATCCTCCTCCTCCTCATCTTTTGCCAGTACATATTCAATTATTTTGTTGACATCAAGACAGAGTATGATGGGAATGGAATTGTCTACATCTACCCAAGCCTGCACTTCCTGTTTACTAACACTAACCTTCTCCAAATGTGTTACAAAATCCAAGATGTCAGACACGGGACTTGTTTTAAAACCATGAAAATCTTCATTTGATTCGTCATCTTAAAACATGATCGTTGGCTACAATTTACACCAACAACGATGTAAAGTAATGCAATTCCTTTGCTTTTTCTTACAGCATTGGTGCAGAAATATAAGTTCCCTCTGTTCTTTTGAGGGCAAACCACTCGTATAATATACTATCTAATTCTTCACACAGGGTTTGGTGTACAGTTTTCCGATTTTCTGCAGCTTTTGTATATTCTGTTGACATCATGAATCTTTGGAGTTGACCACCTTATTTCTTTTATATAGTAAAGTTGAACTCCCAACTTTATATTCCTCAAGCAATCTACTTGATTTCTCTTAGCCTATGAGCCACTAGGAGTATTGTGTGAAGTATATGTTCAAGAGTTACTCGGCTGTACATACAACAGTGTTTCCAGATTGCAAAACCATTGCATAGTTATCTTATCTCATATGCTTAAATTTAAAGTTTAAATTTAGACCTTCAACAGTGTCATTGTTTTGGTATTGCCGGCTAATTGGGTGCCGGTTATAAGAGATTTCACTGTATATATACATAAGTGGTGGACAGAAATTGTGAGGAAAAGTTTCAAAAAGACTTATGATATAAACTTTTAAGGCATTAATTTGATATGGATTAACTTTTTTATTTTATTTTTCTTCTCACTGTTTGACATGTTTAATGCTTAATTAGAATCCAAATAACATAGCTCTGTTAAATTAGCATTATTCAAATATTATTGACCTTTTTTAAAAGTACTTGCTATTTTTGAATCAGAAGATTATCTTTTTTTTTTTGCAAATTGAAGGATAAAGAATTTAACTAGAGTCTGTTATGTTGATTTTTATATTTATTATAACTGTCTGTTTGTTATTTAGATTTAGTGTTGAAAACGCTTATCTTGATGAAAAGGAAGACACTTGTGGTGCCTTAAGGCAATTAGCCGAACACGTGAAGTAAGTAAATTTTGTTTAAGAGAATGAGAAAGAATAAGAATGTATCAAATTTATAAAAGAAACTACAACTCAATTTCTTAATTTCTGTTTTAGGATTGGATTAGCACCATATCTGCCTCAGTGTTCCGAAGAAGTGTATAAGTTAATTGACTATCCATCGGCTAGTGTAAGCAAAGCAGCATTGGAAACATTAGGCCAATTTTGTATCTTGCTTCATTATCATACTGAAGCTCTGCATTCAGCAGAAGCCTTTGATGGTAATTTTTTATTAAAATATTAATACTAAACTGTCTTTAAATAAATAACACCTTACAGAATGTTAAAAAAATGTTCAAAAGTTTTTATCAGGAAACCTGTTTATAAGGTACTATTGAAAAAATTAAAAATAAAATAAAATGAAATAGCATTTAATTCTTCAAGCAACATATATACTTAGGTAGGATCCTGTCAAGCTGTCATGGCTTACGGAACAGCAGAGATGTAGATTCTGCATGTGGTGAAGCTTTAGCCAGTTCAGACTAAAACAGTGAATTAGCTAGTCCAAGTGTCCCTAAACTAGGAAACAAATCAAGTCTTAGTTTTTACAGAAGGTACAGAGAAGCCTAATGCCCGTTGATTGTATGACTTCAGTTACCAAGTTCACATTTGAAATATGTTATTTTTATATAAACTAAACAGAAAAATGTTTGTTTAGATTTGTATGTTTTTAAGCATACTTTTTTTTTTTGGCTGAGTTTTGGTTTTCAAATTTTGAGTCTTACATGTCTGCATTTTTTAAAAAAAAATAGGTAATTAAAACATGATTTTAGTTGATGCTTCACATTTGTCATTAAGTTAATTCCTACAGAACATAGTACTTTGTTGTACCCATTGTTGATTTTGTTGTGGCAATCTCATTAACAAATTTCCTGTGCCAGAACTCTGATTTTAAAAGGAGACATAGAATAATACTAATTAAAGCATTTAATTGTCTCCTTTATTTTACTCATTCTTGTTACAAATGTTCTATTTAAAGGGCAATGCACTAATGTGTCATTAGTATCTTAACAGAGATTCATGTACATTGACCAAAGAAATATTCTAGAACCCTTAGAAGCCATTACAAGAATTACTAATGGATATATTTAATTTTGTAAATTGTCCATTAACCATTAGAATTAGATTGAGGACAACTGTTGCTGTTATTTTACTGTATTGAAACCTTCATGATTTTTGTAATGATAACTATAAAATTTCTTCAGCATTCTTGGCATGAAATTTATCGTTACTGACTGCTGTTTTTTCGCTATGATTCAGTATTAGCTTTTCAAGACCTAATAAAAAATTCTTATGCAAAGTGTAAGGTTAATTTATCTTCTGTTTTAATCAATTGTTATTAGTTTTAAGTCTTTTATGTTCAAATCATGTAACTGTTTTAAATTAGGTTAGGCTACCAACTGAGTTTCTCAAGCATCCCAATTCTTTTTAAAAAAAGACACCTTTGTTACAGCATTCTTTGTCTTTCTGTTTCAAATTCTTGAATTGTCAAAAATCTAGACATAAAAATGATATAAACCAAATGTTTTAGAGATTATCTGAATAGTTCATTTTTGTTTTCAGTCCATTGCTTTATTCAGTTTTTTTTTTGTACTACTCAATCACTGAGACCAATTTTGACTATTGATGTTTAAATCTGTAGCATATTGGAAAGGTGTTCTAAAGCAACTATAGAGAGGGAAAGAGTTGTTTATTTAATTATGAACTACTGAATGCTATTTCCAAACCACCCAAGTTCATGAAGTATAACATTTCAGTTTATACTGCTTTGATAAGATGATCAGCAAGGCCAGAATAACTTTGAATTTCTGAGAATTGGGATGGTTTTGACACCCCTACATTAGATTATGAAATGATACTAAGACAGCAGATAAAAGGTATAAGTGTGTAAACCAAATGGAAGCAATAGTAACTTCTTTTAGTTCTAAAACAGTACTTTAACTCTTTAGGGACAGGCATTTCAATCTAGTCTTTCCATGTAAGATGCAAAAAAAAATAGGAAAAATAAACAAATTTTCAATTTTTTAAAATTTTTTAAATGTAGCTTATACCGGGTGATTTGTAAAGTACTGGTGGTTTTCACCGTGCCATATCTTTTAAACTACCGCTCATAAAAATCTGAAACTTTTTATATAAAGTTGTCAAACATATAAGAGTTATATTTTCATCTTATTATTTATTCATTATTATTGAAATTTATTTTATTTGCGTTCAAACACCCCAATATGTCGTATATTTAAATAACCGTTGTGATGTTGTTTAAACTCTAAAAGTCTGGATCCATTATTCAAATGATACAGAAACCTAATTAGAAAAATTTAATATAAACACTTTTGTCATTAATTCCTTTGTTTAATTTAAAAAAAAAAACTGTATTTTTTTGAAAATCCATTCTGACAAATGACTTTTGGGAGACAGTCGAATAACTTTTTGGATAATAATTTCGATATATTTGGGGTGTTTGAACGCAAATAAAATGAATTTCAATAATAATTAATAAATAATAAAATGAAAATATAACTCTTATAATGTTTGACGATTTTATATAAAAAGTTTCAGATTTTTATGAGCAGTAGTTTCAAAGATATGGGGTGGTGAAAACCACCAGTACTTTCCAGAACTTTATGAATCACCTGGTATATCACAGTCATCCTCTCTTTGTCAGTAAGCCTCACCAGGCCTCTAGGGCACAATATATACTGTGTCTGTAAACCATAGCTGTCCTTAAAGGGTTAATGATAATTTAGAAAGTACTCTTAATTTTAATATGAACATATGCTTTTAATTTCAGCTTTGACAAATCTCTTGAAATTATTACTTCCAAGATTAATCGAAGTAATTCAGAAGGATTCGGAAAGAGATTCTGTTATGTCAGCGCTGGATACAATAGCCAATCTTCTCAAGCATCTTAAAATGGCATTGTTCCAGGTTTGGGATTGCTTATCAGAGATTCTTTCTTGTGCTTTTGATGTGCTATCTGGAAAGGTATTTTTTTGTTGTTGTTAAATTTATCTTATTATTTTAACTTTCATTTAAGTTATTATTTGAGTTTTCTGAATCTGAATCACTTCTACAAAAAGTGCAACCTAATAATGCTTTTATTTTTTGACAGACAAACTGCCAAGACGGCAGTGAATGTGATACGGATTCGAATGACCAGGCAGAATATGATGGTATGCTTATTGAATATGCTGGTAGCCTCTTTCCTGCTTTGGCTTTAGCTTTACCAACAGAACAGTTTGCTCCATTATTTGAGAAATACTTATCCTACACAGTTCCAAAATTGGTAAGATTTTTATTCTTTTAGAAGTTAATATTTAATTGAGAAATTAATATATATTTTTTTTTATTATTAAATTTGAAAAATCAAGTTTCTTATTTACATTTTTTAATACTGAGTGACTTTTCAGGATAGCAATAAGTGCAAAATGTCTTCAAAGAGATCTCTACTTCTGTATTTTCCTGTTTCATAAGAAGTCTAATTAATAGGATTTGAATCTGAGACAAAATATAAAATGAGCTTTAAGAAAAAAAGAAAAATCTACTAGTTTTTGTCATATAACAAACAAACAAAAAAAACTAAGAAATTTCTGTAATATTTTGATAAAATAATGTAACTTTCTGAAAGCTCAAAATAATTCCCAATTAATGTCCCTGAGATGATTGTACTTTCAACTAATAAAGGAAATAAATAGAAAAATCGTTGACGTGATTAACTATAAAAGTTAACTTTTAAATTTCCTTCAGCAGCTCTTAGTATATTTGGGTTAAATGAAGTGTAGAAAGTAAGTGTAACTGCAGAAAGATTTTTTCTGTCAACATAATTTTGTAATTACAAACAGAAGAACAAGAATAAAAAATGACTTCATTGCAATTTGTTCATTGCTATCAATTTAATGATTTGTAATGTTCCTTAAGAGCTTAGGGAATTTACAGCACAAACAGATTGAAATTTTAAGTTTCAGCTTAACTCAAGTGAGGTTAACTTTAAATGTGTGTTAATATATTAATTTATTTTGATGTAATTAAATAATTTAGGATAATTGGACCATTTTTCTTCATTTTAATTACATAAAAAATTACCTGTTTTAAATATTGTGTTTTATGTATTGTGTTTTGATAACAAAAACTGTCTTATTTACCTTCATAATTGTTAATTATGATTAATTATTATTATCTGTTTAACTTTAAACTAATGTTTCCTTATTTGCTCCAAAATGCTAGATGGGAAATCTAAAAATATGCTACAATGTTTTAATTTGAAATTCAGAATTGCTAAATGTAAACTAGAATCATCAACTGCAATGATTCTATGTTTTAAATGTAAAATATCCAATTTTAATCAATTTTGGAATAGAGTGGGAAAATCTACTATATTAATTTACATGTACACTATGTGATCAAAAATATCTGGACACCTGTCCGCAATAGTGAACTGAATTCAAGATGGCACGCTGATGTCAAATACAGGTATAAAAGGAAGTTGTGTATTGATACAAAGTTACAGCTCAATGACTTTGAACTTGGACTGATCATTGGCTGCCACATTAAAGTAATAGGTCTGTCAGGGACATTTCAACCCTTTAAAATTGCCGAAATTGACTGTTGATGACTTGATTGTGAAGTGGAATTGGAAAGGTACAACCTCAACAAAACTGCTACTGGGAAAGCTATGTATACTGACAAACCGGGACCGTCAAGTGTTTAAAAAGGTTGTTCATGCAAACAGCCAGACATCGAGAGAAACAATCAACCATGCTTTCTTAGTAGTACTAGGACTCTAGCAAACACCATGACTGTTCATTGAGAGGTCAGGAGAATGGAGTTTCATGGTCGAGTAGCTGCTCACAAACCAAATATTTCCCCACTAAGCATTGCCTGAAGTGGTGCAAAGAGCAACGCCACTGGACAATGTAAGAGTGTGATTGGAGTGATGAATAACTATATCATGAGGTGGTCCGATGGAATGGTTTGGATATGGCGAATGCCCAGGAAACGATATTTGCCATCATGTGTACTGCCAACAGTGAAATTTGGAGGAGGTGACATTACTGAGTGGCGATGTTTTTCATGGAATGGACTTCACTCTCTTGTACCAGTGTACGCCAATATAAATGGGGAAGGGTTCAAGGACATTTTGACCAGTTACAAACTGCTTATGGTAGAAGACCACTTCATTGATGACCATTCCTCTACCTGTATGACAATGCTCCTTGTCGGAAAGCGAGGTCTGTGATGGAATGTTTGGTTCCAATAAGGTTCCAGAAATGGAGTTATCTGCCCAGAGTACCGACCTGAACCCTATCGAACACCTATGAGAGGAATTAAGTGTTGATTTGCTCCAGACCTCAACATCCTACATCAGGACCTGCTCTTGCTACAGCTCTTCAGAAATTCCTCCAGAGATGTTCAGGCACCTGGTAAACAGTTTCTCTGACAACATCATGGCTGTGATAAAGGCGAATTGTGGACTCACCCCACACTAATGTCCACTATTGGAGAGTGTGTCTTTTGACTACAGTTTCAAGAAGTGCACAGATATTTTTGATCATTCGGTGTGTGTGTGTGTGTGTGTGTGTGTGTGTGTGTGTGTGTGTCCATCTGTCTGTCTGTCTGGCTACTTTATTAGATACACTTACCTAGTAGCATGTTGGGCCTCCTTTAGCCTTCAAAACAGCCTGAATTCATCTAGGCATGAATTCCACAAGATGCTGAAAATGTTGTTGAGGTATTGTGTACCATGCAGACATGAGTGTGTCATGCAGTTCCTGAAGATTTGATGGAGGTGTAGGCCTGGAGCGAACAGCCCGTTCCAGCTCATCCCACAAATTTTCAATCAGGCTGAGATTCGGGGACTGAGCAGGCCACTGCAGCAAGGAAAAGTCATTATCATGTTCCTCAAACTATCCCATAGTGATGCGGGCTTTGTGCACCGGCTCATTATCCTGCTGGAAGTAGCCATCTGCATGAGGATAAACTGTTAATATGTACGGTCAGCTACGATGTTTAGGTATGCTCTAGCATCCTGACATGCCTCCAGAGGTATCAATGGACCCAACGTGTACCAGGAAAACATCCCCCACACCATGACACTGCCCCACCGGCTTGAAGAGTTGTTGTGAGACACGATGGGTCCAGACATTCGTGTGCACAGCAGAGGGTGTACCTAATAAAGTTGCCATATATATATATATATACGCACAAATTTTGTAAGTCTGAAATGTATTGCTTGTTTACATTTTCAGTTTTAAAAAGATCCTTTAACTACATAAAATGAAATTATTCGAATATCTTTTTGACGGATTATTAAATTTCATTCTTTTCAGAGAAAACAAAATACAGTGGCAGAACGGTCATTTGCAACTGGTACAATAGCTGAGTGCATTGAAAACATGAAGGAATCTATAACATCTTTTGTGCCTCAGTTGTTTCCTATTCTATTAAACAGTGCTCGAGATGATGATGAAGAAGTGCGGAGCAATGCCATTTATGGAATTGGATTGCTTGCTGAACATACAAAAGAAGCAATGTTTGAGTATCCTTTTTTATAAATTTTGTTATTATTTCATTTTTTCATTTTTGAATTTGCAGGAAATCACTATTATGTGCAGAGCTGATAGAAGATAATCCTAAAGTAAGCCTGTAATAGAACTGTTATTCGTGGATTTACGAAACTCTTCATTTTGTTTTTATCAACAAAATAACTTTTTTTCCTTCAGATATATTATGAAATTTTAATCTATTTTGTGTTACTAAAGGACAGAAGATTTTAGATATTTAATCTCACTAAAGTAACATGACTAAAGGTCATTATATGGCTACTGTTAAAATTTAATTATATTCAATGAATATTTTAGAAATTTTGTCTGTTTATCATTCTGCAACACAATGAAAGCTATGATCATGGAATTTTTACTTACGTTAGGATGATTACCTTGATAATAACTTATTTCAGTTTGATCTATTGTTTTAGACCCCAAATAATTCTGATAGCAAAAAGCTTGTTTTTTTTTTCTTCACAATGCAGAAAAAGGAATAGTTTTCCGTAGAGAGGGGTGTGTGTGTATGTAATTGAAGTCATTGCTATGCGAAACTCGTACTTCTATGAGTTTTTGAAACTCTTAAATATATATATATATATTGTAACGGAACGGGGGGGGGGAATAATTGAACTAAGCAAACTGACTGAATGGTTCTGTTCTCTGCTGTTGGGCACCAACCGCTTCTCACTGGTAATATTGCTTTCACCCCCTCAAAAGTCGCTATACCCCGGTTGACAGGCTCAGTCCACTCAGCCGCGGGGGTCACACTTCGCATCCACTGAATGATAAGAGGTTTAATACTTTTAAACGTTAATTAAACTCAAGAACTTTTATTTTAACAAGGGCAACCTCCTGGATTGTAACAATGTCACCGGCGAAGCTATGGCTCTAATCTCCTTGACTTATCCTGTTCGCAAACGCCTGACTAATAACTTTAACTTAAGCTATTAAAGAATAACGAAGCACTTTGTACTGGTAAATTCAACTTGACTGCAATTAAGTCGGGTATTTTCTAAGCTGCACGGGTATCAAACTAGCGCGGAGCTAAGCACTGAAACACATAATTTCACTAAGTAGAGTTTACTCACAAATTATCCCGTGTGGGTTTACACACACGTTGTTGAAGCACAAATCCCATGCGGGTTTACACGCATGTTAAACTTTACACTAAATTTGCACGGGTTCGCCGTTGCAAATATAAAACAAGAATTTATCCTTATAAATTCAGTAATGGAATTTCAGACTATTATTTCAGTCTAATGCGAGAATTTATCTTTATAAATTCAGTAATGACATTTAAGACTATTCTTTCAGTCTAATTAAGCTATCATAACTTAGTTTTAACACTTCCTATCTTAAGGATGCGGCTACAAGCATGCTGCAACTCGGCAACATGGCGATTCTTAGCCGTTGGCCAGAGCTATCCATAACCAGAACTTTCTGTGGCAGGCTATCCGCGGCGAGAGAGCGAGCATCTCCGAGACACGCGTTAAATAAGCTTGGAAATGCCGCCAATATGACGTCATGAGAACGCTACCCTATCCGCTCACTGGAATGCTTATCTGCCCAAATATGGGAGATTACATCATAATCTGATTGTCCAGTGATATCCTTATCCTATCAATAATTCCTAATTTGGAATGATTACATCATAGCACAAGACAAGTGGAAATTTCCACAGCTTGACCTAGATTAAGCTAATAAAGGAAATTAACTTCTTTTAAAAGCAGAAATTATAAATTAAGTTCACAAAATTAACTAATGTCTGACACATCTTTCTTGACGATCACGTTTGCGCGGGAATCACGGAAATTACGAGATTTGGCCATTAGCCTCTTCAGCAGGTCTCAAGGAATGTAGTATTGTGAATGTCTGTCACTAGGCAAATGCTAGAGAAAAAATGTTAAAGTTGGAATTTTACCTTCAGCGTAGAGGCGATGGATGCAGCGGCGAATAAGGCATCGGTCAAAATCGTCGACATCAGTAATGGGGCGTGCTCGTGGCCGCTTCTTCCCCAGAGTTGATAAGCCTTTTTTTCTCGCCATTTTGTGAGAAGACATGGATAGAGGCTATTCTCGCGTCAATCACGTGAAATCGCGAAAATTCGCGATCGTCAAAATAGATGTGTCGGATAATAAGCTAAATATTAAGCTTAAAGTTATTTAAATGCTTAAACTTTTCCTAAATTGGCTTAAGAACTATCAAACCATTAAAATTATTATAAATTCTATCATTTTAAAATTGAATTTACAATCTTCAAATTCCTAAGCTAAACTAAAATAAATCTAAAGCTAAAATTAAAGAGCTGAAATAAACGTTGACTGAATTTTTAGCCATTAGCTTTTACAAAATTGTTTTGAGATTACTTTCTCATTTTACATATTTCTTTTTATGTTTACAAAAATAAAACAATTAAATTTCAGTATTTTGATTAATACAATAATGCGAATATGTGTGTGTTGTCACAATATATATATTTAAGAGTTTATATATATATAAATTATATTTTTGAAAAGCATATTTTCCTATAACTTTATTAAAAACATTAAAAAATGAAAGGAATTATAAGAAGTTATTAGGTTGAATATCAGCCTTTTCAATCCTATTCTACATTTGCGAAATACGTTCTGCAGTGTCTAATTCATGAATGGCTCAGAACCAAATTTGAACAAACAATTTAATATTCATTTCAGGCTCAGTTCTTTTGTTCTATGAAAGCATAGAGAACAAGAGAGATTTATTGCTTAAATGCTTCTAATAGAATTATAGACATACTTAGATGAAAATCATTAAAGTATAGAATTGTCATTAACAATCTTGTAATTATATACTTAAATCTTTTATTTTAGTATGTACAGTATAACCTTGTTTATTTGTCCTCGTTGATCCAGATCTCTGGGTAATCCAGGTCTGATTTGTAGACATTTTTTTTTATTTATTTAATGTTCACATAGATAATAATTTTTAACTATGATAGCAAGAATGTAACTATAAATATGCCAAACATTTGCTTTTTATTTTGATTAAATGTACAGTTCCTGCATAGATTGTACAATAAATTATGGTAATAAAATGCTTTTTGTCGAGTTTAAGAAAGCTTCACTAGAGTGTCACAGGGCATTGAAGTGGATTGACTCACCAGCTATAAATAGCTTTGACTTTGGGAGAGAGCGTTGACCTTGAATCCCTACCAATCACTTCCCCTCCCTCAATCTCCTCAGTTTTCCTACTGTTTTCAAACGGCACTTGTCATTCTGTTTATCGTGTGTGGTTCAACCGGATTGTTTTTGTTTTTTATCAAAGTGTTTGGTAGTGTATTACAATGTACAAGTTTAAACGACTATTGACGGAAGAAGAAAAGCGGCATGCACATCTACACTAGACAGTGAGGAAGAAGATGGCGTGGATGAGGAGGGAGCGATCACACTGCAACAGCAGATGACACATGCAGATGCTGCGCACCAGCTGACAAACATCAATGGCTTACTTGGAGCGTCAACCTGACACCACGGGCGGATCCAGGATTTTCAGGGGGGGGGGGGCTAACTTTTCTGAAGGGAGGGCTAATTTTTTTGTAGGGCTGATTATACCTGTTTGTCTGAAACGCACGCTAGTAGACAGCTTTTTATTAGCAATTGAAATCGTCATCATGGCAATATTAAGGTCCATCAGGCAGCAGCCTTTGGATACCACATTTTATCCCATCTATATTCACAGCTAAAGGGAGGGGCTATAGCCCCCACTACCCCCCCCCCCCCCCTACCGGATCCGCCTATGCCTGACACCACTCCAGGTGAACTATTAACGATAAAGCGTTGGTGTGACCGTGTTTCATTCAAACACCACACGTGTTTCAAACAGAAGATAGTGAACCAATTCTTTGTTAAGAAATGATGTGAAAAGTAATTTTTATATTTTTTAATGACTTGTAAACAATTCTATGTAATTTTGTTACAAAACATTGTTTTTTATCGTAATAAACGGTAAGTCTGCTTATTTAAGGATTTGTTTTGCTTATTACCCATATTATCCGAATTTTCGATTTTCCGGATTGCCTTTGGTCCCAGTTAGTCCGGATAAATGAGGTTGTACTGTAACTCTTAAATAATAATGTGTTGATTTTTTTTTTTGTTAGACAGCTTTAGTTCTGAGCCACTTAATTAATAATTATCAAAAACTTACTCTGATAGTTTCTTAACTTCTAATTAGATATTATCCAACAATTCTTCAGACATTTTCTCTAGTCTTGAATAAGGAAACAAATTTAACTACCATTGATAACATATCTGCTGCTGTGGCAAGGCTGATGATGGCTAATACAAATGGTATTCCAATGGACCAGGTTTGTTACCCATAACTTTTTGGAAATCCTATCTAAAATATTAGTGCTTTTAATTTAAAGGTATCTTGTAACTTCTTTTCCTGTTATACCTTATTTATATTTAATGTCACAGCTAAAAACTTCACCTTCATTGCAAGTTTCTGTAGAAGGAAGGAAAGGTAAAGGATTACTGATTATCTACATGGTTTCTCGCCCCCTTCCCCCGATTACACACACATATACGAAAGGGTATAATCTAAAAAGGATGGCATCTTTTTATTTCTGATTGTTTCAACTGGCCTTCAACAGTTGTGTCATATTGTCACATTAAAGTGACCACATTATAGAGTGACCTTGCTGCTCACCTTAATCACTTCAGTTGTTTTCCATATTACCTTCCAATTTATTAAAGAATCTGAACGGGATGATGTTAGTTAGTGCTTTGTCAGTTTATAGTATTTCTGATAGATTAAAATCTCAGTCAAGCTTAATATGGCCACTGTACAGCAGTCTTTGTCTCAACTTATTTGAAGAAATGTTTTTTAAGAATATTCATTGTGCTTACTATTACATTTCATGACTTTAGTTAACCCAAAGTTTTTTTCTTACTGTATTTTGCTATATTACTCTTATGTTGCATACACAACAAAAAAAAAGCTGTTCCCCATTTCATGTTCTGTGAAAACTTAAAAGTTTTTTCTAGCCACTGCTTATACAGAGCTTCATCATTGCTTGTTACATTTTCCCTGATGTTGTCATTCTGTCTTTTGACAAACTTTCAAACACATGAGAGTATTCTGATAGTGGTATTCTGATAGTGTTATCTGCTCAACAGTTTCTTTCAGTTATCAGCCATAATTACTGTATTTTTTCTTAGGTTAATGTATATAAGTACTTCATAGACATTGTTATCACCGTATTTAAAATGTTACATATTTTTTTGTTTGCTCATTCTAAAATTTTTAAGATATATGAGTTTTGAATATCTTTCAGTTTGCAGGAAAGTGCATTGAAGCTCTGATATAAGAAAACACTGTAAATGAAAATCAATGAACATTGTAAACATTCATTGACTTCAGTTTTGGGTAGATTTTTTCTATCTTGCTTAATATTGAGTGTCCTCCTAATAAATTGCAATACTAATTATTATATAGAGCAGTATTTTCAATATTAATATTTATTTTGTTTGAATAGGTTTTTCCAGTTTTCATTCGTTGTCTTCCTGTTAAGGAAGACTTGGAGGAAAATACCACTGTATTCAGATGTTTTAACTATCTTTATGATTGCCAGCATCCACAGGCAAGTTTTCAAATTCTTTTGCTAAAGTTTCCAGTTTTAAATGTTACTTAATTCATATTACAGTGGAACCTCTCTTAACGAGCACCTCTCATAACGAGTAATTCGCATTACGAGCAAAACAAATTGTGAAAAAATTGCTCCCTTAACGAGCGACATTTCGCATAACGAGTGACGCAGAAAGGGGAAGTCCCATCTTCACGTCACTCACTTGTGAGCCGGGACTTCCGCGCATGTGCCTCAGTCTGTGTTTAGCACTTGTTCCGCTAGCACGTTAGTGTCGCATGTGATCACACATTTTTCCAAACTTGTGTTCAGTCATTATTTGTAATTTTTTTTTGTGAAAAGTTTAATAACCCTTGCAAAAATGTCCCCGAAGAAAAGCCACAAGAAGACAGCCATAAGAGACTAAAAGTAACTGTAGAAATGAAACGTAAAATCATTAAAAAGCGAGAACGAGGTGTGAGCGTGGCTGATCTAGCGCGCACATACAATCGGTCTACATCAACGATTTTGAGAAGCATCACCCTAATAAGGAGGTGGCTATGCATGCTACAAATTTATTCAATGATAATGCTGTGTCACATTTTCACCAAATTTTGAAGCGTCGGCAAAAACAAATGTCTCTAGACAGCTTTCTAAAAAAGAATTAATTATTTGTCATAAATTCATAAATAACAAACTAGTTATTTCGATTTTTTTATTGTTTTTTGCAAATCGAAATTGCATTCCAGGTTTTTACGCTCATTAACAATTTATAAGTACAGTAATTTTATTTGAATAAATGTTAAAAAAAAAAAAAAATGAGTATTTTTTTCGGCATGGAACGCATTATCGTATTTACATTGATTTATATGGGAAAAATTGTTTCGCTTAACGAGTGTTTCACATAACGAGTAAGATTCTGGAACGAATGATGCTCGTTATGAGAGGTTCCACTGTATTATGAATTTATTGAAATTACAATGTCCTTTGAAAGAGATATGAGACACTTCCATGTAAATATTTCTCTCGTATAATCTCTCATCGTAAGCTCTAATTATACTTGGTCTTAGTTCAAAGAAAATATTATATTTTATTTGTTAATTGAAATTTCCAATATTATATCTCTTAAAGAAAATGTCTTTACTACCTAGCATTTAGTATACAGGGTGTCCCAGGAGGAAAGATCAATATTTTGGGAGGTGATACTATCGTTGATTTTAAGCAAAAAAAGTTTATATGAACGAGTGTCCTTTTTCTGAATAGTTTCCGAGATGGAGGTATTTGAATGCACCATTTCAAAATGAATAACAAAGAGAGACTACGTGCTGTTTCTAATATTTATGGGTCAAGTTACATATTTCTTACAGTTTATAATAAAAGTTTCAAAAATTCCATCACCATCATCATGCATTTCTAAACTCTTGTGATAACATGATGTGTTGCTTGTCCGAGTTAATCGTGACGTTCCTTTATGAGCACAATAGCAACAATTATGCAAGCGAGCAATTCGTCTCGTGTATTCACTCTACATCTGTACACTTCACTATTCATTCAACCCCATAAACAGAAATCCAAGGGGATATCAACGGTGTGCGAATGCTTATTTACTGTCCAGTTGTGATTTTTTTTTCTCTCTACTAATATATTATTATGGACGTTAAATTTGCTTTTCATTGAGATGTTTCTTTTTTGTAATTAAATTCCTTCGTACCTTTCAGTGAAAGGACAAGGGATTAATACTGTGGATTTCACAGAATTATTTTTTATTTGATTGGTTTTTATCTCGGCGGCCCATTCCTGGGACCGAGAATGCTTTTAGCTTAGCTTTTGCACAACTGAGCCAAACATCTCTGCTGATGATTCCTAATAAGGATGAAACAGCTGTTCAGGATTCCCATTGATGTTGGCTCAGTGTGTGAAAGCTTATTTACTGTCCAGTTGTGATTTTTTCCTCTCTACTTAGGAACAAATTAAAAAATTGACTTGGAATTTAAGTGACAAAGAAAAAAGAAAGATGGCAAACAATATCTCAACTTCCTCATTCAATAATATCTACAATTCTGATGAACTTAAACTACCATAGAAGTTTGATCTACTGCTTAACAACATCTTACATTAATAATCAACTCCTGGCAATATTTCGTCTTGTTTTTATCTCAAGACTTTTTCAAGCTGAGTACAAAAATTTCTCAGGAGAAGAGAACATGTCCCTCTTTCCTAAACTCCAAAATAAATAATAATAATACAACTCAAGAATTCATACATGCGATATCTTCGTGCCTGCAAAGATAGAAAGAACGTAGGGAGGTATGAAAAAGATGAGAAAAAAGTTACGGCAAGTGTTAAAAAATAAGAAGATGGATTGACGATTTTGAAAATTCTGTTTAATTTAAATTTAAAAAAAAGAATTTAGGAAAAAAGACTAATAGTAAAGATATTTTAATTTGTAAAGTTATTTGTAAGAATTTTCAAACAATGATATTGAACTTATGTAGTGAACATAGTTGTAGCACGTTCTTTGTTTGTTAGTAATATCGCATGAATGATTTATTTTGGAGTTTAGGAAAGAGGGACATGTTCTTTTTTCCTTAGAAATTTTTGTACTCGGCTTGAAAAAGCCTTGAGATAAAAACAAGACAAAATATTGCCGAGAGTTGATTAATGTAAGATGTTGTCAAGCAGTAGATTAAATATTTACGGTATTTTAAAGATGTTTTACCATAGAAGTTGTTTTAAACATGCATACCTTTCCTAAATATGGTGCTTTTACATTAAAGTTATATTAACGTTAAGAAAGAAATTATTGTTAATGTACAGATTAATACAAATGTAACTTCAGAAATGATTTATAAAAAAATAAGAATTTTTATGATAAAAATTTTAGCAAATCTCATTTGTCATAGGAATGATAATGATAACAGCTTGAAATATATAATGTACAGGTTAAACATGGCATTGATTGCGATGATGATAATAATAATAAGCAAGTTTTCTTATTGTTTCCCCCCTCTCTGAGAATGGTGAAACATTTTTCAAATGTCCTGTTTAATGATACTGTATCATGACAGGCTTTCTACAAGTGATTGAAAATTTCTTAGAGGGAAGAGCAAGGTTGAATAATCATCTAGGTTGTCCAGTATTCTGAAGCCATAGGAATAATACCAAAATAATAGAACTTCCAATTTATTGGGTGAAGCTGCATTTCATCAACTTATGGAAATCAAGATTAGTTTGATGATATACTATAAAATGCAAATGATTTTAATGGATTGAATCAATTTGCATTGAGCATTAAACATTGCAGGAACTACCACCATAGTTCATCAATTTAACAGTACCTTCTTATGGAAAAATGAGTCTTAAATATTGGGTCGGTGCATAATTATCTGGCGTTTTTTGAGGGATCTTTTTTTCTCTTAAAACTTGACGTTAAGTGCCAATTTTTTTTTACAAACATAATTATTACCCCAAGAAGTATTTAAATGCATGTAGAAAATTATATTCATATTCGTCATATTATGCTCTACCACTACCCAAAAGGATGAAATCGGCATAGTCATTTCGCGATCTCAACGAAATTTAAGGGATGGGATCTGCTACCTCATCCGCCTTACTCTTCCACAGAGGCCCCCACGGACTACCACGTTAACTGCTTGCTGAAAACTGGCAGGTGGGCAAAGTCTATAAGGATTTGGATCAGTTGGTGGCTGATGTCAAAGTGTGGATAGCCTCGAAGGACCGGCATTTCTTCGCCCGTGGAATTGATTGGCTGCCAAGCAAATGGGAAGCAGTTATTGAAGTAGACGGAATACGCTCCAGAATGATCTATTGAATATGTTTTGAATGTATTTTAATGTTTTGTTTTTCATAATAAATATGTTTATTTCAAAATAACGCTAAAAAAAATTAGTTTTAAAAATGCCGGATAATTATGCACTGACCCAATAGATTGCAATATAAAATTCATGGAAAGAGCATATTTTCCCCTTTGGTTCTAACCCAACAATATCAAAATGATATAAAAAAAAATGCTATGGCTAAGAAATCTCTTTTAAGGAAGAAGCTTGAAAAATGGATACAGAGGTTTGTGATCCTGAAAATTCACTGCATTACTTATGTATTTCTTTTATTTACTAAACATTTTATTCATTATGAGTCTTAAGAGTTATATACATCCAAGGATGTTTATTGGATTTTTTCCGCTTTAAATAGATAATGCTCATTCACCTGCATATTATTTTGTCTGGGTGTATGTTTATTCTAACTAAATTCCAGTTTGTTGTTCCGGAAAATATTATTTACAGATAAATTAAGAAACAAAAAGGCATTCTTCGTTTTCATGACGAAGGTTCAAGATTCTACATATCATTTAATTTTTGAAAGACACTTATGCCCAAGTGCACCAAACTTCAGTTAACTTTGATGACTGCAGTTTGGACGGAGCTAAAATTAGTGGGGGGGGGGGGGG
>JAFIDM010009631.1:280058119-280072973 GCA_023159025.1 Thereuonema tuberculata | reverse complement strand
CAATTTTAAAACAAAGGCTAAATTTTTTCTGGAGCAGTACCCTCCACTAATTTTAGCTCCGTCCAAACTGCAATCATCAAAGTTAACTGAAGTTTGGTGCAATCGGGCATTAGATAGCTAATAAATTGGAATACTGAAAATGCTGGAAAGATAATAGAAAGAATTGGAAGTGTGGCTGTATTCTGTCACAGCTCTGCTTATCGTCCAAAAATTACTGAGTCAGCAGAATCTGCATTATCAAACTTTTATATAGTGCTTTCACAAAGTAAACCAGTTCTAAAAACATCCATCAGGAATTGATCCATCCTATTCAGTAATTATATTACATAAAAGCGTTATTCTGTCTGTCATTGTCATAAGACTTTACATTTTTCCAGTTTTGTGACCAAACTATAAGAGATAGAGTGGTTATGTAAATGGATAAAATGTAGAGCTTTTTAAGACAAACAAAATGCTACAAAAATCTTTCAAAAAAAGTTTTTGGTTACCAAGATGGCGCCTTTTAAATGGTCAAATTTGACTTTGTCTCAATTTAAACGAAAAGTCTAAAAGTTGGAAGAGAACATTATATAGAGAAAATGTTGTTATTTGAAAGTTCTATCGAATGGTATATTAGTCATTAACAAACGTTTCTGCGTTTGGAAGATACATGCAAAAATGAAGTGTTTTTGCCCCCCCCCCCCCCCCCGTGTGAGTGCCAAGCACAATACAACTGAGCTAAACAGAGAAGCCCACAACGAGCTGGGAAGTCATATATTCTCCGATCTCCATATTAATTTGCTAAATAAATAAAGTTTTTTTTTAATGCTATACATGCAAGGGTTCTGGAGCACAGTGATGGTACTCATCTAGTGGTTCAATATTTCATTTAACTGATCACATCAACAAAATTTGCTGAATTTTTCAAAACCTGAAGTTTGATAAATGTTTCCTAAAAACATTTCTGGCAATTGTTTTAACTTGGAATCTGATATCAGGATTTTATTTGATTTCCAATCTGTTTTTACACCTTTCTACTACATAAAGACTATGAAATACCTTTCATAATAAATTGCTGTAGCATCTTCAATATGGTGCTATAGTTTACATTATAAAGTTACATATATATTGCTAACACTGTCACCAACTAGAATATCCTTCTAAAAACTTTAAATAATCCTTGAATACCAACTTCCAAACCCAAACCTGCAATAATGTTATCTACTCATATTAAAAATATAAATTTAGAGTGTGTGGTCAGTCAGTTTTATCAAATAATGTCGTTCATGAAAGAGTATTGATTTTTTAAAAACAAATGCTATTGAGATTCTTAGTGAAAATTCCAGGATACAATTAGCTTTGTCTATACTGTCGTTTGAAAAGTTTCACATAATTGTGCTGCACTTTTCTATTTTTTATCACGACTGTATGACAAATGCAGTTAAAGAGAAAATAAATTAAATTCCAGATTGTATTGTTGATATAATTTCATTGTTAATGTGATTGAAAAAAAAAACTTAGTTCATTTTTTTCATTATTTTTAGATCTCACAACATATGTCTGAAGTCCTTACAATTTGTGCCCAGGCAGTGAGTAATAAGCAGTTGGATCAAGGTACAAAAATCTGCAGATTTCACCAATTTTTAAAGTTTCAGATCTTTATTTAATTTTCTTTCAGTAAAGTAACTTACTACTCAAGAAATTAAATTTCCATTATTGCTTACTTTTGTATTCAGTAATAAGTTTTCTATTTCATATATGGGCACATTGTGACTTGATCAAAGATGCAAGATAGGATAGACAAGTTGTTTGAGCACAAGTTAGCTACATTCTGCACCTTTGCTAATATTTTCTTTATTTTTTATCATTTCCTCAGTAATGGATGTAACAGTGACAAAAGGTGCATTTCTTGTTACTTTACTCATTAGCCAGAGGAAAATGTGGTCATGATGCTTATTTTTTAACCTTAAAAATATATTGTTGTTGTTTATACATAGAAGCTTATTTATTTATCTTTTTTTAGATTCACTATGCCTTATCAAACAACTACTTAACAGAACCCAGCAGGATTTTCCTCAGGAGTTTCAAAAGTTTGTATCTTCAGTAACACCTGACGTAATGGAAAGACTTGCTAATGCACCATCTTAGTCTGTAAGTTCAATCATTGTTAAGATAATCCTTCTATTAAAATTACAATTTGCTCAACTTAGTACATTGAAAAATATTTCACATATTATATTGTCGAGTTGTCAGTAGTGAGAACTTGTCAGTGATTCATTGTTTAGCAATGTTTTTCTGTTGTAAAACCATATTCACTATTTTCTTTTCTTATTTGTAGTGTTTGCTTTAAATTAAGTTCTTCATCTTTTTACTTGAAATCTGACTTCGTCATTATAATCTTATGGAAACGTTTTTTTGAATTTTTAAGTTGTTTAATTTTTAAATCTTTAAAGATATATTAAACCTTAAAATTTCTTTTTCTAAATGTTTTAAAAGAGTTTGTAAGTAATTCTCCTAATGAATGAAGGATACCTATTTAAAAGATAATTTAATTTTGTGATATTATATTTTTTTAAGGATAATAATAAAGATAGCAAAATGGAATCAGATGATTTTTTTTTTTTTTTTTTAACTATAACTAATAACTGAAAATTGCCTTTAGAAGCTAACTTAATGTATTTAGGATACTCAGTTTTTTATGAATTCCAAATGAAATAAACATGAATTAAATCTAGAAAAGGAAAAAAAAAAAAAAAAAGGATTCTGAAATTTAATAAATTATTCTAAAAATCACTAGGAAAGAAATCGTAAAAAAACTATTCAGACAAAAAAAATAAATAAATAAATAAATCTAATTCCAAAGTAATTCTGATTTTTTTAAAAATGAACTTGCTTATTTAAAATTCATAAAAAGAAGTAGTTCAAAGGAAGATGCTCCATCCAAGCACTGAAAAAGTACATAAATATTAACTCTGTTTAGACCTATTAGTTAAAAACATGGCACTTTTTTATTTTTTGTTTTTGTTAAGAGAACTAAAAGGGGAACAAATTCATTCGAACTTATTATTTTCAGTGCATTGATACGCACTTATACATTGTACTTAATTGCTCATATGCCATCATCCTTACTTTTCACAAATCTATGTAAGGGAAACATATTTTAATGTGTTTTTAAGTTCTTTTATCTTGAAATTCAGCAAATTCTAGCAGTCTTACCAGTTCACAGTTGAATAAAAGCAGCTTGCAGACTTCATTTTATAATTACTAAAAGAATAATTCTGGGCTAATAATGATTTATTATTAATAAATAATGATTTAGGTGCTGGGCTGCAGACTGAATTCAGCCCAGAATTACCATTGGTAGTCGGGGATTTTTCCCCCGTGTTACTCCTCCAGACAGACCTTAGGGTTCACCCAGTTCTTACGTCAAATTCTAAGTTTCTTATGTGGGAGGTTAAAAGAGGGCAGACATTGGGCTGACCTTCTGACCTTAATTAGTCCTGTTGGTCAAGAATCGTTGGGCGCTTAAACTTCCCGCACATGCAACTACCTGCTTGGTTTGTAGTGGTATACTTTAAAAGAAATAATTCTATTGAAGTTCTTCAAGCTTTTTCATTTTAGCATTTAAATAGTAATCATACAGCATTTGTGTACTCCAATTTTTATGTTGCCAAAATTCCTGTAGCTCAGAGATAGCACCAAAAAAAAAACAAAAAAAAACAACAACAAAGATTAAAAAGGGTAATTATTAATAAAAAGGGAATATATTTTTCAGGGGACTTGTACAAAATAACTACGGAGGGTTGATTCATGTTTATTTGGTGGATTTTGATCACATCATAGACGTAGCAGAACACTTTTCTCCACCACCGGTTTGTGTTCAATGGTGTGCTCTGCATTCTGGCAATGGCTCTGCATCGCACTTTCCATTAAAGAAGGCTGTGTTGGAGGTAGACGAGAGGGATCTTGTTCCACTCCTCTTTGCAAGCTTTCCAAAGCCCTTCTACCGTTTTTGGTTGTTGTGTTCCCAGAGCCCGTTTAAGTAATCCGAATCCGCAGAAGTTCATTGGAGATGCATCAGGGGATTTTACAAGAATCATACTGTATGGGATTGCTCGTATACCGATTTCTGTTGCCATATTGGCCTTGTACAGCTAGGTCACTCTAGCTGTGTATGGCTTGATGCCTTGTCCTGATGAATCCATGCAACCATTGGCTGAGAAACTCTTAAAGCCTGGGCAACTGCCCTTTGGGTGTTAGGGTTCTTGCCGACAATCTTAACCTTCACTATCTTAAAAATGCTAGGAGTTGCTGCTGGTCGTGGGTGTTGTTTTCGGGTCTCTGGCTTACCCTGCTCTTGGCTGATGGGCTTCATACAACTTTCTGCTATTTCCCGGTTGACGGTGGACTTGCAAACATGAAAATTTCAGTGTTTGCACAGGTCCACAATTTTTGAAGCAGCATATTTAGCATCGGAAAAGGCAACTATGTACCCCTCCCATCAATTTGGGATTTTTAGCAGCATATTTAGAATGCAACACAATTCCAGCTACCAGATAATCAACTACAGGCTTATGACCTCTGCTTCGAACGCAACAATGCTACGTTACGTGCACGTGCGAGATAGCGCACACCCTTGAAATCGGCCAAATAAACGTGAATCAACCCTCCATATTAATATGCTTATAAGTCATACTATAGTGAGGCAAGTATGAGAAAACCTCCAGAATTATTAAGGGAACAAGTACATTGTTGAAAGGAATGAATTACATAAATGATTACTTATATTTATTTAGTATTAATATTAAAAAAAAATACTGAATACAACCAAAAAATTACTCCTAATCATTACAAGCAGCAATTACTTATCTCAGATAATGGAGCTTTTCTCATACTTGCCCGACTATAGTATGACTTATAAGCATGTTAATAGTTATTTTGTACAAGTCCCCTGGAAAATATATTCCCTTTTTATTAACATTTACCCTTTTTAATCTTTGTTGTTGTGTTCTTTTTTGTGCTATCTTTGAGATACAGGAATTTTGGCAACATAAAAATTGGAGCACACAAATGCTGTATGATTATTTTTAAATGCTAAAATGAAAAAAACTTGAAAGAACTAAAGTAAAATAAACAGAATTATATGTGATTATTAAAAAAAAAAAAAAAAAAAAGCATATGACGTAACGATAAGGCAAGACTGTAATGAGAAAATAGTAAATAAGATATCAGAGTATTGAAAAAAAGTTCTAATTCTGAAAGATAATAAAATATCTACATGGATTAGAATTTATGATCATCTACTTTCAAATTGATGGGGTAAGAAAAATGTTTTAAAAGTAATTTAGTCACTGTATTCTGATTCATTACATTTCTATTTCCTTATTTATTTATTTTTTTAAAATGTTTTTTGTTTTTATGTTTCTTAATTCATACTCTTTATTTTGCAGGAACTGTATTAAGTTTTACTCTTTCAAGGAGCGACAGTTTGGCTTTGGAATGCAAACTATATGAATTTTGTCTTACAGCTAAGCTTTTTTATATGACATATTTGATGTAGATAATGTACATTTGTATCCATCATTTTTGTAGATATATATTGATATTTTTGTGAAATATAAGTTATTTAAGCGTTTTCCATTCGTGAATCAATTAATTTAATTACAAGAAAGAGAATAATAAGATTTTAGATTGTTATTCAATTGTTTAATTTTTGTCAAAATTAAAGCTTTGCAGTTATATAAATTGCTTTAAGAAATTGTCCATTTAAAAACAAATGTATTGATGAAATCAATTAATTAGCAAGGTTGTTAATGATTGTGAGTTAATATTAGATAAAGCCATAGACTGGAATCAAGGAATTATCCATTTTGATTCTGAAAGTATTGAAAATTGGATATTCTTCTTAATGCTGCAGTGATTAACTGAGTCTTAATTATATTGTTGAATACAACAAAGAAAAGCTTAGCGTTTTTAGAGGAAAACTACCATGCAAGCAGTGAGACCAAGTTCAGGGGTAAGTTCCTGGTTAACTACAATTGTCGTTGTTGTTTAAACTATTGAAAAAATCTGGTAAAATTAATTGAAGATCATTGCCTGAAGAGAGTGGTTGAAGAAACATTTGGTAAATTCTAAAAATTCCAGACAGTTGCAGAATTCAGTTCAAATACATAAAGCGAAAACAGTTTATATAAGTTTGAAACTACTGATGTTACTATATTATATTTTTCACATTACTTGTAAAAGATTAAATACAAAAATTTGTTAATTAAATATCTGATATTCTTCATTTGTTTCATGAATTAGTTTTTGCTAAAATAAAATATTTATTTATTTAAACAGGATGTTCCAAGTACTTTATTTGTAATATTAGCACACTGTTTCATTTCTTAATACCAGTATTGAAATGTTCTATTGTCACCCCTCACTTTGATTTTAATGCTAGCCATAAGGAAAATAATGAGTACAAAGATAAGTTTTGTCATTTAATAAGAAAATTGATTCAAAATAATATAACATAAAATGTTCCAGAAAGTCCTTCAAATTCATTTTTTAAGTTTAGATACCAAGTATCTAAATCAGTGGTTCTGAATCTGATGTGAATATCTTAATGGGATACTTGGGGGGAAAATAAAGTTCAGGAAAACTTCTTCATTTAAAGTTTAATATTTTTCTAAGTAAAAAATAAAAAAAGAAAGAAAGGGCAATTTAAAATACAAAGATTTCCTCCAATGTGTTTGTAATTAAATAATTTTCTTTAGAATATTTATTGCTTCTTTTTTTTTTGGGGGGGGGGGGGCATATAGCTATTGAGGAAGGCTATTTGGAGACTCAGGTGAAAGAAAAACTGTCTATAACTATAAATGTTCAATTAATAAATAAAGTAAGAAATTTAGTATTGTATAAAACAGAATGATATCTTAGTAGTTCTGAAAATAAGTGCATTTCTTTTCTCTTGGTAATGTGTCATTGTTTCATCATAAGATGCTTATTAGATGTAAGGAATAGGATCTGGGGTTTTAGATTCAGTGTATATACTATAATTTTAAAAGTTTAAAATTTTAGAACATTTATTCAACAGCTGTTTTGTATGTTTTTATAATTAGGATGTTGCGCCCAAAGTAAATAGAAGTACTTTGAATACCACTAATAGGATTTGAGCCCAAGAAGTGAGCCACTTTCCAGTCATACTTGATCATGAAGCTTGTAGAGTTGTCACTTGGCAAAACGGGTCCATGGATTCATGCTGCCTTTGCCATATTCTCATTTTACCATCAGCATGGTGGAGAAGGAACTAAGACTCATTGGAGTAAGCGACCTTTTTCCATTCATCAAGAGTCCAATTGCGATGTTCCTGGTCCCACAGCAGGTGCACTTTCCTGTTTTTTCTGTGATAGCAAAGGCACCCTTGCTGGTCTCCTGCTGTTAAAACCAATCACTGACAAAGTCCATCGTGTTGTGCGTTCGGATATGGGTTGCCCCTGCATCTAATTTCATTCATTGTGCATGTCTCCCATGCTTTCCTTCTTAATTTCAATTTATGACTTCCTGACTTAAGACGTACAAAATGCTATGCAGAAGTTATATCTAGTTTTGAAACGCCCTATTTATTATAAAATATGGTCCTGGTTTTTTTGTTTTGTAATCTCACATTTATTTCAAGGTTTCATAATGTATTGTGGTATTTCTAAGTATTCATTACAGTGGAACTTTAATTGTAAGCGTAAAGTATGGAACAAAAACAAACACCAACAATGAAGTTTTTAATGAATTTATTTAATTTTTTTTTCTCTATTTAATGCTGTTTTTCTTTCTCTGACTTTCATCAGTTTAGAAAGAGAAAGAAAAAAAATCCAGTAAATTTCTACAATCGTAATCTACTGAGTCCATTAGATTTGAAATAGCAATGGTTAACAGACCTCAGGTTACAAACAAAAGATCTACTTCATGTTTTCTATAAACTGAAGGCTCTTCATCTTGCTTTAGCAGCATTAATTACCCCTGAGGAAATAAATGGTACAATACAGTAAAAATTATAATCTTGATAGTTTTCTTACAAGCCTGGAAATGTAGCATTAATGATTTGATAGTATCATTTACAAAAAAAGTTAAAATTGTTTTTTTTTTTTTTTTTTTTCTAAAAATGCTGTAATGTTGGGCATTGGATATATTATATCAACGATGGTGAATACTGACTACATTTCATTATTATATTATACAGTACCCATTTGGTTTACTGTAGAAAGCAAATACATCTTCCTAGTCGCCGAGACCACATATTACAGTTTTTATGAATATGCATATTGATATGTGTGCAATTTTGTAAACGAATATCTTATTAAATGACTTAATATGTACCTGAAAAAATGAATAAACTGTACACACTTATAACTCTACTTATATAAAAAATGAAGCTAACTTGGGTTTTCTATCAAATCTTAATTCATGTTTGATTTGCAGTTAATAAAGACATTTAGTAATATTTAAATGCATAAGAAGCATTCAATGGAAGTTGTTGTATGTGTTTAATGTACTGTACATAAATATCACTAACTTTTAGCTAGTAGGACTGAAATACATGGAAGAAAAATGTGATTATAATAGAATGCTTATTGGGTATGCTTGTCAAAATTGTATCAAACAATCATTAGATCCGTTTTTCATTATTGAAAATGAATATGGATTTTCTTAAGGAGGGTATTTTGATGCTTCACTGCAATATCAAGATAGTACTTGACACTTCACTGAACAGGCTTGACAGATGCACTGTATATTGTATCACAATAATTTATCAGACTTATTTCAATTCCAATTATAATGCTTAACCCTTAACAGGAATTTGTAGCTTTTTATTTATAATCTTATAAATTTTTGCCAAGCAAACCACTTCCATTTAATACTGAAACCAAAGAAATGAAAGAAATTTTAGTTATGATCTGAAGTTGATTTATAATTTAATTGCCAAGCTTTTCTTTCTTTAGCTTTGGTCTAAATCCCAAATTCTAATTTATCTAACTTTATTGAAATTTTTTGAACAGTGGGGAAAAAGGTAGTTTAGTTTGTGACTAGTTTAAGTTAAAAATGCAATAGTTATTTAAATAGGTTTTTCAATAAATATTATTTTTTTATATATAATATAAATTGTTGCACTTAGCCATCTGATATAAGTTAATACTTATTCTTGTGAAACTTACCTAACTTTACACTTCTACTGAAGCTTATATCGATGGCTTAGCGCAAAAGTAGCGAATATCCAAGATGCAAGTTTTGAGAAAAAGCTAATTTAGTGGGAAATGTCCCTCAAAACTCAGGAACAATTCCTGGAAGTCTCATATTCGGTACAGATATTGTCATTGGGGTATACTACAATGGCATGGGGTTAAAAATTTGATTGTTGCATTTTTCATGCAGTTTTAGTCGATTCGATAGTTTGGATCTTACAGAAAGTTTGTGCCATTGAGATAGCTAAGGAAGAAGTAGCGAATGTGCAGATTCGCCACTTCTATCCTTATTAAAATTCATCACAACCTCCTTAAATGCTTGACCAAACTAGCGAACTACACTATTAGTTACGTTCATTGTTAGGGATTGACTAATACTAGCATCATTATCAGCTAATATCCGTACAGTATCGGATCGGAAATCGAAGCTGATACCGTTCTTTACATTTTGGCCAAACCAAAGCGGTAAATCGCTTTGAAACTTCATTGTTCAGTAACTTGGGAACAAAAACAGATAGAAACATGCAATTTGTGACATTTTAAACTAGAAATTGATTAGATAATTTTTGATAGTGTAATTTTAAGCTAACATTTTTCAATTAACACTTTATCCAAGGTGAGAAGGTTAGAGAAGGTGACAATGACCACGTGGCGTCATCTAGGGACAAACTAGCGAATACAGGCACATTCGCTAGTTTTATCCCAGAAAAGTGTTCAGTCAGCAGAGATGAAACGGTCAAAGTAGCGAATATGCACATTCGCTTCTATTGCCATTTAAGTTTTTAAAAAAGGGTACTTTTTCGCTAGTTTAGGTCCTAAAATCACAGGAAGTATGCCCTTTTGAAGGATTTGCTAGTTTTGCTCTACAAGAAGGCTCTTCAAGACACCTATTCGCCACAAAAAACTAATTTTTTATTTTACTGGATATTCGCTACTTTTGCGCTAAGCCATCGATATCAAATATTTGTTTTAAAACTCTAAAAATGTACATGAAAATAACTGATATACTGTTTGAACACAAAAAATCCCTTGTGAATTTGTTTAACAGTTTCACTTGCGTTCTTCAACATTTCTGCTCAATTCTTTAATAGAAAATGATTGAATCGTGCATTTTCTGAATTTTCTTTGGTTCTAATTTGGGACACTCAAAGATAGATATTCTGTAAAACTACAGGGTGGGCTAAAAGTTTTCATACATAGGAGTAAGTAGTCTGACAAAATGATTTTATTCATAAAATGTGCTCACCATGGTTGCCAGTGCTTTTTAAACAGAATTAAATATGCCTCTGCCACTCATGTTGAACTCACATTAGCACATCTGGTGTTCTGTGTATAATGGCATGTTGAATAAAAAATAAAATATTAATTTCTCTTATATATGGAAACTTTTGGTCCACCCTGTATAATTACTACTAGTAGAAATAATGCAGAAAAGCTTTTTGGGAACACTAGGACGAAGGATGCACAAGATGTCTTCTAATAGAAGCCTATTTCAATTAGAATTAGTATTTCTTATCTGAAAAAATCTTGCACATTTTCCACCCTTGAGAAAAGACCCCCCACCCCACCCCACCCCACCCGAAGTTTGGAAGCCATATCATTAAATAGAATGAGAAAATGTACAGTTCCATGAGACTAGCTAAGTACTAGAATAGCTCTCAATCTAAAATTCAGTCTCTGCAAACTGTTAATGAATTGTAGATAGTAGAGGATGACTAGAAGATTTGTAAACTAAATGAAGCATGGAAAGGATTGAAAAATATTCTAATATAGAATAATAATGAAGACAACTTTAGATACTAATGCAAGCCTTTCTCTTCAGAATAGGAATAAAAATGCCCTTTTAATAAATGAGAAAGGAAGGAATGAAAAACCTAATAAATTCCAAAGATCATATGACTTATTATAAACGCTCAGCTATACTAAAAAGAGTATGAAAACTATAAAATACTTAAATAATAGGCAGACAATTCAAATACTTATAAACTTAACATAATGGAAATATCTAAAAAAAATATCTTTACCGGAAAGATTACACTACAACGATTATGCCCAAATCTTAAAACATTTGATGTTAGATTGACCTACCATTTGTTTACTGTGTTACAGTTGTTTTAAAAAATGATTCTAATAGTTGATAGTAGTTAATAAGCAAAGAGACTCAAATGAATGTGAAATTGGTCTTCGTAAGGATTGCCTAAAATCACAGAGAAAATGTAATGATCAGTCTGATACACATCCATCATTACTCCAGGAAAATATTCAATAATTACTTGACAAAAGGGGTAGACTGAGTTCTAGGAGAATAGCCAAGGAAAATCCCTGACTTGCATTAGAGATTCCTTAGCCTATAGACTCACAGAAATTCAAAATTACTGAATATATGCATAGTAAATACAACCTAACGTCATTAAAACAAATAAGGCGAGGTGATAAATCTCAACACTAAGAAAGTATTTACTCAGTATTAAGTAAGGTCTGAACTAAGATATTGTCTACATTATCAAAAATGTTCAAGATTTTTACAGAAATAAGATGGGGTCGTACTAATCCCTTAAGTGTAGAATAGTGAAAATATGGAGTATTATAATCTAGATAAAACAGATGCCTCTAAAATTGATCGAGGAAGTGAGAATATAGCACTAGAAGTTAAATTTCCAAAACCTTTAAATTTGGAAATTTGTTATAAATCCCTTGATGTAATTAGTTTCTACAAACTACATTGCCTTAATGTCAACGTACATCTCTGGTAATACTGTTAACTATGTAACATTCTTACAATTAGAATTTTATTATTTATAAATTCATTGCTTAAAAATTTTCACAGAATATTACCAACAGCTCTACATAAATTTTTTTGACAAGTAAATGGCTGTCATTTAATCACTAGTCCTAGCAAGGTTATCAGTTGCAATATTGTGGTTTCTTTGAGATTCAGTCTTAACTTTGGAATTCACAGCTTCAACTTGCTCTCTCTTTTAAGTAGTAGCAGTAGATGCAATACATATATCTATTTTGTATGTAGGTTAATGAAGATTACAGTAGGACAGACATGTTGTGACAATCTTCACAACTAAAGATCGGAGTGATTTATGATGTGTTTCTCTATAAGAAAAAAGGGCATGTCAGAGACAGGTCCTTATTTAAATTCCCCAATGGTACTATACAACAAATCATATGAAATAAAAAATATAAAACCAATTTTGCTTTGAAAAGTTACATTATTAGACATGAATTTCCACACATTTATCAATAACAAGAATTTAGCTCACTTAAAAGTATCAGTAATCTAATGAGATAATGTACAACAGATGTTATTTTTTTTAAAACTGACATCATTAAATAAAACAATAAAATAAAGATAAGTAAATTGTTTACACTGAAAACTGTCAAGCAATAAACTGTTTAATGTTTCTTATTGGTTGAAGATAGTAAATGTTACATTTCTTAAAATCTATAAAAAGGTTTTCATTGAGACTGCAATCGAACAAAGATTCATCATCATCATCATCTAATTGGCAAATTAAAGCAAGAATATTTTTGATCACCCTTTGATTTTAGTATTATTAGATTATTCATGTTGTAGTTCTGGATTTATTTATCAGCACTCCATCTTGTTCTAAATAAGCAATGAGCAATACTAAATTTACTTCCATTTGAAAGGAAGGAAAAGATGTATATCTGAGTCTATTTCAAACAGAAAATTTTGCAGTGCTGAAATTTAACATATATGATATAGTTTTCTAATAAAAAAAAACTTTTAGTCCATGTTTGAAGAGTTCTTGATACATCTTAACTTAATGTTGATCTAGAACTAGTGTGACTAATTTCTTATTTTATAACTTAACCATTTTATCTCTTCAGGTTTTGAGAATTTAAGTTTGGTCCTGCTAGAGAGTTTTAAGGAGTTAAAGTTTTTGACTTGTATTGTGTCTCCTCTTTAAAATTCCTTTATTACTTCACTCATTGATACAAAAAAAAAAAAAAAACCACCAAAAGCCTCCTATAAAGGCATCAAACAACTGTACATTAAGTTGGTTGTTTGAGAAAGGGAAATGGATAATTCAGTAAATTTGAACTTTTAATACTCAATGGAGCAATTGATGTAATAAGAATTAACATCTTCTAAGCTATCAAAAAATAAAAGTTATTTTTCATGTGAATAGTTAACTTGACAGCATTATCAGCTTTCAAAGAATTCCGTTATATGACGACACTGTATTTCTCTTACCAAATTACTGGCAGATTAAGGCAGAGCAGCAGTCCTAACAGATTATTTCTGAAGGACATAATCAATATTATTTTACAGCATTCAGCACAGTTAATCAAAATTTATTAATAAAAAAAAAAAAAATGAAATTAGTCAAGTGGTTCTGGATTATACCTTGACATTTTTAGTGTTTGTGTTTTATTATTCTTTTTATATTTTTTTCCCTTTTTATAAAAGTATTAATGATTTACCAGTAAAAATAAAATGAGAACAATTAACGAAATTCCTAGCTATGCTCTGAAACAACTCCATTTTATAATAGGATGGCTAATACTTCTCTTTTTTCTAACAAATTTTGAAACACATCCCATAACTTTTTTTCAAGCACAGTAAAAATAGAAAAACAAAAACAAACAATTATTAGACAAGCAATGAACTTACAAGACATCTAATTGCTACAATCAACACTTAATGCAGCACATTTCTGTCAATTATTGTAATTCTGTTTCATTTCAGACCACCTGACTTCATCTCAATCCTAGGTCATTGAAATGTTGGAAACCTTACTTACAGTGCTCCCATAGGCAATTGTGGGCCGCCATGGAATATACCTATGCACTTATTTCATTTCAGAACTTATTGTTTGTGTTTTAATTTCATAAATAAACTTTGAAGATTTGTTAGCAAAATAAGAAATATTAATTATTGATACTGGCCAAAATAAATGCTGAAAGATTTAAAAATAGAAATGGTCTTATCCATAATATGTGAAAACTGACAAGAATTGTTAATTCTCACAAATGAATGAATTGGTCAAGATGTATCTTAAAAGCAATATGACTTTAAATATTCATATTTAATCTTTGCCAAATATGAAAACTATAGTTCATGTTAAAGAGGAAGGGAAAAAATGATATAGAGAGAGAAAAACAATATGATTAACTTAAGAAAATTTCTGTTTATATTTTCCCTTTTTAAGATTTACTTGATACCAAAAATCATATTGATATGTTTGGCTGTCCATTATATCTGTATATAATGTACCATTCAGATGATCAAGCTCGTGCTGTGCTATTCTGGCTGGCCATCCTTTAATCCGCCAAACATGATATTCTCCTTTCTCATTTACACCTAAAAATATAAAAAAAAAATATTAATAAATAAACCTACAACTAATTTCTATTGATTAGACATTTTCGCTAACAAAACTTGTTTATTATTGAAAAACTCCATACTTTATCAGCGATATTTAATGGGGTATTACTGTTTCCCTGCTTCTTCAGGCTAAATTTTGAAATTAAAACCAAAGCAGTTACAACAAAAAAAGTAAGATTCATAGTGCATAGGGCATCAAATTCTTACAAAGAATAAGTTCTATGCAATTACAACAAAAAGAGTAAGGTTAATAGTGATATCAAATTAACAATTATCCTGATAAAAATTA
>JAFIDM010009631.1:280030895-280042688 GCA_023159025.1 Thereuonema tuberculata | reverse complement strand
TAAAAATTTATTTATTCTTGTTCAATTTACGTTGTGCTGCCCTGGAATTAATGCAGCAGTTGAAAGAGTTTTTTCATTTGCTAATGATTTTTGGACAAGTGAGAAATCGAGATTGAATGTTGATGCTTGTCGTAAAATTCAATAGGAAGGATATTTCTTGTTCAGATATTTCCAATATATTGTTAGAAGATGATACAATGACAAAAAATATTCATTCAATGGAAAAATACTCATTTAAATAATCTATACTTACTATTATAAAGCAGAAGAGTTTGTTTGTTTGAACGAGCTAATCTCAAGAACTACCAGTCCGATTTGAAAAATTCATTTTGCGATAGATAGCCCGTTTATTGAGGAAGGTTAAAGGCTGTATTGATTAAATTTCTTAGTATTAGACAGGTGTACGGCTCTATTTATGTCATCATTACTCTACAGTACACGTTAAACCTATCCGTTGAAATTAGCAAAATGTTCTTGGTTCCAAAGAAAAGTTCGCAAAATAGAATTCTTAAATAGAAGTCCGACTGTATATTATAGATACAATTAATTAAATATATTACTTTATTGTATCTATAAAATTGTATCTATTAGTATAGATACAATTAATTAAATTATGAAAACGTTTCTTCTTCTTTGTTTGTTTTAATGGCACTTTTCCATAGTATTATAATGGATTCTGCCAATGCACGTAAACCCCAACGTTTAAACTAATTCCATGGAATCAAAGATTAACTGTTGACAATTATTGCTGGGGGACCACAGTGAAAAGTAAAATTACAAATAATTCGTCACAAAAACAGCAAATAAAATAGTAATGGACATTTTATTTTATTAAATAAGTAACAATCGGGGGCGGGTTGGCCACACGACGAGAACCGACCATTACCGAGAAGGGCCATGTATTTTAATTTCCAGATGGTATTTATAGTTAATGAGATTCACTTAGTTATGTTCTCATAATGTGTATGAAACAGATTTGTATAATCACAATTTAACGCGGGTGAAACCGCGGGGCACAGCTAGTAATTAATAGGCATGCAAGCATAATTAGGGATCGTCCATTAATTACGTGAAGTCAAAAGGGGGAGGGGGGGGTCAACGAAAATCTCACATCAACTTTTTCATTCAGAGAATACACGTATTATAATAGATTACAACATTTTGTAAAATTGACTTTTTGAACTTTTTTGATTTTTTGACTTTTTGAAATCTCACCGCGTGAGTGGGGGGGGGGGGGCCCCACAACTCACCACAAGGGGGGGGGGCCAAATTTTTAAAAAAACACCTCACGTAATTAATGGACGGCCCCTTACAATATAAAATGTTACAAATGTGTTTATTATGCATTTATCATATTATAGTGTATTATTGTTGCAATGAATATTATAAAATGTTTCTTTTATTTAGGGATTTTTTTTTCTTCAATTTATTTGTGTACTTACCTTTAGGTTACGACCTTCATCTTATGAACAGATTCTGGAGTACAGGCAGACTTTGGTCATATTTGGTTGAAATTGAGATATGAATCTGTCTCATTTGATGACAAGTTTTTGTTCTGATTTCTGATATTTGATAATGTTTCTCTTGTGACCTCAATACATGCACCGAGCAGTATTTTGAATTACACTAGCTCAAGTTCCATTCAGAAAGAAAAAACAAGTAACCTTCTCAAAACGGTTTAAGTTTCGGTGTGGTGGTAATGCTTCACATTGCGGTAGCTACATGCTATTGCTAAGAGTGTAGCCCATGATGCATAAGACGAAATGCGAAATTCCATTCAAAAGTCGTTCAATTTTCGTTGAAATATCCCTAAATATTTGAGTACAACTTCCATACCACGGTTTGAATGTAATACAGGGAAGCGAAGAACTAAGAGTTTGCTTCCCTGTAATACAATCTTCTGCTCTGCAATCCTAGTAAATCTTTGAACTAATTCTTTTCTTCATAAGTTTCAGATCTCATTTCAAAGCTATTAATTTCTTTTTTGCCAATGGACACTTTTTTTTCCAATCAACGTTTTTTTTTTTTTTGCAAAAGTTGGTATACCAACTACACGTTATTTCACCATCGTGTTTTTAATTTTACGTACAGTATTTACATGCACAGATCAATTTAGCTTTATAAATGGGTTTACAAAATTATCAATGAATCATGAAGGTATTGAAAGTCAAACTGGTCTTCCAGTTGCCATCATAAAATAGCGTTGTTCTAAAGACCAATTATGGTATCATATCTAGGAATATTACAGAGCTGGATTTAGGTAATTTTGTAGGAGGGGGGGGGGGCAAACTCAGTTTTTGCCACCAAAAACATGTTTTAGGGGTTAGAAACGTCGCTCTCCTCTCTTGCATCTGTTGCAAGAGCCAGCCCGGCGCCCCCCTATCATTTCTCGGAATATTGAATACTGTCTGTCTGTCTGTTATTCAGAGCTGAGGTGTTGAGTAGCCAATACAAAACCGAACAAAAACGAATTTCAATAGTAAATCTTATCTTTTTTATAAATATGCATTACCGTACATCAATATATTCTTGTAGTTAGAACAAAGCTATATTTTTGTGAGGCTCATTTGCCGCCTCCCTCCTCCCCCTAGATCCAGCCCTGGGATATTATTGTTAGAAAATGTTGTTCAGTGCATTATTACTGACATGGCTAAGATCAGACCCTCTCCCATGTCCTCCAAGGGATTTTAGCTGTAAGCTCATAAAGGTCCTTTCTCACTAATACCAGATGTCTCTTTGTGTCTCATCCACAAAAAAAGTAAAATGAAATTAAAAAAAAAAGCAAATGTACTGATAAAATCAAATTAAAATTACTTATATATTTTTTTTTAAATTTTGTTAAAGGCTAATTACTGTAACTGATCACAGATATGATAAAATATCGATTACTGAAATTCCTTTTTTAATCTTTTAATTTGTTTTTTAATCTTAAAAGTAATTATATACATATATATAATATATATATCGACTTCTACGACTTAATAGTTATAATTAAATAGTTAATAATTAAAATTAAAATGACATGGTTAGGAATCGATTTAGATTTAACGGGCTTTTTAACGTCTGCTAGACTTATTAAAACCTTTATGTTTTTTAACTTACATTTTTTTTTTTGTTAAATTTTGAGTTATGTAATATAGAATCATTTACTTTCGTGATAATATGATGTTTTCTTACTGATTTTGAAATTTGAGTTACATAAGAAAAAATATTATTTTCATGATTTAAAGGTAATGCAACAATATTTAGTGACGGTGCATAATCTGTAAAAACATTCATTATCATCATAAATAAGAAAATTATTATTAAATCTGTCATGGAATATGATAAGTTTCTCTTGGTCTTCATTCGACAACTTCAACAGGAACTTGATGTTTCGAAATTTTGTAATGTATTCTTTTGTTGAGTGAGAAAGTTGTCATTTAAAGGAAAGTTGTGCTAACAAATAAGAAACTCACTACTTCAAGATAAATAAATCGAAAGTACTTAAAGTGAACTTTCCTTAAAATGTTATTTATTTATTTATTTATTTATTTATTTATTTATTTATTTATTTATTTGCTGTAGACGTGAAACGCGAAGAAAACTACGTTTATATTCTTATATAATATCTATTGAATAAGATAAAATCAAAGATAAAAACTCACAACAATTAAAAGATCCAAAATAATAAATTTAACGTACTGAGAATGAACATTCAAAGAAATCAAAACAAGAGAAAATGCAGCACCTGAATAAATAGATTGCCTTTCTGAATCAAATTATCGGGAAGGAATTGGGAACGGCCGTTTCGTCCTTCTACGGACTCATCAGCCCAATCCCGCCTTCCCCGATAAAATACTCAGAAAGGCAATCTATTTATTCAGGTGCTGCATTTTTTCTTGTTTTGATTTCTTTAAATTAAAAGGTCCACTGAGGTAATTTTTGTTGTTTTAATTGTTGTACGTTTTTATCTTTGATTTCATCTTACTAATAGTCTTATGTACGTTAATTTGCTATTATGTATATGTTTATTTTTATAAATTAATCCTTTATAAGCTCAGCGGTCTGCTAGCGGGGATTAATTTACTGCCATTTTTAGTCTTAATTTATATTTTGATGTTTTTTATTTGAAGGGTCATTATTTTGTTTATGCTTATGTTTCTTTTGATCCCCCTGAGCTTTGAGTACTGGGCGAATGAAACTGATGATAAGTAGGAACCTAGAAACAGTCTGTTTTTGATTCCCGGTACAAGTATTCCAAATTAGCTTAGTGGATCTTTAATTATTGAGCGTTTTTATCTTATTAATTCTCTTATGCGCGTTAATTTGCTATTATATCTGTTGAATAACAAAAGTACAAAGTTTCTGTTTTCTGAAAACAATGAATTAAATCCGAATATTGTTAAATTGCTTAAATCGGATTAATTTTAATCGTATCAAAACAATCGAAATGGATTAGCTAAGATTTAATATTCATTGTTTAGACATTGAAATATTAATAGAAATAGAAGAACTTTGTTTAGGTTCCAATGCTTTTCTATAGCAATTTTTGTCGCCTGCTCACGCTGATTTCTCGATAAGGACCCATTTGGAAAAGATTTCAAATAGAAAAGTTAGATCGTTCCTAGTCCATCAATGTGCATACCAAGTTTCAAAAAGATTCAGTCAGTGGTTCAAAAGTTATTAGGACGGAATTCAGGCACACACACACACACACATATATAAACAGACTGACTGATTTATGAGCCGACCTTTCCTTTCGGAAAATAGGCTAAAAATATACTATTAAAACCCTGCAACATTTTAAGAAATTACTATTTTGAATACAGTATCTTTTTTTCTTTTTTCCTTCACTGACAAGAAAAAATTAAAACAAAATTCTGAAGTAGGAGTGTTTGGAAAAATCAGATCCAATTGCTTTCTTGTTTAGGATTCTTTCTTTCACTGTCATCTTTCTGGTAATAGGAGATACCTAGAGATAAAGTCTTAAGTAAATAAAAAAAAAAAAAAAATCTGCCTTCTGATTCTCTGGTACTAACTGAATCATGAGTAAGAACCTTTGAATTACAAACTACCACTAAACATTGATGTCAAAGCGACACGATTACAATAATTCGAAGCTGTTTATCTGGTTTTCGAATTTAAACGGTACATAATCAAATGAACTGCTTTTGCGATATTAACAAGAGATGAATGTCGTTTCATGTCTCACATCGTGAATCATTACATCCAATTATGATTTTTGGTGTAGAAAATAAACGTTCTCAAGTTTTCTTGTTGTAATTTAAATTTTAGACGAACAATTGTAACAGTAGGCCTACTACCAAAGTGCAACACTGAAATATAATCTCACAGATGGAAGAAAAAAATTAGAATTTCATCAAAAAGCGACAGAATAGTATTAGCTTATATATAAATAAATACATTTAAGCTGTGGTTTTGTGTCAAACGTTTCTCTTAATCCTGTTACTCATCAAAAATAATAAATAAACAAAAAGCATTTTCGCTTAAAAATTTCTTAAATGGTAAAATTGTTTTTATTTTATTCCCATTATTTTTTAATTGTTCTAATTTCAAATTTTAAAGGGAATAAGAAAAAAGATAATAATGATGAAGAAGTACAGGGTGACACACATAAAACTGGGTCCAATAGGCATTTCCTTTTGTATTGTATTATTATTTTGGGACCGGTTTTATGTGAGCCACTCTGTACAATTAAGGTATAAAAGAAAATTTAATTTTTTTATTGCATATTTCTTTTACAAAATATTTCCATTTTTATGATAGGTAGTAACCTAATAAATAAACAAATAAATAAATAAATAAATAAATAAATAAATAAATAAATAAATAAATAAATAAATAAATAAATAAATTATTAGTTATTAAATCGTTTATTTTTTTTATTTTATTTATTGTCTACTATTATACAGTTTAACATCTTGAAGAGATAAAACTATGTTGTTAAGGAAAAGAAAAAAGAAAAAAAAAATCCCATTAAACTGAAAGTGAAAAGATGAATAAAGACAAAGTTCAAAGCGTCATCATTACTTTGGCCTTGGGAAAAGGAGAAACCACACGATCATAGAGGAATGGATCTGGACGAATGTTACCAAGTAGCTGTTGCTCTAGCCAAAGAAGGTGGCCAAGTAAGTAGACTTTTTTCATCAGTTTGGCGATCTGATTCTAAAAGGAAATTTTGTCTTTGAAATTTGAAGATCACCGCACGATAAACTGAAATCTGTAAATCAAAAGAATTCGCCGAAATTATTCGCCGGTCCATCGGACGAATGAAGGATTTCTCAAATGGGCGATGATTCAGAAAATTTTGATTTCTTCGTAGCTTATCTTTTTCTGGCCTTTTATTGCTTCAGAACTAAAGTAAAGATATAATTCGTGCTCATTTCTCAACTTTTGCAATGGAACTTCAAATTGATTAGGCACTTTTGAAAAATAATAATAATAATTCTTCTTTTATTATAGAATCTTATTAGTTAAAAATTAGAATGAAACATTTTCGATAATTTGATACAGTAAAATAAATCCTAAACTATCTGAAAAATTTTAAAAGTTCTACTTATAAATTTGTTTCGATATTTTAAACTGTTCGGAAAAAAATGCTTTAATAGTAAGTTTATTAGAATTATCCACTGATAAGAGGAAAAAAAAAATCTGAATAAGATAATGAAAAAAAAAAAAAAAGACAATTTAAACGAGAAAGGGTGTTGTCGCAAATCAAATTTATTTAAACCTTTTGCAGTAGTTTCAAATTTCTAATTTAGAAAAAAATGTATGTAATTTTAGATGTATGTAAATAATACGGGGAAAAAAATGCAGAAATTATGTAAAGCTGAAGCTATAAAATTTTATATTTTCTTTCTCCATTTATTACCCTTTTATAACTTCTATTTGCACTAAAAGATTAGCATTATAATATATTTGTTTCTCCACAGATAGCTTTTGAGGCCTTGAATAAAACGAAGCAATGTAAGACTAAAACCAGCCCAACTGATTTTGTTACTGAAATTGATGAAAAAGTTGAACGTATTATTTTCTCAAAATTGGCAGAAAAGTTTCCAGATCATAAGTAAATATGCTTTCTTTCTATTATGTATTATTAAAAAATTAGAATGACATATTTCTAATAAAATGAAGGTATTACTATCAAAGTTTTTTTAATATCTTTTGTTAAATAATAAAGTGTTTTTATTATCTTTGTTAATGATACATTAAAGATCAACTTGCTGAATGTAATTTGGAAATTTGTTGACGTAGTTTAATTGAGATCCAAATTCCCTCTATTAAAAAAAATATTGGATAAGTGGGATATACAATGATAATGCTGTAGTGGCATAAAACTTTTTGTCCTTCTGTCCCAAGGATTTCTCTTTAATTATTACCTTACTTTGAAAGCCTGTCAATTTGTTTTACTTTGGAAATGCATAGATTTTCTATCTTAAATTAGGCTTTAGTTTAATGGAATTGTAAATCATTTCGTTAATTCTGCTGCAATTTTAGGCATCTGCAGCCTAAGCTTATGCCAACGACCTCATATGCGAGATGTCTTCTTTCATTGGTTGGAGGGTGTGGGGATAGGGTCAAAATTTTCAATGTTAATAATAAGCATAATGTTAAACAATTTTCCTTGGATGTGAACGCTATGTACACATCAATTCAAGTAAATGATACTCTAGAAATAATTACTAACTTGATAGATATGAATAGTAATATTTTAAAAGAGTTTAAAATATAAAAAGAGAAGTTTATGGATTTGTTAAAATTTGTATGTAATAATTGTTATTTTAAATTCTATAATGACATAAATAAGCAAATAGAAGGCTTTCCTATGCGAAGCCCAGTATAAGGTTCGTTGTGTAATATTTTTCTGAACAAAATGGAAAAAGAGGCACATATTCAAATGGAAAAATAATAAATATTAATACATGTGCTATGCAGATGACAGTTTGTTTAATATGGATGGGCTCTAATAGGCAATTCGATATATTTTTCAACTATGTAAATTCTATAGACAAAAGGATTCAATTCAAATCATAAAAGGAAAAAGTAGGAAAACTAATTTTCCTAGACATATTATTGATTAACAAATCACAATACATTGAGTACGAACATCATATTAAAGAGTACCAGAGCAATATTATGATGAATTTTCACTCAGCTCATACCATTAAAATGAAAGTAGGTATAATTTATAACTGTTTAGAAAAAATTGTCAGTAATACAATGTACAAAAACAAATGGATACCAAAAATTAATGATTTAAAACATAAACTATTCATTAATGAGTACCCTAAAGATTTTATTAATAAAATTTGTGGAAATTACTTTAAGAAGAAGAAGAATAATACAAATGTTCCTAAGAAAGATTTTACCAATGTAATAGAGATACCATATGGAATAGAACTATCGAAAGAAAAAAAAAATGGAATGGGAGAGAAATAATCTATCAATTATAAGAGTAGGACATAAGAACTTAGGTTCTATAATAAAAAAGCCTAAAGTTAAAACTATAATGAACAGGATGGGAGTTGTATATGAACTAAAGTGCACACCCTGTAAATAAAGTATAAACTCACCCAAGTACAGTAAAGTCTGATTTATACGAAACTCACTTATATGAAACATTCAGTTATACGAAGAATTTCTCATTCCCCGGCGAAACCCCCATAGTCCTGTATGTAATTCACTTGCACGAAATATTCACTTATACGAATAATTTCGTATAAGTTAGATATCACTGTATTTCAAAAAACTTTTCATTACATGATTTGTTTACTTTCAATTTTTTTTCTTAGTCTGTTTAAAAGAAATTAATTCATATACCATTTAAATATCTCAAAAATTTTGAGAAGTTTTTAAATTAAAAAATAAAATCAATTTTCAACTGTAAGGAAAATGTAAACTTGCTAAGAATGTTTTGATTTTGACAGCTGCAAAGTGATTGGAATATCCCAAATTTGCATAAAGATAACTAAAAGTGGCTAAAGTATGTAATCCACTCATTTTCGTAGCAACATATGCCACTACTTTATCATGCCTCGTGGAAATTCAGTAACTGACAAAGAAATACGAAAAATTCATTTTCATCTTGGTCAAGCAAAGTCAACAAGGCAAACAGCCTCAGAATTAAATTGTCCACAGACTGTTATTCAAAATGTCATCAACAAAGGTGTTAGTTATGGAACCACTAAAAGACCAGGTAGACCTTCAAAACTCACACCTCGGGACCACCGGAGAATTCAAGATCTTGCTGCGTCTGATGAGATGTCCACCCTTGAAATTACTCGTGTGTTGCCAAAGACTGTATCTCACCAAACTGTATGGAAAAGCTTAACGTCAAATAATCACATGAAGTTTGTAAAACTGAAAGCTAAACCCAAGCTCACTGCCACTCATTGTTCCAGCCTACTTGACTGGGCTAAGAAAACAGTGAAATGGCATCAAAGGTGGAACGAAATATTTTTTCTGATGAAAAACGTTTCTGTCTTTACGGCCCTGATGGATTTTCTGCATACTGGCATGATGTACGCACTCCGTGAAGATAAGATTAAGTAGACAACAAGGTAGGGTGGAGTGATGGTGTGGGTAGCATTTGGGGCAGGAGGTAAGGCAGATATAGTGTTTGTGGAAGGCAACATGGACTCTAAAAAATATGAGAATCTTACGTACGACCATTTAATACCATTTGGACCCCTTCTAGGAAGGCCAAATTGGCAATATCAACAAGACAATGCTTCTATACATGCATCAAAATCCACCAAAGCGTGGTTTAAAAAAGAGAAAATTGATGTCGTTCCATGGCCCTACCGTTCACCTGATCTAAACCCAATTAAAAACGTGTGGGGTTGGATGGCAAACTTTGTATATGGCCGAAACAAACAGTATCATCACTTGAATGATCTGAGGGTTGCAATTTGGAATGCTTGGGACCAGATAAAGATGTCCGATTTGAAAAAATTAATTGGGACAATGCCCGACATAATGATAGAAATTATAGAGAAGAAAGGAGGACCAACATGTTATTAATTTCAATAATTTTCGAAATATTATGTTTTGAGTTTATATTTTCTTTACAGTTTAAAAGTGATTTTTATTTTTTAATTTAAAACTACTCAAAATGTTTGAGATGTTTAAATGGTACATGAATTTATTGCTTTTAAATAGACTATGAAAAAAAGGAAGTAAACAAATCCTGTAATAAAAAGTTATTTGAAATACTTGGGTGAATTTATACTTTCTTTACAGGGTGTAGAACATGCTGTAAAGTATATTTTGGTAATACAGGAAGAACGTTGAATGAGAGAGTCAAAGTGTTAACATGTTAGTGCATTCAAAAATAATCACCCCACTATTTCTGAGTGGGCGAATTGTTTGGTTAATAATCATAGCCCCAGACCTGGAAGTTAAATACCTTTTCCAAGAAACAGACACTATCTCAAGATTCATTCAGGAAGCACATGTCATTAACAACTATGACTCTATTAATAAACAAAAAGGAATTGAAATTAATAAATTCGTTATTGAAAATTTCAAAAATATTGTAAACTGCATAACCATTTATTTATTTGGATTTTAATTTTTATCAGGATAATTGTTAATTTGATATCACTATTAACCTTATTCTTTTGTTGTAATTGTATAGAACTATGAACCTTATTCTTTTGTTGCATAAGACTTATTCTTTGTTGTAAATGTATAATTTGATGCACTATGAACCTTATTCTTTTGTTGTAACTGCTTCAGTTTTAATTTCAAATATAGCCTGAAGAAGCAGGGAAAGAGTCATACCCTGCGAAATATCGCTGATAAAGTATGGAGTTTTTTTATATCAATGGGGCTTCATGTTTTGTATAAACTTATTTAAAAGGCTGATTTAGAACCTCTTGTAATGTAAAATTGTCTCTGCATTGACTACTATTTTTTTATTCCAAAGTAAGGTTGCATTATATGAATTGACTGTTGTTCTCAATCAGATTTATAGGTGAAGAGTCCAGTGCTGAATCAGGCATTGAAGTTGAATTAACTGATGACCCCACCTGGATTGTGGATCCTATTGATGGCACACTAAATTTTGTTCATTGGTAAGTTGACGAAAGTAAATAGTATTAGATGGAATGATATATTATCAAATCAAGGAGTATGATTACTAGAACTTACATTATATAGTTCTTTGGGCAACTGTGATTATCAATCGTTACATGTAATTCAGTGATTCCCAACTTTTTTCTCACTGAAATAAGTTCCTCATATAGCGAGGAACCCCTACCTGTTTAAACAGTTTTACAGATAAGGGGAAGTTAAATAATAAATATGTTATGTTATGTTATGTAATGAATGTGGGTGGCAGAGAAGCCAAGCACTGCGACTGGAGGTCTATTGTACTATCCCACGGAAATATGGACAGATGGAGAGTAAGACTGAGAAAGTATGGTGGGAGAAGTGCAGGGGAAACGGGAGAACCCCGAGAAAACCTGCCCAGCGCGGATTGTCCACCATCACGAAACCCACATGAGAACCGAACCCGGTACTCAGAGGTGAGAGGCCAATGTCATAGCGACTACGCCAACTGCGCGGCCTAAATAATAAATAACTTTTTTTATGAAGTTATTTATTCGTAAAACTATTTTGTGTGTTTTTTTTACCATATATTTATTCCAAAATTTTCCATGGTACCACTAAGGAATGCTGGTTGAGAATCACTGCTGAAAAAAGTGTGAAAAAGAAAATAATAAAAAAAAATTATCAGAGAGATAAAATACAAACATTTATTTATTTATTTATTTATTTATTTAT
>JAFIDM010009631.1:280000193-280027124 GCA_023159025.1 Thereuonema tuberculata | reverse complement strand
CGGGGTGACCTTTTATGCGGGTGACCTTATATCGAGGTCTGACTGTAAATAGAAAAGATCATGAACGGTTATAATTTGAAATTTACAACTGATTAGATTCTAATTGATTGGAACAGTAAAATAACATATAACAGTAAATAAGCAAAATATTTATAAATATTGTTATAAAACTCATCGCAATATACTCCGAGTAAAATTTTTTCTTAGATATTAAAACAATATTTTACTATTATAATTTTCTAATAAGTTTACATGGTTTGAAGTCTTATTTTTGTTTTGCTTTCCAATTATATTATTGTTTAGAATTTTCCAAACATTTGAGTTTGCATTAGGATCACCTTTTATCATTTTCCTGAAATATTTATTCTTTTGTTTGTTAATTTGATTTTTCAGCCAATTCCTTTTTTATATATATATTCCTTTTCCTGTTTTATATTAGTTTTGTTTTTTGTATATTTTTTATATAAATCATTTTTTTCTTTAATATATTTCAGTATTTGAGAATCCATCCAATTCTTTTTGTAATTATGATTTTGTCTCTCATTTAAAACCCTATTGCTATTTTCTTTAATTGTTCTATTTTTGATCTTATGTTTTGCCTTTTTTATTATTTTGTTTAATTTATTTATAATTTTGTTTGGGTCATCTTCATTATACTTATTTATTTGATCTATTAATAATACTGATTCTTTATTTAACAGATCAGTATCATCTATTTTAAAATTTTGTTTCACATTATTAATTCTTTCTTTATCCTGTATTTGTATTGCTTTCCTTTCAATTTCCAGCAAAATGCCATAGTGGTCAGAAATATCCAGTGTATAATGTTTGCATTTATTTCAAAAGACACTGTATTTGAAAAACAGTGATCAATACAAGAGTTGGTTTCTGATTTTGTTGTTTTGGCCGATCTTGTCGTTTTTTGATAAATATGATTTAAAAAAATCTAGGTTACAGAACATATTTTTGTATTTCAAACTTGTTTTATTGTGTTTTTTTCGCCCTATGTTTATGTTAGTGTCTCCTATGCAAATTAATTTTTTTTTCCATTTTTCTGTATTTAATTTATATTATCTTTTAATTCCTTTATAAATTTATTCTTATCTGTTTGGGAGGTTTATATATTATATAAATTACTAGTTCTCTCAATAATAAAGATTTGTTGTTGAAAGTACAAATTACATTTTTATGAGTTATTGCGTCTTTGCTTTCTGTTTGAATATTATAATTTTCACGGGAAAATATTATTATTCCTCCACCTCTTATATTTTTTCTCAATTTGTAGTCTCTTTTAAATCCTTTTGTATTAAATAGAAAATGGATTTATTTTGTAAAATTAGAACTGCTTATTCTCCTAATTTACCATACATTAACTTTGGTGTTTATATGTTGAATCTGAGTAGATGAAGTTCAATGTATCTGCATATTCTACTATCTTACCAATTTATTAGGTTTTTATTTATAACTAAATCTAATAATTGGTTTGATTTAAAATCAAAAAAGTATTTTTAGAAGCTATCTTATTTTATTTTAACTTGTATTATGACCAGAATGGCGAATTGCACTTTTCATTAATTTTACCATGAAGGATATTTTTTAGTCTTTACTGTGATGTAGTCCATCTTTATTCTCAATTTCTAAAACTTGAATTAATCAACTTTGTCCTTCTGTTTCCTCGCTACATTATGCTATTTTTATAATTAAAGAGAGTTCCTGAATATTGTAGTCAGGGATAAAAAAAAATAAAAATAATTATCATTTGTTAATGAAAATCTCAAGAAGATTACAAACCAATAATACACACAATACAATTCAATTTTATCAATGCACAAAATAGTCAAGTGGCTAAAGAAAAATAAATCAAAATGGTAATTATTTCTGTTCTTTAGCTTCTGAAACAGTTCCTTTTTCCAAGGATTGGGATTTTTTTTTGGTTTGGTAATATGAAAAAAGAAACAAACTGAAAACACTTTTTGACCAAACCAACTCTCATAGAAAAATTTAAAATAGTGCCAGCAAATGTGGCATGAACAAGGTCAAAACTTAAATAAAGGAAACCTTTTTTTTTTAGGTTAATTTCTAAGTATTAATATTATTGCTTGTCATACAAAGATAAAAAGGGAATGTTGAGAATATGAGAGGGAAAAGTGATCCTGAATAGGAAGCCCATAGAAGCATTAAAAATGGGCTGTGTAAGATGGATTTGATAGAAGACAATTTAAAATCATGCATCCTTGAAGTGCTGATTTACATAAAGCATTCTTGATAATATGTTGATTGGAAACAATAATAGTATTCAGACAGTTATTAACACAGTCTAACCTACGTAGGTCCAAAGTTATGTAGAAAGTCTGTAGACACTAAAAATTGTTGTGTGCTAGTTTTTTTTTTTTATTAACAATAACTTGTGAAAAGAATGAATCTGATGGAAAAGCAAATGGCAAGTCATCTCATAATTTAATGTTTTAATACAATTATTTTTATTGTTTCATCTTAGTGACACGAGTGCAAGATATGTTCCGACATATGTATATTTTGACCTATGTAGGGTTTTGTGTAAAGATTCACCTATATAAGATGGGGAGAGTCTTTACATGAAATGATAATAGATGGCAAACCTACTCAATGTTCTGAGAGCAGTCTGTAAGCTATAGTTTTACAAACAAAACTACTCTAAGGCTTGCTGGATTTTTAGGTACATATTACATGAAATAACATTGCCTCTCATCAAGTGTTATTATTAGTTTATTTTCATTAGTTTAGGTTCATACCTGGCCATCCTGAGGCATAGATGAGAAAGGCTTTCATCCTAGATTTGCACTATGCATCCATTCTAAACATTTAAATAAAACAAACAAAAATACCTGGTTCAAAATTTATTGGTTAAACTTTGATGCAATTTATCATGATCATCCATATTTTCCAAATTTATTGGAAAAATCCAGATGACCTTGTAATCAATGATATTGATACAATTGGAGTTTTTAAATCATGACTCAATTAAATTTTGCCTGAGTAATTTTATAGCATCATTTCTGATTTCATTTAATGAGTCAGTCATGAATAAGTAAACTCATATGTCTGTGAGACAAATAAATTCTTTGAATTCTTTGCAGGTCTATTAGAAGGATCTTGCATTAAGATGCCCAAGTGTTGCTCGCCAAGTGTAGCCAAAATTTTGTTAATGTTGGGGGGGGGGGTCTATTACATTAAATTTTTATAAATGATTTTGCTTTCTTTAAATGAAAGTTTAAAAGTAAAGTGATCTTAATATTAAAATCTAATGTGAGAGTTGGCTCTTTGAATTTCATCATTTACACATACACACTTTCTTTTCTTTTTTTTCTCCCCCCCCCCCCAACTATGTGCCTGATGTACTGCATAACTGCTTAAGGATAACTTGTACTTTGTAGATCCTTAACTTTTTTTAATCCTGATTTTTATATTTAGATATAAACATTTCACCAAAATTGATTTCATGTTCATGCTCATCACTATTTTTGAGTCATTCTCCATAAGCACCAAAGCAATCTTAACTTCATTCCTATATCTTAAAGTTTTCTACCCATCAGCTTAGCATTTCTAAAGTCCTTTGGGTTTGAATCTCTTGAAAAAGGTGTGGGTATTTTTATTCTCGTCTGTCAGAATGCTGGGAAAGGAATTCCCCTAAATTCTAACCTTCTTTTCAGCTTCCTCGAAAAAGCAGTGGAAAATCACCACAGTATCCTTCCTTTCTTGCAAAGCACACTGAAGAAATATGGTGGCTAGTTTTGTCTGATGTTGCACTTACAGAAGATGCAGATAAAAATAGAAATTCCTTTAAATTTACAAAATCTCTTTTAAATCTATTTGACTTTTGTGGCACTATGTTTGCGACACTAGTGTGAGCAAAATAACAGCAAAAAGACTTGATGTGATACAAAATTTGAATTTCAGATACTTAAATGCAACATCTTTACAATAAAAAAACTATACAATTACACATTTAATTAAAAAATGACATATTTACAATGGAGGCTTTCAAACCCACATGGGGTTCATCATCATGCACTAATAAACATCTTCAAAGGTTCTAGTTATACAGAATTATAAATTTTCTTAGTACCAATAAAATTGTTTTATTTAAATTAAAATATTTTCTTATCTCCGATTGGACAAAGATCTCTTTAAGTCAATCCTATAGGAAATGCAACATCTGTTCAGAAACTTTGTCAAAACTGAACTCTTTTCATAGTTCTCGGCATTTGCTCATATTCAGAGTTATTGTGCTTTTCAGACTGCCACATTAACTCAAATAAAGGTATGCTATTTTGACCAAGGTAGTACTTTACATAAATTACTGTTTGTTTTCGAAAGCCAGACCCACCACTCGCGGACGATTCTACTCCGCAGAGGGGTGATACGCTGAGATGGGCACTTTCCTAAGACCTGTTTTTTTTTTAGTAGCACGCATGTGTATTTTCAGATGCTTACTGATTAGAATCTATCAGTTCTTTGCTTTCTATTTCATTTGAATTCGATTGATAATTTCTGTATTTAAACATCCCCTCTTTATTTCTCCTCACCCCTATTTTGATGAAATCGAAGGAAACCTGATGTATGTGCAAAGTGCTGAAGGTTCTCGTAAACAAAAACAAACAGTACTCAACTATTATGCTTCCATATTTATTTATTTACTTGAATGTTCTAACAGAATCAAGAGATCATGCTGCATGGGATTATTATAATCAATAATTTCTATTTGTCTAATTTATTTTAATTTTTTTCAGCTTTCCCTGTGTTGCAGTATCTATAGCATTGGTGATAAAGAAAGAGGTAAATATTTCCAAAAAACAAATTAAAAATATGGGGTATTATCTTAATATTGTTTAAAGAAACAATTTCATTCTTACAGAACACATAATTAAATTATATTCTTAAGTAACCAGATATCCTGTTTTTCGACTAACATTTCATTTCTATAATAAAATTTTTATCAACTTTAAAACGTTAATATATTATTATTATAACCCAAAACAATTCGGGATAACTAAATTCATAAACATTTATTGTTAACCCCTAATACACAAGGTACACTAATCATATTCCTTCACTTTAATTATTTTACCCTCACAGTACCTAAAAAATAAATTATTCATTAAAAATATATTAATTACTTTCTCCAAAAACTATTAATTTAATTACAAAGATGACCTGAGTTACACAGATACCATTTTTATTGTAAATAAAATATTATTCCTAACTCCATCTTTCCAGGCACATTTTCCAATACACCAACTTTGTTACGACTTTTCTCAATTATAATGAGAGTGACATTATAAAACACTAAAAAGTTTATTATCCACTAGAGGCTGCCTTTGTGGGCCCAGTAGCCAAGTGGTAAGGCTCTTGATTCGAACTGGATGAGCTGGGTTCAATCCCCAATGGAGGTTTGGGACTTTCACACATTGAATCTTTCTCCAGATGGATCCTAGGGTCCACCCAGCCTTCTGATGAATGGGTATCAGATTTCTTTCCTAAGGATTGAAGGCGATGGGTGTAGGGCTGACCATCTGTCTTCAACTTAGTCCCATTGGTCAGGAAATGGTGGGAGCCTTATCTCCTGCTATCCCAAAGACCACATAGGCCTACAATGAGATGCTTTCAAGTTTAGAGGCTGCCTTCTGCTCACTCTTGTTTGCTAAAGATATTGTCATACACTGACAATACTATCTTAAAAGATTTTATTACTTAATGTTTTTCGAGTTTAAACTTCATGCATCTCTCTTTAATCCTGGAGTTTTTTACCGTATGCTTCCATCTCTTTGTAGATAACATGTCATGGTTATTTTATGCTTAAGCACTAAGCAGTCAGAAAGGAATCAAGTGTTACTTACATTACCTTAATTAATGTATCGCTTTTTATGTTAATAGTCCAGTATCTTCCCTGATTTTAAGAGTTTGACTGCCTTTCTCCATTATTAGAATATACGCCATTAGACAAAGTTAGAGTAAATAGAGATTTCTATCAAGTCATACTACAATTTATACTGTGGTGGCAACAGAACTCATCAGTTTATTGTGCACATTACATCTAAGGATCTTTGTTTCATTTTCCTATTATCTTTTTTTTTTTTTTTTTTTTTTTTTGTATATGAGCCATTGCTGTCACATAATTAAAGAGCCCACAGGCTGGATATTATGTACAATATTATTATTTTTTAAAAAAATAGGTTTACTCACAATCAGTGAGAATTAGATCTTTCTCTTTTCTTTCTTCTTTTTTCATACTTAATTTTTGCGTATTTGCATTTAATTGTTTATCTAGAAATTTTAATGAATTTCTGAAATGTCCAGTTTTTAATACCATTATAAATGCTATTATACAAGAGTGGTTCAAGGTTGACTGAGGCTTTTGTGCATAAAAAATAGAGAATAACTGTAGAATGGTACAACTTGCAGAGGACCCGAAATCTTTTGTGAGTATCCTGTGCCCGGCATGTCACAGGATATTTGGCGATTGCGCAGCAGTTGCAACGAACTTTGTGGCAAGAACTGTGCCTGTAGCTGTGGAACAGCGGTGCCAAGAGTGGTGGCCAAGAATGTATGAATGGTGTCAACAGTTTGGTGAAGGACGAGAGCTTGTGACAAATGAACCGCATGGCTACGTTCATCAGATTGCAATCACGGGATGTCTTCTGGAACATGCAAGTTATCTATGTGGATTTTTTGGAGAAAGGGACCACAATTAATGCCCAGTATTACTGCACATTGCTGAAGGGTGCCGTACAAAATGCCATTCACAAGAAAAGACCTGGGATGTTGTCTGGACATGTCACTCTTCTCCATGACAATGCGCAGCCTCACTCGATCAATTTGGCAATAGCAAGTCTGGCCTAAATGCGCTGGGAGGTTTTGCCCCATGCCCTTTACAGTCCTGACTTAACACCCAGTGGTTATCATTTGTTTGGGCCCCTTAAAGCTCATCTGGGAGGGAAAAAAAATCAGGACAGATGAAGCACTAAAGAAAGATATCCTGAAGTGAGTATGATAGCAGCCCAGTTCTTTCTACACCAAAGGAATCAGGGAACTGCCACAACGATGGCAGCAGTACCTGGATGCTCAAGGGGAATACTTTGAAAAACTGAAATAGTGGGGTGCTTGTTGGGCATTCCATTTCCTGTACAGAAATAAAAGTCTTGGTCAACATTGAACTACCCTTGTATCTCTTGGGTCATTGGCAATAGAACTTATTTTGAATAATAAACAAAATATTCATTAAATAAATAAATAACAGGAATTTGTTTAACAATCAAAAACTAAGACATTACTTTCCTTTTTCGTACAGAAGAGTTAGTATTCTAACAAGATTAATTTAAAAAGTAAAATCAAATATTTTTCTTTACTAAGCACAACAACAACAAAATATTTTTCAACCATAGTTAAAAAAGTGTGTTTTAACTATTGTGTGTTTACTTATTATTTTTTTCAATTATTACTTTATTTGTTAGACTGTTCTTGCTGTTGTCTATGATGTCGGAGCACAAAAACTATATACAGCCAGAAAAGGCAAGGGAGCTTATTGTGAAGACAAAAAACTATCAGTTTCTAAAACTGAAGGTATGAGATGACTAACATTGTGTTATTTATGAATAATTTAGTATGTTATTTCTATATTTTGCATTTTTTTATGTCTTCTGCAATTTTAACTGCTTCTTTTGGAACTATTCCATACTTTTTATTAATCGTATTGTCATGAAATTCTTTTACTTTTATAGAATTTGTAGTCAGCTTTGGGATTGAAAGTTCTTAGCCAAAGAAGACTGTTATATTAATTCATATATCTGTACTTGCTATGTGTCCTATTCCTTAATTAATAAAAATACATGAACCTATAAAACTTCAATACAGTGCTTAAAGGAAATAGATAAAATCCACATCTAAACTGGAATTCAGAAACTGTTATATTAGTTGATGGATTTTTATTTTTCAAATCAATAAAGGGTTTAAATCTCCACATGTGTCATTATTGTCTAGAATTTTCTCTTATCTTGTGCAAATACTGCTGAGGTTAAATAAATAGAACTATTTTGTATTCATTCTATGAAATGGTCACAAAATACTGAAACAAAATCAAAAAAGTCAAAAATACATTCTTTAATAAAAATATCATCAAAAACACCAATTCAGTATGCAAACTCAAACTGCAATTATTTAGTTTATTGAATATTCTTAATCCTCATATAAATGTGAATTATTCCTCTATATAACTCATGCAGTGAAGCTTATAGGGCTACTTTAAGAGCTTACTGGATCCTGATTAAGCTAAAGTTAGAATATGTCACAGCATATGAATTAGCAGACATTCTACATACACTAGTATTCCTTTGGTCACCAAATTGTCACTGAGCCTAATATTCTTATTAATTTACTTATACTTTTAGTTGCTGTTCAGGCTTTGCCTAGTCATCTAGGCGGTGGCCTACTGACTGGACTGATATGCCTGAAACTGGGTTCTAATCCTGGGGATGATATGGATATTTCCTTTCTTTCCTGTTTTGTCACCTTCTTCATCTCTTTCTCTCCTGACTATTTATTTGTTAATTCGGAGGCAGGTAAAATAGTTCTTTATGGCCTTATGGTCAGGTGTGCCCATGGTCTTTAATGTAGAATAAAATTCAAATATAGTTTCAGTTTAATCATCGTCTTTCTGTATTTTTTAATTGCCAGATGTTCTCTTATTAAGATACCTTATTATTAAATTCCTCTACTATAAAGATTTATTATACTACATTCATCATCTTTAGTATTATTAAAAAAAAAGTTGGTTTCTTTATTAAATTCAGAAAAAGAAATGGTCTTCTTCAAACCAATTGATTTAACAAATTATTTTATGGAATAAAAGAAAAAACAAAACACCAGAAAAACTTAACAGTGATACAGAGGATGGACACAATAATATGAACACTATATGAAAATAGGCCATACTTCATTTGTGCAGAGCCACATCATCTAGAATAGATGTCTGCCATCTAGTGGCCATGAAGGCAGATATATCACTCAATCAGCATCAGTCGTATGGGTTGCATGTGAAACGCTGTTGTGTCCAACCTCTCAGACTTTGAAAAAGGCATTATCATTGGAGTGTGCCTCGCTGGAGCTCCAGTGACCAAAATAGCCAACCTTGTGCCAACTGTTAGGACAGCCTACCACAAAACATCTGCGAAACAGAACAGTGGACGAAAATCAAAGCTTACCAATAGGGATAGACGGATGTTGAAGTGGATAGTGACCCGACAGCATAAGACAACAGTGTCTCAGAGATTGAGACCCATCTCTAGGACCCCGTATCAACCAAAACTATCCAACAGAAACTGCTTGCTATGAACATTCATGGCAGAGCAGCTATTCCAAAACTTTTGGTCATATTGTGTAATGCAATGAAGTGACGGCAATGGTACCTTGAGCACAGACACTGGACACAATAGCAGTGAGGACAAGTCATTTGGTCTGATGAATCTTTATTTACATTATTTCAAACCACTGGATGTCTTTGTGTATGGAGATGTCCAGTGGTCTGAAATAATAACACCCACAGAAGTCTTTCCTGTTGACTGCCTCCTTCCTACTGTTTAGTATGGAGGGGTGCTGTGATGATGTGGGATGCGATATGTTGGTGTGGTCTGGAACCACTTGTATTCCTGTATGGGAAGATCACAGACCTATGCTGCAGACTGTATTCCCTGACGAACGACCTCCATTCCAAGATGACAATGCCCCATTCACACTGCTTGGTATGTCCAAGCATGGTTTGGTGAGCACGAATATGAAGTGGAATATCTCGTCTGGCCTCCTGATCTTAATGTAATCGAACCTTTGTGGGGTATTTTGGGGGCCAAAATGCATGGTAGGTTTCCACATCCCTCCACACTGCCTGAATTAGAGACCGCTCTACACGAAGAATGGCTGCGTATTCCCTTGAACATTGTGCATGGTCTGTATTTGTCCATCCCATGTCAAACACAAGCTGTAATTCAGGGGAAGTGTGGGCCAACATCCTACTAATAAAGATTTTGTGTCGTTTCACAGGTGTTCATATTAATTTGTCCACCCCCTGTATGTGAAATGGCTCTTCACAATCCTGGTTAAAGATGTATTTTTTTTTTATAAAGAAAATTCACAAGTACAACTTTATAAAAAAGATACATTTTTAACCAAGATTGTGAAGAGCCTTTTTACAAATTCATTTCATTGTTTTCATTTTCATCATAGTTTGCAGTTCCTAAACATTGTGAACTAGTTCTATTTCAAGTTCTTGAATCAATAAGTTAAAATCCCAGTTCATATAGAGTGAAACTGAACAGTTCACTTTGCACCTTTTATACCGAAAAAAAAAGAATGGAAAAGAAAACCCCATGTTTTGTAATCATAATTGAATTGTAGTACATGCTCTGATCTTTTCCTAGATTGTAAATATGCTCTTCAGAATATGTTTTAGGAGTTTTCCATGAAACAGAGTTGGATGCCACTGCTTTAGAACTTAAAATTTTATTAAATCATTGTTAAAGACTATCAGAAAATGAACTTCTGAGAACTTCTCTACAGCAGTAAATAATTGTTGTTTTCCATTTTCAGAGTTGGCAAAATCTCTAGTGTTGGCAGATTTAAATAATCCAAATAATCCAGAAATTTTAAAACGAGTGCTAGAAAATGTGGAAAAGATTTTCAAAAATTCCAGAGGGTTAGTGAAGCTATTTCTTTTGTTGTTTTATTTCAATCTTATCATTAAAATTAGCTCATCTTAAAATTTTAATTATTTTATTACAGTTTTTTTCTGTGGTTTTTGGATTTTTTTCCATAATCAGTTTGCAAACACTTTTATGGTATAACAATAGAGTAAATGGTTATATCTCAATGCATGGGTTTTGTGAAGTAACTCAACTGTATAAAACCAATATCTTGAGTCTATGAAGGAAAATTTAACATAAACACCTTCAATTAAATGAGATGAGAAGAGTTAGTACACAGGATACTATAAGTTTTCCATGAAAAGCTCCTGATCGACATCAGCAAGAGAAATTAGTCTAACAGACTTTTGAAAAGGCTTGATTGTAATAAGTAGTATTCATAATGAACATAGGATGTTCCACCATATATAATCCTACAGTCAAAAATATTAGAAGGTTGACCATGGGATTTAACATGACTATTGAACAAGCAGATAAATGGCTAGGTAAAAACCTGTAGCGAGGAATCACCCCAATGCCATGATGCAAAGGAAGTCGATAAAATATTGCAGTGTTTGGTTTTGGATATCCTGAAATGGAAATCACTTTGAAGCCTTGATATCCATAGCTAGTGCTCTAAATTCTACTTATCATTATAGCTGATCAGATAGATATCTTTTCAGGTGGCACAGATGTGTTCTAATAGGATACATGTGCTCTGTTATTTGAGAGTAGTTAGCCAAAATATAACTGTTTCTGTGGCATCGAACTGCAGGGTGTGAATCCCATTCAAATATCTTATGAGAGTCCATGCTGTTCTACAATAGTGCAGTTTTGGCAACAAATAGTAAGGGTATATGGAGGGTTGATTCACATTTATTCGGTCGATTTCTGTCATGTCATAGACTTAGCAAAACCCATTTCTCCACCACCAGTTGTGTTCAATGGGGTGCCCTGCTTTCTGGCAATGGCTCAGCATCACAGTTTCCATTGAAGAAGTCTGCGTTGGAGGTAGACGAGGGGGATCTTGTTCCACTCCTCTTTGCAAGCTTTCCAAAGCCCTTCTACTGTTTTCGGTCGTAGTGTTCCCAGAGCCCGTTCCGAACCCGCAGAAGTTCATTGGAGATGCATCGGGGGATTTTACAGGAATCATACTGTATGGGATTGCTTATATTCCAGTTTCAGTCGCCATATTGGCCATGTACAGCTGAGTTGCTCTAGCTGTATGGCTCGATGCCTTGTCCTGATGAATCTACACTTTCCTTTTGACACTGCTGTACAATGTGGGAATATCATCATGATACAAGGGTTCCACGGCATACTCTCCTTAAAAGTCAGCATTAATCTTGACCTTTGCAGATACTGTGGGTGGCATTCCCAATGTCACATCAGCTGCCCGATGCTTCCCCACATGCCGCAAGCTCTGCGCTCTTAGACTGGTTTAAAAGGAAAGCACTACTTCGCAATGTGACATTGGGAATGCCACCCACAGTACCTTCCTCAGCGGCAATTTTCCTCTGTAGTTGTAACCCGCAACAATCATGAATCCTCTCAAAAATTTTTCTTTGCATTTGTGGTACCACTCGGATCGTCCTTTGGCATCAAAAGGGCGATAAAATATTGCCCTTAGCTTCTTGGTATCACTAAGGTAGATCTATGCCTCGTTCAAAGAAGTGACATACTTCCATTTTTCTCCCGATAAGTGGTGCTTGTAAAGCTTTCGGCTGTTGGTCTTCCTTTCAGCAACTTGTTGAGGAAGTAGGCGATGAATGCAAGCTTTATGATGCTTTTCTAATTGCAGATCACGCCTAATTATCCATGCAACCGTTGGCTGAGAAACTCCTACAGCCTGGGCAACCGCCCTTTGGGTGCTAGGGTTCTTGCCGACAATCATAGCCTTCACTTTCTTAATGTTAGGAGTTGCTGCCAGTCGTGGGTGTTGTTTTCAGGCCTGTGGCTTACCTCGCTCTTAGCTGATGGGCTTCATAGGACTTTCTGCTATTAGCCGTTTTACGATAGACTTGCAAACATGAAAATTTCGGCGTTTGCACTTCCACAATTTTTGAAGCAGCATATTTAGCATCGGAAAGGGCAAATATCTACCCCTCCCACCAATTTGGGATTTTTGGCAGCATATTTAGAATGCAATAGAATTCCAGTTACCAGATAATCAACTACAGGCTTATGACCTCTGATTCAAATGCAACAATTCTGCGTCACAGGCACATGTGAGATAGCGCATGCCCTTGAAATCGACCGAATAAACGTGATTCAACCCTCCGTATAAATTGTTAAGAAAGCAGTTACAATTTATGACTGGATAGTCTTTGTGTTATTATTGATTTAGCGTACTTTTGGAAAATGAAATATCATTCCCAAAATCCAGCCACATGCTTCCTGTTGACAGCTATGGGATTAGACATTTGTATTTGCAGACTTGACATTGTAAAATATTAGATTACATTAAAATTTCAAGAAATAACAAAAAAAAATGTTATTTACATTCCCATTGAAAAATAACATTATGCAAAATTATAATAATAATTATATTTTTAAACAAGCTTTCACAATTTGTTAAGTTGCATTTTTTTAAAAATTATGTCTTATATGTCTAGTATCCGAGTTGTAGGTTCCGCAGTAATTGCAGGATGTTTAGTTGCCTCTGGCTGTGCACAAGGTTATTATTCATTTAAGCTCCAGTGCTGGGATGTATCAGCTATTGAACTTCTCATCACTGAGGCAGGTGGTGTTGTTATAGACCCAGCAGGTAACTCTTTGCTTTTAATATTTTTAAAATGATTTCTTTTTATAACTAAATGGTAATGTCAGTAGACATGGAGTCTAAATGTATAACACCTTTAATTTTACAAAGAGATAGGGACATGAATTAACAAACTGAGTTTATAGCTTGTGAACTTTTTTGGTAGTGGATGTTTGTAATGAAACATATTCTTGGTGGCCATAATTAAACAGGAGGTGTTTAGAGCCCAATTACTGAAAACTTATTAGTCCAAACTCCACCAAATTTGGTGTGAACACTATTTAGACCATGGGGTTTTGATTTCTAAAGAAAAAAAAAATTCAAAATTTCACCATCAGGGGAAAAAAAGGCGTTATAATCTACATGTGTAGATAAAATTGGGCGTAATAAATAAATAAAGTTTACAATCAATACTAATTTTTGTTTGGCATCATTTACAGATGTGATTCAATATGGCTTCCTTGCAACTGTTCCAATAACTGCATTCTGTGAACAGCATTTCCATCAGCAGAATGCAAATATCCAGTGAAATGCCTCACATACAGCGTTATCTGGTCCTTTAATATTACTAAGTTATCTACGTCTCCTTGGTATACCAAGCTTTTCGAATATCCCCATAACCAAAAGTCACAGGGAGTGAGATCAGGTGAACGGACTGGCCAACTCGCAGGAAGCGCTCAACTAATTATTCTGTCTTCTGTGCAGTGTTGCCGTGAGACTTGCTTTACACCCAATCCAATGTGTGTGTGTGTGGGGGGGGGGTCTTCATCCTGCATAAACATGGCGGATCCGAGGCATCCATGGTGTTGAAATTTATTTTTTATTCCACAACAAAATCAAGCAACATTTGTTGATACCTCACAGCATTGACAAAGCAAGTTACGGGGCCATTTGGTGTTCTTTCATCAAAAAAGTATGGACCGATGACGAACGAAGCAGTAAAGCCACAACACCCTGTGACTTTCGATGAGTGCAAAGGAATCTGCTGAGATACATGAGCATTCTCCAGGATATGTACAAATAATACTGTAATTATAAACTGTCCGCCCTATTCACGAAAACACGATCACCCTTTTAGAAATGGGTATCAGATATAATTAGAAAATAACTAATGTCGATAGGCCCAATAGGCCGTTGTTTAATATTGTGTTTTCAGTTAAAAAAGCATCAAAACATAGCCTATAAATACATCTTTTAAAGTTAAATTTTTCGATATTTTCCTGGGGAGGACCGGTGCTGCAAGATATTTCATAACTATCACCCCCCCAACCTTTTCAAAGCCTTAAATCTGCCCCTGGGTCTAAATAGTGTTCACACCAAATTGATGTCCTGTAAAATTTCAGTTTGGGGGCATATGCCTCTTTTCCCACCAAGCTCCTAATTCTATCCTGTTGATGGTTGTGATCTTGTGATGTTGTCAATAAGATATTTAGTTAATTGTTTGCTGGATTTTATATATATGCAATAGTGGCTTGTTGTTTTATTAGCACTTAAATTATGATCTGCAGTTTTACTTACTTGATTAAATGACTTCTAGTGATAAGATTATGAAATTCACTCTGAAATTATCGTTGTAGGAGTTTCTATAAAACTAAAAAGTGAACAATATAGGCGAATGATTTAACTTTGTAATTGACTGAGGTTAAGGTCTGGTTTCTTGGTTACATTCTTTCTTTTATCTGTATTTGTCTTGTTTTTTTGGTATAATGTATTGATGCCTCCATATGATAGAAAATTAGCATTGCCGTAGATATATGTTATGTCCAATACTTTTAGATGAATGAAACATAATAGCCAAAATCCTGGCAATAGTAAAATATACAAACAGTGACATGTAATTCTCTAATGTCGTAATAAGTTGAAATATTCATGAAATGAAATCTATAGGAGAAGAGTAATGTCAGTAGAGTTCTTCAGAAAGACATCTCAATAATCAAATCATGAAATTAAAAACTGACACTTTTATATCATATCAAAATTCCAGTTACTTACATTAAACCACAGAATTTCTTAAAAATTTCAGAAAATCTGGAAAAGTGACATCATTCTTCTCTGATCTATTTGACGCTACTGAAAATAAGCAAGAAATAGTACTACATTCAACTTGCATTTCTTGGGAATGCTACCTTATTATAATTTAAGAAAATTATCAGAAATTAAAGCAAAATAAGACTTGTCAAATCATATGATCTGAAAAATTTGAACCAAAGCTACTATAACAAACTTTGTTGTAAGATGCTGTAAGGTCAGAACTATTTGATTTTTCCTTAAGTTATGACTATAAAATTAAAGAAAAGATAAAATTCCCAAGATATGTTTGATGAATAGTATAGGTCTTCTGTACAGCTCTTTTGAATACACTACACAATAATTATCTAAGTATAAAACAGCAACCATTTATGGATGCATTACCAGAATTCGACACTGAAAGACAAATGAACAGGAAATTATTCGTTTATCTTCCCTTGTTTTTCTTAAAATTTTTGATGGAACAGGATAAGCTTTTTTTTTTTATTTTCAACTTGCATTGAAGATTTACCACTGTTGATGTGGTTTGAAATTGTAAATGCTTTCTATACATTTAACTTGAAAAGTGGAATATCTCCAAAAGGGGAAGCGTTACATAGAAAAATGTTCCAAATACAATTTGTGTGTTTGAAAGGGGAAAAGAAAGTAGTATTTGTTTTTCATTTGATGAACTTTTTCCTGGTCATTCAACTTAGTTATTTTAAATGAAATCTATTGTATTTTTAGCAGCATCTGAATTTACTCAAAAGAAAAAAGAGAGCTACTTCTGTCTCAACATTTTTCTCTTTTCCTCCTTTTGATGATACCATTTCAGTTTGAAAGGTAGGTTAAGAACATTTTTTGTTTAAAAATGGAAAGCAATAATTTTATTAGCAAAACAAAACAAACAATTTTTATGAGAAGCTTACTCCAATAAATGCTCAAAATGATGACCATCAACCTTGATACATTTTTCGAGTTGTTAAAAAAAATGTTGACGAGTAGCTAAAAGCATTTCTTGATCAATATTTGCACAAGCATTTCATATTCGCTCCTGCATATTTTCTAGGGTAGTTGATACATCTTGGTAGACCTTTCTTTTAAAGTAACCCCATAAAAAAAATCGGGTGATCTAGCGGGCCAAGGCACTGGACCACCACATCCCATCCAATGACCATTATAATGTTGATCTGACACTTGTCGAGCTGTATGCGAATAAAGTGCTGACAACCATCATGCTGAAACGTCATCTGTCTTTCTTGTTAAGTCAGTTCTTCCAACAATAATGGTAATTCATCACTAAGCAAGTTGAGGTATTTCTCACCATTCAATGTACCATCAATGAAAAAAGGACCAATTAACTTCCCTCTCATAATACCAGCCCAAACATTAATGGATCAAGGGCCTTGGTATTCAACTTGCCTTAACCATCGAGTATTTTCAATGGACCAATAATGGATTATAGTAGCTGTTAACTTGCCTGTGATTAGTGAACATCCATTCATCAGAAAATAGTACAGAAAGAAAAAAAAATGTCGTCAATTTGTATTTTTTTACTCATGCCCATTACCAAAACACCACTCGATTGTGGAAATCATTCCCATGAGGATCTTGATGTAATGACAAATGATATGGATGAAATTTATATTGTTTAATATTCTTAGAACACTTTTCTGAGATATTCCGAGAGCTTACATGAGGATCGTGATCGACTGCAGCTAATATTGCAGTTTGATTATTTTCACCGGTTACAGTTTACTGTTCTTTTTTTTGGGGGTTATACACTTTCACTTTCCAAAAATTGTTGCACAAGATGACAGAAAACTAGTACGTCTTTTGGGAAACCGTTCGCTATACAACACAATTGCCTGTTCCACATTTTGTCCAGATTCACCACAGCTAAAAAATGTCATTTTTTTTCATCTGCAGATAAGTATGTCATTTTAGCAGAGAAATTAAATCATAAATCTTCACTCCATCGACTACTGTAAAATTGATAAACGACAACATTTGAAATGATATGTATTTCAAAGTGATAAAAATATTGTATTTTTTGGAATAAAAACTTATCTCTATTAACGAAAGAGATTTTTTAATTTATTGGAGTAAGTTACTCATTAAAATTGTTTTGTTTTGCTAATAAAATTATTGCTTTCCATTTTGAAATGCAAAATGTTTTAACCTACCTTTCTAATTAAAATGGTATCATCAAAAGGGGATAAAGAGAAAAATGCTTGAGACAAAAGTTATTCTTTTTTTTGTGTGAGTAGATTCAGAGGCTGCTAAAAATAAAATAGGTTTCATTTAAAATAACTAGGTTGAATATGAAATGACCATGTTCATTAAATGATAAACAAATAGAGCTATTTTTTTCCCTTTCAAACACAAGTTGTATTTGGAACATTTTTCTATACAATGCTTTCCTTTCGGAGATATTCCACTTTTTCAGGTCAAATGCCTTATATGAGCCAAGTTGAATTTCACTTGAGAACCATCTTTGGTTTAGATTCATAAAAACTTATTTTAAAATAACTTGTCCCAACAGTGATCATTGTCCTTGATAAAATTTCCTATCTGTATCAAATGGACAAATCATATCTTTTTGTGAATTTGATTAAGCTTAACATACTTGTATCTCCTTAGTATTTGGTAGGCTTCTAACACCAACTCACATTCACATAAATTTTCTTTTCATTATTCTTTTCTCCTTTGTTCATTGAATTCTGATCTTCTGTAGAAACACACTGAATGCTGTTTGGTTGGTGTATTCCCATTGCTTTTTATTGCTTGTTTTCACAATTGCTTATTCGCTTACTCATGTCAACATCACTGGTACAAGGTAAGAGAGTATTATGACTAAACACTGATTATAGGAAAGGAGTTGCGCGCTCTGATGAAGGTTTCAGCTCTGTCAAGTTGAATAGCTCTGTCAGTCTATATATTGAATGGCTACAGACTGGTGAAAATAGTATCATTGAATGAGGACTATTCTCATTAACTTAATTGTAGCCCCTTATCCTAGAACACACGTTTCTGCCAAATCTTATCTAGTAATTGTCTGCAAGTAATACTTTACAAAAAATTGTGTAACTTTGTAGATTGGGCTTTTTCGGTAAGGTTTAAGCAACTTTCAAGGATCATGCTCAAGCATTTCCTGTGTCCCTGTGTCTATTAAATTGCCTACATTTCATTCCTCAACAAATATTTCTGTAGCTCACAGTAGTTGATTGTTAAACTTTTTTTGTTGTAATTTTGTTCAACTGATACATAATATCTGAGAGCATATTTCATAGTGTAAAAGAATCACTTTTATTGTGTACTATGGCCAAAATCACACTATTTGCTTACTGGTCATATTGGTATTGTCCTTGAATATTAAACCGATACATGAAAAAGTTTTTTTTTTTGTAATGTGAGAGAGAGGAAGGGGCATACATATTTTAGTCAAATCATTTATTGAAATGCAATTTAATATTTGTACTTTGATGATCTTCTGTAGAGTAAATACTTTGGAAGGATTTATATAATAAAATTTAAAGTCATTTTGTCCTCATTAATAATGATTTTAAGCTATTGGAACTGATTTCCTTGTTTATTATTTTTCAGGAAGAACATTTGATAGGATGTCCAAAGGTTTTCTCTGCGCAAGTTCCATGTCAGTTGCTAATGAAATTAGCAAATTGATAATAGATATAAGGACTTATTACAAATAATTGGAGAATATATTTTGGTTATTGTACATGTAATATTTAGAAATTGTAAATTCTCTGAAAATATTTAAAATGACTGTTCTCAGTGCCTTTATTGTTGTAATTGGAGATATGGGAAAGTTGAAAGCATGTACAGACAAATACTATACTGTTATTATTTTTATTATTTTATCAAGCTCATTAATCCTTAAAAATTTAAACAGTTGGCAGTAAATTGCAAGTTATTGGAAAGATATATTTTATTTGGAGAAAATATAAATGTTATTAAATTATTTTGTACTATTATGGTTTCTTTTTTAATTAAAAATGCAAAACAAAACTTCTGTATATGAATTCACTTCACTGATTGGTGGCTTACCAAACCTAAAACTGGATAACCTGGTGAAGCTTTATCACAAATTGCAAAGTTATGAACAATGTTAATTAAGATTAGTGCGTCCTGGTACTTGCCTTGCAGCCGATACATCAATGTATCGTTATATTATTTGATACACTTAAATCAAAGTATCATGTTCTAATAAATGTTCATCCTAATTAATGGATATCAAAACAATTTAACTAAAATAAAAACAAGAAAACATTGGTTCCTCATTTCATAATGGAAACATCAAAATTTCATGATGGTAATCTCACTCTAAATTCCTTGGGTTTTGAAGACATTTTCTGCAAAGAAAAGAAACTGCAAAAAGATAGTAGCTCAAGTTTCTTATTTGCAACAAGTAGATAAGTTTTTAATTTTTTTTAATTTATTATTGGACCCTGAGTTAGCTAGTTTCAGAATCATTACCCTTCATTTAACTGAGTTTTCCAATGAGTAGGGACATAAGCAGAAAATCAAATCAGACATAAGCAACGTAGCAGCTGTCCACGACATCAAAAAACTTTATTAAAAAGAAACTTAATTCAAATTCATCAGATTTCAAAGGCAGTTTTTATGAAATAGTTATTGGTAAAGATCTGTAGATGTAAAAAAAGAAAACCAGTATATTTTTGATGAAACTTAGAATAATTAACAGTTATTTTAAATATAACAAAGCCCTGATTAGTATAAATTTGAATAATATGAAATTCTATTTATTATAAAATGATACCAGACCTCATTTAATATGAGTCAAAACTCTGGTTAGTATGAGTTTTTAATTAAAATTGAGTGCAAAAAATTAAAAATTACTAATTAGCTTCACAACTAATACTCATTCACCAGTCATTCTCTGCCTCTTGGTGCCTAAGATGTGATGGAGATTGCATCGTGTATATTGCATACCAATAAATAGTGTTGTTCGCACTTATATTTTACATAGTGTACATATAGTAGTTATAAACTGTCCTTAGCAAATATGGATGAATGAAAGAATACTACTTATATTGCAAATAATGCAGATGTAAAAAAAAAAGAAAAGAAAAAAAAAATTGATGTTATAAAATGACATGACTGTGGTGATAGCAATTCGAAAGTAGGCAATGACATTGGAATGCATGAATGTACAGTATGTAATATTATAAAGCACAAAATAAAAATAAAATAAAATAAATCAAAGGAAATCAAAGAAAAAGGCAAAGTTGCATCAGCTTTTTGCGGCTTAAAAAGTATCACAATGATTGAAATGGATCGTCAGTTATCTATGTCAGTAAAAGGCTGGGTATTCCTCTTAGCAAAATTGTCTTTTTATACAGTGAAAGAAAACAGAGTTCACATGGAAAATGAAGAAACTTTTATTGCAAGCAATTCCTCTCTTTGACCATCTTTAGAAATCAAATTCAATTCTATAATGTTAAAATTAATGATGAGTGCAGATAAAGAAGCTGAGCTGAATATTCTGATAATTTGAAGAAAATAGTGGCCGAAAGTTGACATGTAGATCAACAAATTTTAATGTTGACGAAACATGATTGTTTGGGAAAAGAATGCCTTCCAGAATTCTTTATTTCTAAAAAGAAAATCGGTCAATCTGGATATAAAGTGACTAAGGATCATTTAACAGTATTATTGGGAGGCAATGCTGAAGGAGATTACAAATTGAAACATTGCTTATTTATCATTCAGTGAATCCTTGCACTCTTAAAGGCTGCAATCACCAATTGCTTCCAGTATTTTGGTGTTCAGTTAAGAAAGCATGAGTGACTAAAGCTACTTTTGAAGACTGGTTTTAAACATATTTTTGCCCAGCTGTTGAAAATTTTTGCAATAATAACAATATTGTTTTTAAAGCATTATTCATTTTAGATAATGTCTCTGATCATCCAACCATATTTGGTATTTAGTGTGAGAATGTAAAAGTCGTATTTTTTACCACCAAACACAATATCTTAATTGCAGCCTATGGATCAAGAATCATTGCAATGTCTAAAGCCTACTACCTAAGAAGAACTTTTGCACATGCAATTGCTGAAACAACAGATGACAAAGCAATTTATTTAATTGACTTCTGGAAAAAAAATATATGATTAAAGCTGCAGTTGAAAATGTTTCCCATGCTTCGGAAGAAGTAACTGCAAGCAATAAGAGTACAGTGTGGCAACAGGTTTTCCTCATTGTGCAAATAAATTTTGATGGCTTTCCGGCTCTAGTGCAAGGTGTTGTTGAAGAAATAACAAACATTGAAAGATAGCTTGGTTTTGATGAACTAGACACTACAAATGTGTTACATTCTTGAATCCCAATCTGAAGAAATGACTGTTGGAGACCTTCTAAATTTAGATCAACAGCATGTGCTTGAAGAAGCCGATAATGCTGATGAAGAAGTAGACAATGTGCAACTGAAGTTCTTCATAAAAAAACAAAAACACAAACGAAATAATATTTCAAACTTGAAAACTTTAGATTAGTTGTTCTAAGTTGAGTGTTGGATTAATGATCTCCATTTACTTCTCTACCTCTACCATTCCTTTCTCAGTGACCTCCAAGCATCTTTGTACGTTAACAGTGTTAAAACTAATAAATTAGTTTCAATTTCTAAATAAAAAAAATACTTATTTATTAAACAATCATGTAAAGCATGAGTGGAGACAGTTTACAGTGCATTATCAATTCAGAGACAAGTTTAGTCAGAATTGATCTCAATTTGCAGATATAAGTGAAAGATTTTTTTACAGAATGTAAAATAATCACCACATTGATAATTGGTGAGAAAGATGGTAAATAATCACCTAAATTTTGAGGAAGGAAAACATATTGTCTGGCTTGGCCTAGCAGTGTTAATTGCTGATCAGAACTTTGGTAAATTGTCTGGTTCCTTTCCCTTGTGCTGGCTAGGGTGTTTGTCTATCTTTCTTTCTTTGTGCTAGTCTCTTTCTCATAAGGTCACTGCAAAACTAAACAATTATTAAATTCTTCTTGAGTTTCCAGCCAAGTAAGAATTTTGGAGTGGTCCAAGCTTTCAGACACCGTATTAGAGTCCACCTTCAGGGAATGAGAAGCAAGATTGCCGTGTGCTTTTTAAATCATTTGAGCGCAGCTCTCTGTTCAGTCCATGCTTTCAGTTGGAGGTTTTTTTGGTACAAAACACGGCACCTCTGCATGATTGGTTGCGAAGGGCAATGGCTGCGAGCCATGTACTGCTGAGTTACAGCCCATTGTCTCTGTTAACTGTGTTGGTTTCATCTTTAATGGCTATAGCTTCCCAGATGAGGTGATCCCAGTAGCCAAAGAACTTGGCAATGTTGGAGATGCCGGAGAAATCGAGCCATTCTAAAAGCTGCTTGAATGCCTCTTCTCTCGACTGAAATTTCTAAGGAACTGATGAAAGTAGCTTTTATTTCTTTCATGGGTAATCTGTCGGGAGTCGTAAATCATATTCTACGAAAATACAACATACATACAATTAAAATCCTCCCAAACTCAAAAGTTTTCTCCCGTCTGCGAAAGACAATCTGGAACTAAAACTCCTGGTATTTACCGTATTCCCTGTTACTGTGGGAAGGCCTACATCGATCAAACAGGCTGTGCGGTGGAGACCTGTTGCTGGGAGCATCAGCGAGAAATAGACTTGGCCAGAAAAAATCGGACCTGGCCGAGCATTGCATCGACCATGGCCACCTGTCTGATTTCTCCATCATTGCCAAGTTCTCTGGCTACTGGGATCATCTCATCTGGGAAGCCATCGACATTAAAAATGAAACCAATACAGTTTATAGAGACAATGGGCTACAACTCAGCCATTGCCCTTCACAACCAATCACGCAGAGACGCCGCTTTTCGTGCCAAAAACCTCCATCTGAAAGCACGGACCTAACAGAGAGCTGTGCTCAAATGATTTAAGAAGCACATACTGATCTCCTTCTCATTCCCTGAAGATGGACTCCATGATGGCATCTGAAAGCTTGGACCACTCCAAAATTCTTACTTGGCTGGAAATCCGAGAAGAATTCTTTAATCTTTGTTGCCAAGAAAGTTTCAAGTCTAAACAGACTTGTTGTTGTTTTCAGAAAAAATTACCTTAGAAATTAAAGGGACCTATGCTTGCATACCTTTACAATAAATGGGAATGTTAGGAAAGAAATAGATCTGATATGTTCTGACTCCAGAATATCAAAGGAAAATAGTTTTCAAATTTGTTGCAAAATTTTAAAAAAAAGTTCTTGGCCAAAATCTGATTTATCAAAGTACTTTTGAAACATGGCTGAAACCTGTCAAGAAGATTTGCTGAAATATACACCAGAAATGGAAATCCCAATACTAAGATGGAGTTATATTTATAAAAATTACACAGAATATTTGTCTAATTTGATACCAGTTTCAATGTCACAACACACATGGTGCACGTGCAGTACCATGACGAATGCATAATGGGATTTTCCTTTAGACACGTGGAGCTGTTCGTAGCATTACTGTCATTCTGAAAGGCTGTGATAACGAGTTCTATGACTACAGAATGCCACAAAGGCGATAATGAACTGTATATAGGCAATTAACCCACTTTGAATGAGGCCATATGGTGGGCCTTTAAGAGGGTGGATTTCATTTTATGAGATCATGGCAAGAATGGGTTGAGACGTCTCCTCCATATACAACTATTGGCAGCAATGATTCCTGGAATGCACTGCTACCAGAAGACCAGGGTTGGGGCCCTTCCTTTCCACTGGAGAGACAGATCAGCGTATTTGCAGGATGGCCCTGGTGGATCCCAGGGCGTCTGCAGCAGAAATTCGAGCCACAGTGAGACCCTGTATTCCCACAACAACTGTTCTGAATCATCTACTGAGATTGGCTGCCGCTCTATGTGTCCAGTGGTGTATTTGCTGCACACTACTGCCCACCATTCAATATGTCTTGAGTGGTGTCATGCAAGAGCCCATTGGAGGGCAGAATTGAACTCTGTGGCATTCACAAACAAGAACCATTTCTGTCTCGATACCAGTGATGGACATACACAGATCAGGAGAAGGTCTGGTGAGCGTTGTTGGTAAGTGATCCGTCATTGACATACCAGACTGACCCCAGACATTATGGTATGGGGAGGGATTTTGTATGATAACAGGAACTACCTGGTTATTATCCCTAACACCATGCCAGCAACATTACATCAGAATGAAGATCAAACCTGCTCTGCCATTCATGAACAGTATTGAGGAGGGGGTCTGTTTCAACAGGATAATGCTTGTCCTCATACTGCAGCTGCAAACTTACATGCTCTTTCAGATGTTAGCATATTACCATGGCTGGCAAGACTGCCAGATCCTTTGCAATAGAGCATGTATGGGACATGATTGTACGATGTCACCAGGTCTATCTGCAACTCGCAACAACAATGCTGATCTGACCATACAGGTGCAGCAGGCATGGAACACCATTGGTCCCACAGGATGACATCCGACACCTCTATGATCAGATGCATGTGCATGTGGATGCCTGCATTCAATGTGGCAATGACTACAGTGGATACTGAGGAGGATGACATTCAAATTTCATATGGTGCTGCATGCACATTATGTGAGTTGTGGCATTGAAACTGGTATCAATCTAATAACTGATGTAGACAAATATTCTGTGTAATTTTCATTCACCTGGAGTAACTCTGTATTGGTGTTGAGATTTCCATTTCTTTCAGTTAGATTCAGTCTTATGGAAGGCAAAAGAACTGGCACAGAATAAACAGCAGTGAAAGAATTTTGTTTCTACAACAACATACTATAAGTAATGATCAGCTATCACCAGATGCAAGCTAAAGGATTTCAACTTTTGTCTACTTATTAATGTGTCATTTTAATATATCTATTTATATATTAATTTTATCTTAATATCAGAATAACACATTAATAAGTATTAGAATAAAACATTAATAAGTAGACAAAAGTAGGAATAAGTTTATGAAATCCTAATATATTTATGAAGGATTGCAACAAGTGTTTATCCTCAGAGACAAAAATGACTGATAACATGTTGCTAAAGAAGGTATTAAATAAATCAGTGCCTTGAGAAATCCTTGAAGAAACTATAAATTGCCATGTTATGTTGTTAATTCTTCATGCAATGACTGGGAAGTAGACAAAATCTCTCGATATTCTAATTAATTCAATGAGAAGCATATAGTATATGCTATTTTAAGATGATGTTAATTCATTAAATACAATACACTTAGTCAAATTAAATATTCAGTAAACTGTAATAACAGTTTCGAACACTGCAGAACATTCAGCTGTTTTCAATTTTCGAAATTAGATACCAATTTGCAACAGAGCACAAGAGAAAAGTTCAATAACTAGATTAGTCCTGCATTCAGAGAGCACAAATTTTCTGTAAAATTATTAGCAATGATTTACGATGTGTATGTGTTGTAAAATTTGGCTTATACTTTTGTTTATTTATGCATATTACTAATCATAATATAAAAAAGCAAAACCCACCAACTGACTGTTTCATTATTGCTGAACCGAAGAACATGTAATTTTAGGAAATTCAACATAGACGCCCACTAAGAACAAATTTTAGGAAATACAACCCAGAGTGTCTACAGAAACGGGAAATCAGGGAAAACCTGGAATTGTCAGGGAATTTTGTGATTCTGGAGGAAATCGGAATTATCAGGGAATTTTGCAATTATTACTTAAAATCAGGGAATTTTTTGGTTGAACAGGTTTGGAGGTTTTTTTTTTGGTTGAACAGATCGGTTTGGAGGTTTTTTTTTTTTTTTGGTTGAACAGATCAGGGAATTATCAGGGAATTTTAAAAAATTGTTCATGAAATCAGGGAAAAATCAGGGAATTTTTTTATTCAGATTTTGTAGATACCCTACAACCATTCAAGGGGCAAAAAAAGAGGGTTGAAACTTTCTTGAAGGTATCAAGAAAGTATCTCTGAAACTGCTCGAGTTGGAAACACAAAATTTGACGTGTGTTTTTTGTCAAAATTGAAAAAAAATAGTATTCGATGAATTTTTGATATTTGCATTCCAAGCAGTGGTGGATCGATGCCTTTGGGGGCCTGGGGTGGGAGTTCCATTATTCCACAACCAAAAAAAAAAAGGAAATACATGGGTGGACGGGGCCCCTAGGCTGACTGGTGGGGCCCCATAAGCTTGCTTTTACAACCCAAAAAAAAAGGAAATAAGCAGGCTGGTGGGGCCCCTAGGCTTCCTTTTACAACCAAAAAAAAGAAAATAAGCAGGCTGGTGGGGCCCCTTAGGCTTCCTTTTACAACCCAAAAAAAGGAAATAAGCAGGCTGGTGGGGCCCCCTAGGCTTCCTTTTACAACCAAAAAAAAAGGAAATAAGCAGGCTGGTGGGGCCCCCTAGGCTTCCTTTTACAACCA
>JAFIDM010009631.1:279978481-279995193 GCA_023159025.1 Thereuonema tuberculata | reverse complement strand
CTGGTGAGGCCCCCTAGGCTTCCTTTTACAACCAAAAAAAAAGGAAATAAGCAGGCTGGTGGGGCCCCCTAGGCTTGCTTTTACAACCAAAAAAAGAAAATAAGCTGGCTGGTGAGGCCCCTCCCAGGCGGGGGCCCGGGGCGGATCCCCCCCCCCCTTGGTACACTACTGATTCCAAGGGATCAATGGAGGGGAACGGGCATCTTCCTTGAAAAGTACGTGTATCTCTGAAGCCACTTAAGCTAGAAACATGAAACTCAGGAAAAATAGTCTTCTTAAAAAATGCAGAAATACATGCTCAAATATATTTTGGAAATTTTTTTACCTGAATGGCAGCTTTACATGCTCTTGAAAACTTGTCTGAAACCGACAAGTGGCTCAAAAATCTCCCACTTGCCCGAAAAATATGTCACTTGCTCTAAATTCAGGCAAATATGAGAAGCAAGTCGACACCAGTGTTTGACGGCGAGAAAAAAATTAATTAACAACTGGGACAGTTAATGCTAAAATCTGGATATTCTTTGCTCATGATTTCAATCCAAAGCTTTATTCACCACATTCTCTTCCTCTGTGATCTTTTTTTTTGAGAATTATCAAAACTAGGCTGCAAAATCAATTTGTTTGTAGCTTCGCCAACCAGTATTTTTAATCGCGATCTAAACAAGAGCAAAACACAATTTGCCGCTTGCACATGTAAAGCGGCATTTTTCCCGAACTGTAACTGGCAAACGGCAAGTTTAAGAGCGCGTTTGAGGCAAGTTTTCGAGAGTGTATAAAGCAGCCAGAAGGGTGAACAGAGAGGTATCTCTGGTTTTTGGAATTCAGCTAAAATAAAGCTAAATGTCCTCATCAACTCATAGCAGAAACCACTAAACCTAAGAACTTGACATTTTAGGGATGTTTTCCCCTTATGAAGAGTAAAATGAAAGTTCTTTACTAGAATTAGGTTAAACATCTTGTGAGGGTTTGCCAAATTTTTTTCCCTAAAGGGCCAGGAAGAGCTGGGAAATCTTATGTTTGTAGAGATTGTTTGTGTTTGCCATAAAGGTAGTGTCTTCAAGTGGGGTGTAGTGTGGTGTCCTGTGGTTGGATTCAGCAACTTCTTCCCTAATTTGTGCCAGTATGCATGGGGGAATAAGATTGTTAACTACTATGGAAAGTTGCTGATCCGCTACCCATTCTTTGCTAAGCCTTAACGATGCCTAACATGTGGTGAATGCAGGATGTAGTGGCTGTCTGTATCCTGTGAGATGAGTCCCTAACTGTGTAATGGTGTAGAAGTCGCGCATAAGATCCTGATTCATCTGTGATGACCATCAGATGCGCTGGCATGGTTTCCCAGTCTTGGTGGTCGCCTGCTCCAACAAAGACAAAACACTTCCAACCGTTCGGGCTGGACGGTGTTGCCCGGCATTGTGGTAGCCATACTATAGAATGGGGTACCACTTTCTCCACCACCATCTGCGGGAGACTGTAGTATATTTTTCGAATGGAGGCTTCTGATTAACCCCCGAACATGAGTGACTTTATCCTGCGCCACACCCAATACAGCATGATCAATACCAAAACAAGATGTCATCATAGATAGTAAGACCCTTTAGCCTACCCTAAAGCTAGGCGGTAGTTCCCACGCCCACCGTGAGGAGTTAGGGTCCACAGGAGCTTTTAACACCTTTTTTTTTATGAAAATTAGGAAAAAAAAAAGAACTGAACATAATCATAATAATAATAAAACTCACTTGGTCTTTGACCTGCCATGTTCACTGATATGCATTTTTTACCTTTCAGTCTGCTTCACGAGAGAAAACAACTGATTTTAGTAAACTCAACTATCCTGAATCCGAATCTGTATTCAGAATTTTTGTATCAGGTCTAGTTTTTTGTAATTTGCTACCTTAAACTCAAGAAACAAGAAATTTGACGACTTCATAATTAAAATAAAAAAACATTAATGTGATAATCTGAGTTATGAAGTGTCAAGACAAGTGAAAAACCTTAACTAACTAGTATAAAAAACTTACATTGATTCTGCTCATATAAGATTGTTTAGTTGCCTCTTGAAATCTTTCGCAGTTTTGATGCTCTGCGGTGACTCTCAGAAGACTCCATTTTTATACACCAACAATAATCCGCCAACATAGATTCATTCCACTTGCCCTGATATCTTGTTTCCAATGTTTTGATATCTTGATGAAACCTTTCACCCTGCTCCTCACTCATAGCACCAAGATTTTCAGGGAAATGATTGATGTGGCTGTGTAGAAAACAAAGTTTAACACTCATTTTGGAACCCAGTGTTTTGAAGTTTGTTAACATTTCATCAACAAGTTCTTTGTAATTTTAGCTTTTTTGTTTCCTAGGAAGTTTTCAGTCACGCACTTAAAAACAACCATCCAGTTTTTTCTGTTTCATTCATTACGGTCGTGAAATTTGAATCTTTCATCAGATCGCGTATCTGTGGTCCTTCGAATATACCAGCTTTAATTTTTGCCTCGGTCTTTCTAAGAAATTTCCGTTTTAGATACGGGATTATGTTGCTTTCATTGCCAAGACTGGTAACAAATTGCTTCATGATTCCAAGTTTAATATGAATTGGGGGTAAAAAGACTTTTTCTCTAGGAATAAGTGATTCGAACAACAGATTTTTTTCCCAGGCACAAGATCTGATCTTGGAGTTCAGTTCCTTACTTTCAAGTGCTGTGAATTCCATTCACAAAGGAAGCAGGGAAACTTCGTAAAGCCAAATTGCTGACCTAGTAGAACTGTTAATACAGTAGAACCTCATTATAACGGACTAATAGGGGCTGAAGGTTGTCCATTTTAATGAAAGTCCGGTTTATAACAAATAATTCTTATAGGGATGTAATGCAGCAGGGTGTACATCAATGAAAGTACAATAAGTTAGCTATAAAAAGTGTTTATTATATATCAAATAAAAACAACCTTCAACATAGTAGGTTGAATTGAAAAAGATGTGTATGTATACACTGCATTAATTTTTATAACAAGAAGGTCCTGGTTCATGTTGATTGCTTACATTCATTGGTTTGAAAAAATAATTTATTTTCTGCTGGGCTTGTTTCCTGCTTATTTCTTCAGTTAATAACTGACGGAAGTGCTGTAAGTGTTCAAATATGCAAACACATTTTCATTTGCCGATTGTTCAACATATTGAATAACAAAATTTAATGGTCTTTCACTTCGCTCACCTTAATTGTAGGCTGCCAATTTTTTTTAAAACTGTCCGTTATAATGAGGTTCTATTGTACCTTAAAGTCACCGCATACTGTCCAGAGATGTTCATGATATTGAACCTTCTCTTAACATTAATTTTCAGCTGTTGTACATTTCTTTTAAGTGAACAGAGTACGCAATAGGTATGGAGGGATGTAAATTACCATTGTGGAGTAGAACTGCTTTAAGGCTTCTTAAAGAACTATCTATAAAAAATCTCCAATCAGTGGGATCATATTCAAGACCAAGAGCATTAAATAAACCCTTAACATTGTTGCAGTATACAAGTTCTTCTGTCTTAGAAAAGAAAGGAACACACTCTACTTCTCTGTGCCTATACCACGAGAAAGTAGTAACTGGAGCAAGAAAATCTCTTTCTTTCAATCGTGATTCTAATAGTTCTGCACCAATTTTTGGGAGATCCAGGTCCCTTACTAAGTCATTTAGTTCACTTTGTGTAAATATATTTTGTGCTCAGTACTAAGTACAAAAAAGGCACATGCAATTATATGAATTGTAAATTTTATATTTTATTATTAATATTTCACGGTTCAGTAATGCCAAAAATTATAACTGTAGTTTAATTATATATGTATACAACCCTCGAAAATTCGTGCCTAAACCAACTCGCAAATGGAAATTTACACTCGCTAGCTAATTAACGGGGGGGGGGGGGCAAAATTTTATAACATATATGTACATATATATATACGATATACCTATACTAGCAGCGGAACCCGCCCGATTGGTAAGTGTATAAAATTTGACTTCGCGATCTATCATTATATGTACGTCCTTGCACATCACCTACCTATAAATTGACGAATGGTGATTGATGAAGGGTAGAGGAAACTTCCATCATGAAATACCCCTCGCGGGAGTTCACATCCCGGTAAATTTGAATTGGCAAAAAACCGATTTGCGAGATGATTTTTCTACTCGCAAATTGCGAGTTTGCGAGTGGGATTTTCGAGGGTTGTATGTATATATGTAGTGAATTTTTGTCATCAATAAGAATTTCAAGAAATTCATTAAAATCATTCTCAAAAACTGGACCTGATGAAACAAAACTAAATATAACTTTTGTGTTTACCCATAGTGTGGAACTGAAAAATATATATAGTATCTCTGAAGCAAAATGGTTGCATATCAGTATTAATATCCCAGATAATTTTTAATATCTTAATTACAAAATAATTCGATTTTAACAAAATTACAAAGGAAGCTCGTAATAAACAAATAAACTTAGAAAGTGTTATTTATTAGTATCATAGTACTGTGTTAGTATCTTAAGAAAGTTAGTTTGAAAGTCTGTGTATATTTTATTTGAAGGATTATATTATTATTTCTATAAGGAGATTAAAAAAAAAAAATAATCCTTTCTTTGGATATAACAATACATAAGACACAAAGATATAAGGTAAATATAAATAACGATATGATACCACAATATTTTCAATGAAAATTTTAGAAGCATAAAAAAATTTATTACAATTATGTAAGCGTCCTTTGGAACTTCGTCCTGCCTTTAATAAAAATTATTTTGTAATTAGAAATAATAATAAATTTTTAATTGATGTGACCATCCCAAGCAACAATATATTATCAAGTTATCACAATAAATTAACCAAATACTCCGATCTTGCTATAGAAATTCAAAAACAGGGGCACATGAACACAGTTTACACCCATCTGGATCACTGTCTCAGCAATAGGTCTCATCCCAAAGAATCTTCATCACAGCCTTAACTTACTGGCTCTGCATCCGAACATAATCAAGCAAATGCAAAAATCTACACTCCTAAGTATAAAATGCCATATAGTTCGCAAATTTCTACATGGGAATTCAGTTCATTATAAACCATAGAACATCCTATTAAATAAAAAAAAAAAATGGGCATTTACCAAAAAAAAAAAAAAAATACGGAGAGGAGGGATATCGCATGGAGGCCAACAACCAACAAAAACAAAATTTGAAGGCCCCTCAATAGACTATCCCAGCTCAAAAATAAAAAAATAAAAAAAAAGAATCGAAATTTTGGAGTGGGAGAGCAGGAACCATTCCTACCCTAATAATTACACCCTCGTTCGAGGACTTGAGGGATACATCAAAACGAAAGTGAAACTATTAAGAAACGGCAAAGTCCAAATGTGCTGATTATTCTTTAGTAATCTTGGAATGTTGACCTTGATGAATGAGGAAATTATAGGAGCATAGAGAAATGGATCTGGACCAATGTTATCAAGTAGCTGTAGATGTGGCAAAAGAAGGAGGACAAGTAAGCCCATTATTTGTGATACATTATTAAAATTAGAATTTTATTAGAAATTTAAGTCTGAAATTGAATATCATCATAACATTAATGGAAATAGAAATCCACTTTTATCGGTGACCGGTTGTCTGATAAGTGGGCGGGGATTCAGAAAAATTGATTCATTTTATTTATTTATTTATTTATTTATTTCTGAAAGCACTTTCGTTAAATTAAAAACGTTTAAAACGAAACAGAAGAAGAAATGCGAAGTAATAAAAGGTAGAAGGCACTATTTATATTCAGTCTGGGACGCTGTGGTCCTCCATCAGAACTTTTTATATAAATATTATTCCTCAGACTTTCTAAGGTTGTGCACCCCTGTGTTAGATCATCGTAATAACGAATTATTTATCACTTCATTCTTGCGATGACTTAATACGTCAACATCAGTATTGGCACTAACTCTGGTGAAATTGAGACGAATCATTACCAGTCTTGAGATGCACAAATATAATTTACAAAAATATCAACAGTTGATATTTCATACGATTATTTATTTTTTGAAAATTCTTATGTGGCGAAGCAAAGACACTGACAGATAATATTAATTCTATGCTTTGTTATTGATTAATCATAATCCTTGCAATGAATGGCTTATCAGCAAAGAAGATTTAGATTATGCGAGACCTTCGGCAAGTGTGGACTCGTGAAGTCTTTTTTTTTTTTTTTTTTTTTTATTAATATATACTATTGTTTTACTTGTATATCGTCCAATAGTCCAAGTTTTGCTATCAGTTTTATTTCCCTCTTTCAAATCGGTGTCTGCAAAAACATAGTAGATGTGTTTTATTAAATTGAGAAAAAGTCAAGAAAGTAATTCTTTATTTTAACCCTTTTATTTTCATAAGGTGCTTTTAAAAATGACAGAGAATTAAAATTATATCTATATCTCCTGTTTAACAGTTTCTGAATTTTCTTTTTTCCTTAATTTCATAGTTTAGAATAGACATTTTTTCTTGAGTTAATTATCCATTTGTTATCAATTTTCAAGTTTGCAGACTAACTATATCTGTAACTAAAAACTAATTTACTGGAAAGCAGCTTAGCGGCAGCTGCTTTTGCGCCATAAAACACCAACCAACCAACCTACATCGAATTGAAGATCACTACATAAAACAAAAAAGCTAAATAAATGAGATAAAAAATAAACTAAAATAAATAAAAAATAATAATTTAAAAAATAAACTTAAATATTATTTTATAAAAATTTAAAAAAATTATAATAAAGAAAAAAACCAATAGGATAAAAAATATAAAATTATATAAAAATGTAGATTAAAAAAAAAACTACTGTACAACATAAATAAAATTAAAAAAGATGGGAAAAAAAGCAATAACAAAAAACCCCCCCAAATCCATTTATTTTAATTGTTTTAATTATATATTTTTAATGTGTGTGTATTTTTATTCAAACAAACTTATTTTTAAAAACTATATCTGTACCTAAAAACTAATTTATTGGAAATAAACTCCTAATATGTAACTAGCCGTAGTACTAGTGCTCCCAAGGAAAATTAAAAGTTTTGTTCAGTACATTCCCCTTCCATTCCACCAACTTCTAAAATAATTGATTAAAGCATTGTGCTTAGCTTTTCTATATTGACCCATGTTATACAGAGAAGAAGCACCTTAAGGTTGGGAAAGAGAAAGGTTAAAAGAATACCCATTAAATAAAAATAAAATGAAGTACACTGATATACAACTGTATCAGGTACTGTATTTATCTGGTTGAGTGTTACAACTACTTTAGCCTTCAAATAGTCTGAATCGATGATCTTGGCATCGATTCTACAAGATGCTGGAAGCATTTTGTAAGAATATTGTACGATGTAGACATGATTATGTCACAAATGTTGCAAATAGGACAAAGGTGGAGTCTTGAAACAAACAGTTCTTTCTATCTCATCCCAAAGAAGCTCAATAAGGCCGAGATCTGGGAACTGTACAGGCCACAAAAATCTGATTGTTTTTGTAAACAACATGGTGGCCAATGACTTGATCGTTGGCTGCTGCAGTCTGTTTGAGGCAAGGTATAATGAGTGATTTTGGATGATGTTCTGCATACCAAAGATAAATTCTGATGTGATATTTGCCTGGTTGTGACCTGTCTATAGCTTGAATTGTTTTCAACATCTGCTTCTGAGCCCATTGTTCCAGCAGCATCATCCACAGAATTGCTGATCACTGGATGTTATTTGTTTTTTTGTATCACTCTCAGTAAACTCTCAAAACTGTGATGCGTGAAAAGCCCAGTGTGACAGCCATATGAGAAAAGTTCAATTCAGCATGCCTAGCACCAGCATGCCATGTTCAAAGTCATTCACTTATTATGGGATTTTCTATTACTATCCTTCGAAAAAGGACTTTCCTGCCTTACTTATACTGAAGACTATGGTCACTTGATGCATTACAAATTAGAACAAGTCTTTTATAAGAGATATTTTGGTGTACCTAATAAAATGGTATCTCAGTGTAAATGTACTCTACGACATCTGTTGGATCCTAGAATATTACTGTGCAAAATTTGGGCCTGAAGGTCAAAGAGTGTGGAAATATAAACAGAACAGCAAACACTTCAGCCATCCATCTTTATTAATAAATGGATTTGTTCTTGAAGAACAATTATTTAGGGATTCATAAATAATTCTACTCATTATTATAGTTTTAAACTTTTTGAAAACCATTTTAAATAAATAAATAAATAAATAAATAAATAAATAAATAAAATATATTTTTTCTCTTTAGATTGCTTTGAATGCCTTGAATGAAACGAAGATATGTAAGATAAAGGCCAGTCCACTTGATTTTGTTACAGAAGTTGATGAAAAAGTTGAAAAACTAATCTTCTCTAAATTGGCAGAAAATTTTCCAGATCATAAGTAAATGTTCTTTTTTTTCTCCTTTTTATTCCATTTTAACAATGGTATTGCTATAACTTAAGTAATTCAGGCTATTTATTGAAACTGGTTAAAAGTTCAGCAATTATTAAATAGTCAAGTGATGTGTTTGGCAACTTGGAGGTATTCTGTAATATTCTGATTCCTTAATAAGATGTGGGTGATTGTTCCTTTCTTCTTATGTGTTGGTTGGGGAATCATCTGGCAACATCATCTGCAGTCTTTAGATATAATCTAGTAACTGACTCTATTATATAGAAGTGAGAAAAACAATCACAGTATCTTCCTCTTCTCAGCAGGTGTATGTGGTTAATGCCCAAGTGGGTACAGAGAGATGAAAGAATAGGATAATTGCAGAAGTGGAACCATTAAGTCAATCTGAATCTATATAATGTTTATTGAAATTGATGCAAGTTATGTTTAGTTTATATTAGTGAAAGAAGATAATTCCACTGTTTTGTTAATCTTAATCTATAATCTATTAATCTATATTACTAAAATCTTTTATTTCTCTGTCTGTTCGGTGCAATTGTTAATTATTAGTTACCCTTACTGAGTAAGTCAGATTATAAATTTTTTTTTTTTTCGCCTTGCATGGGATTCGAACCGAGGACCTTCGTCCTCGCAGTCAGGAATGCTAACCATTGGACTACTGCTGGTCCCTCAATATATACAGTCTTACTTTTATTCTATTTATTCATGCACTGTCAAATAATGAGTTCATTCAAAAAGGAATAAAATATCACTTTTTGCCATAACCGCTTGGTATTGATTCTTCTTGGACTATCTCATACTTACTAGGGGGAGACAGAGGGATGGCCTAGTTTTTAATAATTTTATTGTTATTAATGCTTGAAGTAAAACTGATTCACAAAATCTCATGAGTAAATATTGAATATTACAATTTTATTTATTTTTTTATTTCTCATGCACCTATTATTCTAATGGTGTGTTAAAGAGAAGCCTTGACATAAATTGTGTGTTCATTCTATATTGTAGCTATGTAGTAGACCAAGAAGTTTGCAGGAGATGTCTGAACCATGGTTTGCTGGTCTGAAGAAGAGTGTGAGTGATTTTGTAGATATATTGTGTTGATTTATAAATAGATAAATGAACCTGTCTGAAATAATATTGAATATATATCCCATACGATATTGAATCGGATCATACTGTATCAATTTTTCTTTTTTCTGGATATTCAGAATAATGCTTTACATATATTGCATTTGAAGTGTACTGAAAACAATGGCATTTATGAATAGTGGCTAAATCAATTGGATTTTCTGTGATTGATCCACAGACAAAAGTGGGACTGCATATTAAATAAATATTATATCTTGAAGAAACTCCTGAAGCATCCATTTAATCATAATATTTCTCCTTTCCTTTGTGAAAAGACTTCTTCAGATAGGAAAACTATATTTCTCATACACAAAATTCTTATAATAACAATAATTCCATTTAAATAATAATATTTACAAGACTTTTTGAATAATAAGTAGTAACAATAGAGATTGTGTAAGTACAATAATTAATAGTACTACAATTAAGTAATAAATAAATATTGCATTCAAACATTGCATTCAAATTCTATTTAAATAATAGCTATTGACAAAATTTTGAATAATGAATAATAATCAGACTTTGAAATTAATAGCATAATAATAGATAGTTCAACATAATTACAAGAATATTTCTTTGTTCTTAATACATTTTTGAAATTTGTTTAAGGTGAATTCACTAACTTTTAAATATTTGTATTTATTGATACATGGGAAGCTATTTATAACACAAGATTCAACCATGAATCTTTCTTTTTCATCTAGGATATGAAACAATATTTTTACAATAGGATCAGGGTTATGTTTATGAATTTTGCAATGGTCTGCCCAATCCGATATATTATCTCTGTTATTTTTGAAAGCTGTAATGTGTTCCATAATTCGTTCTCTTTATGTTCTTCCCATACTTCCAAAATAAATTTTGTTGCAGTCTCTACATTTCAACTTATAAATTACTCCCGTAATATTCATTTCATTATCCATATGTTTGTCTTTGTTTATCAACTTATTGTCTCTATAATGTACAATACGAATTTCGTTTTTTTTACATAAATCTTTGATTGATTTGTCTAATTTTATACCTAAAGGTAATTTCATTACATTTTTGAATATATTTTCAATTTTTATATTTTCTTTTGATTTTATCTTAGCTCTATCTTTAAAAAAATTGTCAATTATTCTGTTTATAAATATCTAGGATATTCAGTCAAATCAAAGATCTTTTTCATTTTATTTATTTTCTCTTTCCACAATTTTTTATTTTCAGTATTATCTGCAATTCTTCTTATATAGTTGATAATAATTGCTTTTTTAGTATGTATGTTGTGTTCTGATCTGAAATTTAAAACATGGTTACTTTTGAATTCTTTTTCAAAGTGTTCATATGTTATTACATTTTTGTCATTTATAAGGAGTAAATCCAAAAATGGTAATTTTCCATTTTCTTCCTCTTCCATAGTAAACTTTAAGTTATCATAACAGAATTTACAAAATTGAAATTTTTTTAAAATTGTCTATTTGTTTCTCCAAAAAAAAACCAAAATATCTGCAGCATATTTAAGATATATTGATATATTCCAATCTAAAATTTTGTGAAATTCCAACAATTAACATATACTGTATATGCTCCAATAGAGGCCCCCAGCGTTTATTTGCAAAACTAGCCTCGGCTCCCGGCACTTAATAGAGACCGGCTGCTATTAGAGGCTGGCCATTATTAACAAAAACCTTCAGAACGCAATATTTTTACACATAAATACCGGCTAATATTACAAACAGCTACTTTATTTGAATTTCACATGCTACATAAGACTGTTAAAGATAAATAGCAATGTCTTTCTGTACCTTTCGCTGCTATTCGTCGTCCAAATCCGCAATGACGGGCGGCCGCCTCACCGGAAGTTTCTTTCGCGTATTCCATCGCGCGAATCTTAAAGGCAGTGTCAAATGACCGTTTCGGCGGCATCTTGTAAGGCAATGTACCGTAAGGTATTACGCACGACTATAAAGATACGGACACTTACACTAGTACCGGTAGGCAAATATCAAAGACCAGACTACTATTAGAGACCTGCTACTACTATTTGGCCATGTCCCCTTTGCAGCCCGGTGCTTATTAGAGACCAGCTACTACTATAAGAGCCTCAGCGTTTATTGGAGCATATATGGTATATTACTTAATGTTCCAGATATAGGGCTCTCCATAGGGAAACCTTTAACTTGTTTGTAATATTTGTTTTCAAATTTGAAATAACAATTATCACAAATAAAGTGGAGAATTTTCATAAATGTAATTTTATCAATGTTATGATTATCAAAAATGCTTTTGTTTACGTCACATAAGTTCTCTATTATTTTCAACATATCTTCCACTGGGATATTTGTATACATTGAAAGAATATCTAAAGAGTAAGTCTTAGGTTCTTTTTGATCTTTTTTTCTTGTTTAATGTATTTGGTTTATAACTACATCTTCCTTAATGTTTACTATGGAAGAGGAAGAAAATGAAAAATTACTAATTTTGGATTTACTCCTTATAAATGACAAAAATGTAATAACATATGAACACTTTGAAAAAGAATGGTTATCCCGGCCAATAAGGGGGGCGGCTCAGTGGTTCTCAGTACCGCCCAGTATTCTGAAATGGTGAATAACTTTTTGCAAAACTCGCCGGGTTTAACCCTTTTCACTAAAGAACCTAAAAAAGTTTTAAATTACAACAGAAAAGTCATCCGCAAATTGGTCAATGAAAATTGTATTTCAGACGAAGTAGGGGATTTAATGAAGGATGGCTCCCTGCTAATTCCCAAAATCAAATTCCTCCCCGATCGTTAACTGCCATGGCACGGCAATCAAGATATTATCGTCTCTTATTTACAAAAAATTATCTAGCATCCCCAATGTTTCCCGACATTCCATTAAGTAATACGTAACCTAAATTACTTAAGAAATTTTTCATTTTTCTCCTTGGACGTGGAGGCGTTATTTACCTCCATATCCACCGACCTGACCACCCAAGCCTTGTTACACCTCCAAACGAAATCTGGTCTTAACTACTTATACCTGGAAATCAACAATGAGATCATCCCACTTATACAGGCCCTTTTCGACGTTCAATTCTTCACTTTTCAGCAGATTGTCTACAAACAAACGGCTGGCCTTTTCATGGGTTTGGCAGCCTCCGCCATTCTCGCAGAGGTTGTTAAGTCGTTCATTGAAGACCAAGCTCTTTTAATCTGTCATGACCATCACCTTTCGATCGTATTATATTCAAGATACGTCGATGATCTCATCTTTTACTCCGACACCTTGCACACAAATAACATCCTCCAAATCTTCGACAGCATCCATCCCGATATCAGGTTCAAAAAGGAGGAAGAGGATCCCAACACAAACAGTATTCCCTTTCTCGACATTTTAATTCAACGTTGTAACACCTCTATACGAACTTCCATTTTCCTTAAACCCACAGCGCTTCCCATCACAACCCATTACAAATCCTATTGCCCCATGTCCTATAAGGTCAATAATCTTAAGATGGCAATCAATCGTGCCTTCAATATTTCCAGCCATCATGACCTTTTCCAGCAGGAAGTTTTCAAAATAAGACGTTTATTCCACGCCAACGGTTATCCCTCGCACTTCTTGAATAAACAAATCGTACGGATTACACGGGACCTTTATCAGAATGATAAAAGCAACACAACCTTGGGCAATAATAAGAAATATGTCTCCATCCCTTTTCACCCGGTGTTATTCCCCGTATTAACCAAATTACTACAGCCCTACAACATTTCTTTAGCTGCCCCCAGTCGCAATACCCTAGCTAAAATGTGCGGTAATTTTAAGTGTCCTCGGCAACACAATGATCCTTTGGAGGAGAAAGGGGTCATCTACTTCATTCCGTGCACCAAGGGACACCATTGCCGGTACATCGGAGAAACGAAACAGAGACTGAAAAAAACGGGTGTATCAGCACGAATATGCCCTTAAAAACAATGACCTTAATTACAACCCGGTATCCCACTCAAAAAATACGGGCCACACCATCAACTTTTCGCAAGTTACTATCATCGACCGTTAACCCAATGATCTATGACGGCGATGCAAAGAATCCTTTTACATCCTCTCCGAGCCTAATACATATAATGAATGATTATCTGTCAACAGCATTCAAGAATACGGCCTACACAGGAAACTCAAGGAAAGAAAAAAAAATAAAATAAAATAAAACACAAATTCAAATAAAACAACCACACCTCCTACCCTTAACTATTGAAATGTAACCCCTCCAATAATGACCGGCATGCTCTCGTTCCACCTCAGGCATTATGGGATTCACGAAGTTATTAAATCCCTTTAGTTTTTCTCTTTCTTTAACCCGATGAAGGCTCCAATAGAAACGGAGTTGAAACTAGTAGTTCCCCCTCTTTTTTAAACATCTTTTAAATGTTTTTAACCTTTTAAAGAATCCTCCTTTTTATTAATTTGTGCGACGGCAGTTTTTTATCAAATAATAATTTCTATGCACGTAAAAAATAAAAAATAAATTTTTAATATGTTTTAAATTTCAGATCAGAACACAACATACATACTAAAAAAGCAGTTATTACCAACTATATAAGTAGAATTGCAGATAATACTGAAAATAAAAAACTGGAAAGAGAAAATAATAAAATGAAAAAGATCTTTGATTTGAATGAATAATTGACAAATTTTTTAAAGATAGAGCTGAGATAAAATCAAATGAAAATATTAAAAATGAAAATGTATTCAAAAATGTAATGAAATTCATATTGTACAGTATCGAGACAATAAGTTGATAAACAAAGACAAACATATGGATAATGAAATGATTATTATGGAGTAATTTATAAGTTGACATGTAGAGACTGCAACAAAATTTATTTTGGAAGTACTGGAAGAACATTAAGAGAACGAATTATGGAACACATTACAGCTTTCAAAAATAACAGAGATAATATATCCGATTGGGCAGACCATTGCAAAATTCATAAAAATAACCTTGATCCTATTGTAAAAATGTTGTTTCATATCCTAGATGAAAAAGAAAGATTCATGGTTGAATCTTGTGTTATAAATAGCTTCCCGAGTATCAATAAAGACAAATATTTAAAAGTTAGTGAATTCACCTTAAACAAATTTCAAAAATGTATTAAGAACAAAGAAATATTCTTGTAATTATGTTGAACTATCTATTATTATGCTATTAATTTCAAAGTCTGATTATTATTTGTTATATTCAAAATTTTGTCAATAGCTATTATTTAAATAGAATTTGAATGCATTATTTATTTATTATTTAAATATAGTACTATTAATTATTGTACTTACACAATCTCTATTGTTACTACTTATTATTCAAAAAATCTTGTAAATATTTATTATTTAAATGAAATTTTAATGTTGTACGAATTCTGTGGATGAGGAATATAGTTTTCATATCCCATTTCATCTGAAGAAGTCTTTTCACAAAGGAAAGATGAAACATTATGATTAAATGGATGTTTCAGGAATTTCTTCAAGATGTATCATTTATTTAATATGAAGTTTTAAGAGTTTTCGGAATATATTAAAAGTGGGACTTGTTATTCATTTTTCTTTATAGATAATTTTTGCACATCTCCAGCTAACTTGTGGTAGTATTTTGTTGTTCACTAGGTGCCAGATGCAGTGCTTTGTATTCTTGGCAGTGATCTAGTCATAATGAGAATGTCTGCAGAGAAATTACAGTTCTTCAAATCATAGCTTCAATGGTTACTGAAGATTTTTCCAATTGATCCTTGCAGCTGATGGACTATGATCCTCTGTAATAGTCTGGTATTTTCTTAAAAGGCTAGGAATGAACATGTCTTTCTATAAGAACATACAATAGGGATAAGACCATATAATCATGTAGAATCCAATGTCGGTCAAAGTTAACAATTTGTCCGCATAGTAAAATGTCTTTGTGCATCTTATACAGTCTATACTAATGCCAAGTCATAGTACTTATAAATATGTGGTGTAGAAACCATCTGTCTCTGGTGCTTAACATATATCATTTGATCTTTTGGAATATCAAGCATTGGCTGTGGAATAGCAGATATTTGGATATAGACAAATTTGTCATTCCTTCTGGATGTTTAGTGAAATGTCAGTTTTTTTCATTTATTGCATTGTTTATTATTAGAATTCAAATTGGGATTTCAGCAATTTAATACATTTTTGAATTAGATTTATAGGAGAAGAATCCAGTTCTGAAATAGGAACTGAAGTAGAATTAACAGATGCTCCAACTTGGATTGTGGACCCAATTGATGGCACATTAAACTTTGTTCATAGGTAAGTTAAGAATGTAAATGACAACTTTTGCAGTATACATTTTATTCAATATTATTGAATTTCACTTTGTAGACCCTTCAATGGACCATTTAAATGGATCTAATATCAATATTTATCATTCCCAACTGATGGAAAATCATAATTAGAAAAAAAAAAAGTTTATTTTTAATTCTTTGAAATATATTATAGCCAAAACTCACAATGGAATATTTTTATATCCATTTAACTATCAAATGAATATTTAGTAATTAAAATTTAAATAAAACCTCAGTAGCCTGAAGGAATGGTTCACATGAATGAATTTCTTTGAAAGAGTTCTTTTTTTTTTTTTAGGAATATTTTAAAGAAATATTTTCATTTTTTTCATGTAAGAACTGTTTTGGAACTACATTCCTTTTCGTTTTTTTTGCCTGTGAATGGATTTTTACCGTCCTTCCAAATTTGTTTCTTGATCATTGTAACAATTATTTAATAAATGTCTCATTGGCCGTGCCGGCTTGGTCTAGTGGATTAGACGGCGGTCTCCCATGAGGCTGATACGCCGGCACCTGGGTTCAAATCCCGGCATTGGCTTGGACGTTTACTTTCTTTCCTGTGTTTGTCTTCCTCTTCTCTTTCTGTTCTTCCACCATCTATGGCAATGAAGAATTGTGAAAATTTAAAATGGAAACAAAAATTTCACCTGACCTTTGTAGGGTTAGTGTGAGAAATCCAGAAGGATAAAAGCTCATGTGGGGTGTGCCCACGGCCCTACGTCCAATAATAATAATAAAAAAAAATGTCTCATTGTAATGATTCTTTTAAAGATTGGTAATTATATTATATTATATTATATTATATTATATTATATTATATTATAT
>JAFIDM010009631.1:279889645-279973214 GCA_023159025.1 Thereuonema tuberculata | reverse complement strand
ATATATATATATATATATATATATATATATATTGGGGGAAAGGTGTTGGAGGATGGGATGCTGTGGCCATCCATCAGAATTTTTTTATAAAAATATTGGCCCTCAGACTTTCTAAGGTTGTCCACCCCTGTATTAGATTGTGACCAGCACCAGTATTATTGTTAAAATTGATTGTGTTTATAATGTATTTAAAACTGAGTGATTAGATAATGAATTTCATTGTAGTGTTTTCAGGGTCATTTTTTTTTATTATTTGAAGATAAATCTTGGAAGCGAAGTATCTATTGCAGTGGATTATTGTATTAGTATATTGATAGTAAGAATTGTGCATCCAGTTACCTCATATTCAATGTAACTATCAAATCTTTCACTCAAAATGCACTGAAAACCTAAAATTCAGTAAGGTTCTTCAATTTTAATTAAAAGTGAAAAATTATCAATAAGAAAAGCTCAGAGCAGTGCAGCAATTATAATTTCTGATTAAATATGCCATATAATTTGTTTGTGAATGAGATGTGTTTTATATTGTTTTTGTAGATCTAAATAATTTTTGATATTTCAAAATGTAGCAGAATAATCATGTGTACTTAAAAATGTATTGAATGCTTAAGAATGGATTATATTTTAATGTATTTATAAGAAAGAAATAGTGCAAGATAATGTGGAACTGAAATGCATGTAAAATCATTTTCAGCACATAATCCAATTTAATAACAATGTATATGTAGTGAATATGTTTTTAATTGATTGTATTTAATCCTGTGTAAAAATCTTAAAATGGTTTTGTATATATATATATATATATATATATATATATATATATATATATATATGCCTACTATTTTAGGAAAATTGTAAACTTGTGCTTTTTGTGGAAAAAAAACAACCCCAAGATGAAATCCTTTATGGAGAATTACAGCAGGTCACTGACATGACTTTCGCTTTGATCTGTCACCTATCTTTTATTTCGTAGTTCAGTTCACATCTGTAAGAGGGTGTAGGAAAAATCAATGGCCAATCACTATGCTTTATTTTGGGGTTAGAGAAATCTTTAAATTGGGGTCCTGAGTTTTTCTCGCTCTCTTCTCCATGACAGATGGGCACTCACATTCATTATGGCTAGATACACTGAAATTCCAGCCTAATATTCAGACGGAGGTTGCTATGTAGGAATTGGAGAATTCTCAACTCGAAACATTCCATAGATCAACTTGGATGCTGGATAGTAAGTAGCTAGCATGGATAAGTATTCCTGACATATATATAACTGATGGCTAACCACGTATAACAAGATAATGATATAGAAAAAGAAGAATCTAATGTAGGAGTAGAAAAATGTGATCAGTTTTTGCCATAACGAAATCCAGATAAAAACACGTCATTGTGGTTATGAGCAATTGATAACGAAAAAGTGAATTTTATGAAGAGTAAATCTAGAAAGATACATCATCGTGGTTTTGAGCTATTTGTAAGCAACCGTGGTGTAGCCTAATCGATAAGTAAAAGTAGCTATTACTATTAGCATCAAGTTGGATCAGGGAACATATAGCTTTATCTTTGGTAATGAATACAGTGTCTTAAATGAAAGCGGGAAATTGATTTTTTTTTGTAATATACAGTCGGACCTCTATTTAACGAAGTCGCTAAATCACGAAAAAAAGTTCGTTATATGGAAAATTCGTTAAATAGAGATTCACCTTTTGTTATTCAATATTATTAAAAAAAGTAATAAATTTTAATGACATAAAGCATACATTACCACATGCATACTTAAATTTTACTAATAAAGTCTATTAATTTTCTGAGTTTTTTTTTTTTTTTTTTTTTTTGGAAATAGTGTTTTTGCTCTTAGTATGTCTCGGATCTTTGCAATGCGCCAAAAACCCCTTCAGTATTATCTTCACATTGTAATCCACGTCGGATTGTTTCAAATGATTTTAACATTTCATCATACGAAGGTTTTTTCTTATTTCTGCATCATGATCATTTCCATTTTCATCATCTTCATTCATTGCTGTTTTGTTTTTATGTTTCACACTGTCCAAAATATCCGATTCAGTTAGTGTTTCCGAGGTCTCAAATTCAAAATCAAGTGAAAGATAATCATCAATCAGCACATTATCGTTAATTTCTTCTTTTTCCCTCAGCTGTATCCACATTTCTTTCATTTCCTCTAAGTGAATATTAATAATAAAAAACATTTCAAGGAGAAAAAAAAAAAAAAAAAAAAGATTCCACAAAAAAGTTCGTTAAATAGAAAATGCACTTCGCTATTTGGAGGTTATTTTACGAAGAAATTAGCAAAATGTTCTTGGTTCCAAAGAAAAGTTCGCAAAATAGAGAAATTTGCAAAATAGAGGTTCATTAAATAGAGGTCCGACTGTAATTACGATTGGTTTTTGATTTGACTTATTTTTTTTAATTTTCTCCCTTTAATTAATAAGTTTAATTTAGTACTTGATATTTGATAATCTGATTATAATTAAGTTTCAATTTTTTTTATTTTAAGCTACAGGTCAACCTGTAAAATATGACAATTGAACTATTTTATTTTTGATTCCGTTGTTATTGCTAATAAAATATTTATTAATTGTTAAAAGGAATGTCATTTTTATTCACCATTAAAGATCAACAAGTTACCCATTCCCCAAAAAACGTTTGTTGTGGCAGTAGATTAGTTAATCAATTACTTTGGTCGAGAACCAGTCGCGCATAAGATCATCGTAATAACGAATTATTTATCACTTCATTCTTGCAATGACCTAATATGTCAACATCAGGGTGAAATCGGAGATTACGGTACCAGGCTTTCGACAAGATGGCTGCCTTGGCACTACTTTTAAGATATGAATTTTAGTTTTTCAATTAACTAGTGAAAAGTAGAATGAGATTTGCAGGTAAGTTTATTTAAAAATGGTTTAGCACGATTTTTTAACTAGAAAAACTAACCCTCATCTGGTTAACTGCGATTTGAGATAACAGTATGCACAATCATGTATCCTTCCGAAGACTGTGATTGGCTTATACGATATTTTCCGTTTTAGCTATTAATAATAATAAAATGTTACAGCAGTATGGGACACTTTGTCTCAATCTTCAATCAAATTTATTTCATACGATTATTTTTTAAAAATTCATATGTGGTGAAGCAAAGACACTGACAGATAATATTAATTCTATGCTTTGTTATTGATTGATCATAATCCTTGCAATACTTGGCTTATCAGCAAAGAAGATTTAGATTATTCCAAACCTTCGGCAAGTGTGACTCGTGAAGTTTTTTTTTTTTAAATATATACTATTCTGCTTGTATATCGTCCAATAGCCCAAGTTTGGCTATCAGTTTTATTTCCCTCTTTCAAATCGTTGTCTGCAAAAAAATAGATGTTTTATTAAATTGAGAAAAAGTCAAGAAAGTAATTCTTTATTTTAACCCTTTTATTTTCATAAGGTGCTTTTGAAAATGACAGAATTAAAATTATATCTATATCTCCTGTTTAACAGTTTTTGAATTTTCTTTTTTCCTTAATTTCATAGTTTAGAGTAGACATTTTTTCTTGAGTTAATTATCCATTTGTTATCAATTTTCAGGTCTGCAGACACTTTTTAATTGTAATAGTTTTTTACGTGTGGTTAAAATTGTTTGAATAAAAATACACATACATTAAAAAAAAAATTAAAAATATATAATTAAAACATTAAAACACAATTAATTTCGACAGTATGTCCAACTGTCTTTGTCAAGTGCAATAGTTACATTAGTGCTCACATTTTAAACAAAACTAAAAATTACATCCACATAGTGAGGCTGCACATTGCACATAATTCTAAACCAATCATAATAATACAATTTAAACCAATAACAGCCAGCATCCCTACATCGAATTTTTTTTTTCTTCTAAATGCCTATCATTTTACCTATATCCTATCATCTTGCTTTGTGCACTACCTGTTCTTTTCTTGTTTTTGTCCTTTTTAGCTAGGTACATATTGTTAGTTTTCATTCCATTTTCTTTTCTTTTCCTTTTTACCTTTCTTGGCGCAGCTTAGCCGCAGCTGCTTTTGCGCCATTAAACACCAACCAACCAACCTACATCGAATTGAAGATCACTACATAAAACAAAAAAGCTAAATAAATGAGATAAAAAATAAACTAAATAAATAAAAAATTATAATTTAAAAAATAAACTTAAATATTTTTTTATAAAAATTTAAAAAAATAATAATAATAAAAAAAACAAACCAATAGGATAAAAAATATAAAATTATATAAAAATGTAGATTAAAAAAAAAAACTACTGTACAACATAAATAAAATTAAAAAAGATGGGAAAAAAAGCAATAACAAAAAAAACCCCCAAATCCAATTATTTTAATTGTTTTAATTATATATTTTTAAAATATTTTTAATGTGTGTGTATTTTTATTCAAACAAACTTATTTTTTAAAACTATATCTGTACCTAAAAACTAATTTATTGGAAATAAACTCCTAATATGTAACTAGCCGTAGTACTAGTGCTCCCAAGGAAAATTAAAAGTTTTGTTCAGTACATTCCCCTTCCATTCCACCAACTTCTAAAATAATTGATTAAAGCATTGTGCTTAGCTTTTCTATATTGACCCATGTTATACAGAGAAGAAGCACCTTAAGGTTGGGAAAGAGAAAGGTTAAAAGAATACCCATTAAATAAAAATAAAATGAAGTACACTGATATACAACTGTATCAGGTACTGTATTTATCTGGTTGAGTGTTACAACTACTTTAGCCTTCAAATAGTCTGAATCGATGATCTTGGCATCGATTCTACAAGATGCTGGAAGCATTTTGTAAGAATATTGTACCATGTAGACATGATTATGTCACAAATGTTGCAAATAGGACAAAGATGGAGTCTTGAAACAAACAGTTCTTTCTATCTCATCCCAAAGATGCTCAGTAGGGTTGGGAAGTATGAAGGCCACTAAAAACTCATTGTTATGTTACTGGAACTGTTCCATTGTTTTGTTCTTTGTAAATAACATGGTGCCCAACGACTTGATTGTTGGCTTCTGGAGTCTGTGTGAGGCAAGATGTAATGAGTGATTTTGGATGATATTCTGCATACCAAGATTAAATTCTGATGTGATTTGCCTCGTTGTGAATTGTTTTCAACATCTGCTTCTGAGCCCATTGATCCAGCAGCATCATCCACAGAATTGCTGATCACTGGATGTTATTTGTTTTTTTTTTGTATCACTCTCAGTAAACCCTCAAAACTGTGATGCGTGAAAAGCCCAGTGTGACAGCCATACGAGAAAAGTTCAATTCAGCATGCCTAGCACCAGCATGCCATGTTCAAAGTCATTCACTTATTATGGGATTTTCTATTACTATCCTTCGAAAAAGGACTTTCCTGCCTTACTTATACTGAAGACTATGGTCACTTGATGCATTACAAATTAGAACAAGTCTTTTATAAGAGATATTTTGGTGTACCTAATAAAATGGTATCTCAGTGTAAATGTACTCTACGACATCTGTTGGATCCTAGAATATTACTGTGCAAAATTTGGGCCTGAAGGTCAAAGAGTGTGGAAATATAAACAGAACAGCAAACACTTCAGCCATCCATTTTTATAAATAAATGGATTTGTTCTTGAAGAACAATTATGTAGGGATTCATAAATAATTCTACTCATTATTATAGTTTTAAACTTTTTGAAAACCATTTTAAATAAATAAAATATATTTTTTCTCTTTAGATTGCTTTGAATGCCTTGAATGAAACGAAGATATGTAAGATAAAGGCCAGTCCACTTGATTTTGTTACAGAAGTTGATGAAAAAGTTGAAAAACTAATCTTCTCTAAATTGGCAGAAAATTTTCCAGATCATAAGTAAATGTTTTTTTTTTTTTTTTCCTTTTTATTCTAACAATGGTATTGCTATAACTGAAGTTATTCAGGCTATTTATTGAAACTGGTTGAAAATTTTGCAATTATTAAATAGTCAAATCATGTTTGGCAACTTGGAGGTATTCTGTAATATTCTGATTCCTTAATAAGATGTGGGTGATTGTTCCTTTTCTTCCTGTTATGTGTTGGTTGGAGAATCATCTGGCAACATCATCTGCAGTCTTTAGATATAACCTAGTAACTGACTCTATGGATATGTAGAAGAAGTGGGAAAACCATCACAGTATCCTTGTCTTCTCAGCAGGTGTATGTGGTTAATGCCCAAGTGGGTACAGAACTCAAGAGATGAAAGAAAAGGATAATTCCAGAAGTGGAACCATTAAGTCAATCTGAATCTATATAATGTTTATTGAAATTGATGCAAGTTATGTTTAGTTTATATTAGTGAAAGAAGATAATTCCACTGTTTTATTAATCTTAATAAATTATTAATGTTTTTAAGTAAAACTGATTCACAAAATCTCATGAGTAAATATTGAATATTACAATTTTATTAATTTTTTTATTTCTCTTGCACCTTTTGAGATTTATCTCATGCACCTATTATTCTAATGGTGTGTTAAAGAGAAGCCTTGACATAAATTGTGTGTTCATTCTACATTGTAGCTATGTAGTAGACCAAGAAGTTTGCAGGAGATGTCTGAACCATGGTTTGTTGGTCTGAAGAAGAGTGTGAGTGACTTTGTAGATATATTGTGTTGATTTATAAATAGATAAATGAACCTGTCTGAAATAATATTGAATATATATCCCATATGATATTGAATTGGGCCATACTATATCAATTTTTCTTTTTTCTGTATCTTCAGAATAATGCTTTGTATATACTGCAGTTGCAGTGTACTGAAAACAATGGCATTTATGAATAGTGGTTAAATCAATGATAACTACCTATTTGGATTTGCTATAATTGATCCAAAGACAAAAGTTGGACTTGTTATTCATTTTCCTTTGTAGATAATTTTTGCTACATCTCCAGTTAACTTGTGGTAGTATTTTGTTGTTCAGTAGATGCCAGATGCAGTGCTTTGTATTCTTGGCAGTGATCTCGTCATAATGAGAATGTCTGCAGAGAAATTACAGTTCTTCAAATCATAGCTTCAATGGTTACTGAAGATTTTTCCAACTGATCCTTGCAGCTGATGGACTATGATCCTCTGTAATGGTCTGGTATTTTCTTAAAAGGCCAGGAATGAACATGTCTTTCTATAAGAACATAGGGATAAGATCATATAACCATGTAGAATCCAATGTCGGTCAAAGTTAACAATTTTTCCGCATAGTAAAATGTCTTTGTGCATCTTATACAGTCTATACTAATGCCAAGTCATAGTACTTATAAATATGTGGTGTTGAAACCATCTGTCTGGTGCTTAACATTCATCATTTGATCTTTTGGAATATCAAGCGTTGGCTGTGGAATAGCAGATATTTGGATATAGTCTTATTAAGACAAATTTGTCATTCCTTCTGGATGTTTAGTGAAATGTCAGTTTCTTTCATTTATTGCATTGTTTATTATTAGAATTCAAATTGGGATTTCAGCAATTTAATACATTTTGGAATTAGATTTATAGGAGAAGAATCCAGTTCTGAAACAGGAACTGAAGTAGAATTAACAGATGCTCCAACTTGGATTGTGGACCCAATTGATGGCACATTAAACTTTGTTCATAGGTAAGTTAAGAATGTAAATGACAACCTTTGCAGTATACATTTTATTCAATATTATTGAATTTCACTTTGTAGACCCTTCAATGGACCATTTAAATGGATCTATTATCAATATTTATCATTCCCAACTGATGGAAAATCATAATTAGAAAAAAAAAGTTTATTTTTAATTCTTTGAAATATATTAGAGCCAAAACTCCCAATTGAATATTTTTATATCCATTTACCTATCAAATGAATATCTAGTAATTAAAATTTAAGTAAAACCTCAGTAGCCTGAAAGAATGGTGCACATGAATGCATTTCTTTGAAAGAGTTCTTTTTTTTAAAGAAATATTTTTTTTTTTTTTTTTCCATGTAAGAACTGTTTGGAATTAAATTCAATTTTGTTTTTTGGCCTGTGAATGGATTTTTACCATCCTTCCAAATTTGTTTCTTGATCATTGTAGCAATTAATTAATAAATGTCTCATTGTAATAATTCAAGTCTTTTAAAGATTGGTAATTATATTATGCACTGACTGCTCAATTGAAAGTAAACACCTGTCGTAGTAGAACAACCCAAGCAAATTCGGACAATAATTTGAATGTATTTATTAAATAACACGATCATGTGTAGTTGGAGTCATTTGGTGTCTAACCACGTGACGAGATAAAATGCCACCATCAAAGCAGCTGAGTGATTTTCAACGTGGAGTAGTTATAGGCTGCCACATTAGTGGCTAGAGTGTGCGAGCCATAGGAGCAACAGTGAACCCGAGCCCGCATGCTGACCGATAGACTAGAAGGCCCTGAAGTGGTTGGTATGACAGAACAGGGCTTTTCCAGCGAAACAACGGCGGCAGGATTTCCAGCAGGCAACAAGAATAACTGTCTGTACCATGACGATTCGTTGGGAACCTTAAGGTACACCGGTCGGGCTGCTGCCCACAAGCCTAACATCATCCCTGTAAATGCCCAGCATCATGTGGCCTGGTGTAAAGAGTGACTGTCTTGGCCGATGGACCGCTGGAAGAGCATTATGTGGAACGACAAATCATGCTTCACACACTACCAATTGGATGGGCACACCTGGATGTGGCGTTTGCCAGGGAGGCTGCTACCCGAGTGTGTAATCTCAACAGTGAAGTTTGGCAGTGGTGATGTGATGTTGTGGTCGTGTTTCTCCTGGTTTGGACGTGGTCCGTTGGTTGTAATCGAGTGGAACACTGCATCCACACAGTATCTGGACGTTCTAGACAATTCCATGCTTTCTAAGTTGTGGTCGCAGTTCAGTGAAGGGCCATTTGTGTTTCAGCACAACAATACACCATGCCATAAGGCCTGTGTTGTCGGCGCCTGGTTTCTGGAGAATAATGTTCAGGAAGTCCAATGGCCCACCCAGAGTCCAGACCTCAACCCTATTGAACATCTGTGGGATAAATTGGAGCGCCTGCTGCGTGCAAGTCCGATGCGACCGGAAACACACATCCAAATTGTGCATGCTTTGAAGGAGGTTGTGGCAAAAATACCGGTTGGTTGCTATCAGAAAGTGGTGGAGAGCATGCCACGGTGTGTGGATGCTGTGCTTAGGGCAAACGGCGCTATTAGACATGCTGTAAATAAAGTGTCTGTTCCATAAGGTGTCCACTTTCAATTCGGCATTTCAGTGTATTATATTACATTATATTAAGCTACTGATATGCTTTTTTTTATTATTTATTTTCAAGTTTGTAAAAACCAGTAAAGTTCTTTTTTTTTTTTTTTTTGAACAAGCTCATTGTTTTATGAATTCAGGAGTTCATGAATATACCTTGCAAAAAGTGAATGTTTGAACCATAACTAAATGATAGCCAAGAAAGATATAAATCACAAAACAGAAAGAGGCACACCCAAAGCTCTTTGGTAGGCCAGATGTTTGACAGCAAAAATTTAGGTTTTTATTTTGAAGTTATACGCATGATTACATTCATCATATGTATACTTTTTTTGTATTTTTTTGTCATTTAATGCATTAAAGATCGACTTTTAATGGTCTTTCAACATTTCATTCTACTCTGGCTTATGTTAAAAAAAAAGAGAGGATAATTGGGTTGTTTCCTACATTGTGTGAGAGGAAATTGAAGCCTTTTGACATTACTGCAGATGTCCTTGTCAAGACAGTCTTACCCAGGACATCCATAGTAATGACGTAATGTAGAATAAAAACATTAGCCCACCATAGTGACCAGCAGATGTGACTTACATTTGCAGACCAACTTGGATTTACTATTTTTTCGATCCTAATCGGAAGAATTTTTCCATTTTTATTCATCCTCCTTTCCATATTGAATAAACAAAAATAATAAGATCTTTCATATTTTTTTCATTTCTTGCTTTATTTTCCCTAATACATCCACTTAGTAATCTTAAAATTGTAAATATGTTGGTACTAAATGTAAGTTGACTTCTTTTTTAATTGAATCCCAAGTTTTGCTTTCTTGTAACACAATAGGTACAGCAATGATTTTTTAGAACTTTAATTGTTTATTTTTAAAGATTTTCCTTTTTAAAATCCATATGATTGAACAACATCGCTTGGTGCTTATTAAGTTTATAAACATTTTATTACTATGCAACTATACAGAGTTATTCAAAATGATTGTCGTGGTTTTAAAAAATTACCACACATAGTACAAATGAGATACGAAGACGACACCTTGTTTATTGTGTAAGAAAACTCAACAAGTTACAGACATTTCAGTGGCAGGTTCTCAGTAGTTCTGCAGTTGCCTGCCAGAAGTCATTGATTGCAATTGACAGCCAATGGTAGGGAGCAGACGTTTTGCACTCATGAATATCATCACATTCATTCCGTTACTATTGTCGAAAGGTAGTTTCATATGAAATTTAGGAAGGATCCTCCCTCCGACAATTCCAGTTGCAGATGGTATGCACAATTTGTGGAGACAGGGTGCCTGTGTAAGGGAAAAAGCAGTAGACGTCCCTCTGTGTCTGAAGAGAAAGTGGACCAGATCAGAGCAGCCTTCCTACATAGTCATATCAAATCAACTCTTGAGATGCAGCAGGGAAATCAATATCCCATAACCTACGGTGTGGTGTGTGTTATGGAAGTGTCTATGAATGAAGTCAATTGCCTGATGTTGTTGCAAGCTTTAACACCTGATGACCACCATCGCAGGGAACTTTTCTGCATTGAACTGCAACAATTTATGGACATAGTTCGTTTTTGTCACAGGCTTGTTTTTAGTGATGAAGCATTGTTTCATTTGTGTGGAAGAGTCAATCAACACAATGTTAGAATTTGGGGGGAAGGAAAAATCCCCAACGTTTTGTTCAACATGAGCGTGCATCCCCCAAGGTCAATGTGTTCTATGTTGTTTTCAAATTTAGGGTGTTAGACCCCCCCCCCCTTTTTTTTTTAGAACAGACAGTAACAGGAATGACTTATCTTGATATGGTCACTGAATGACTCCTACCCCAGCCTAGTGATGACAATGCTGATTTCATTCTACAACAGGATGGTGTCCCATCCCATTTCCATTGGGACATTAGGACAGTTTTAAACTAGCACCTACCACAGTGCTGGATTGAGTACTGGACCGACGGTGATGAGAATCTGCTATCATGGGCACCGATAGTTTCACTCAAGTTCACACCATACAATTTTTTTCCTCAGGGGCTACATAAAGGATCACGTCTTTGTCCCTCCTCTACCTGTGACCATCCTGGAACTGTAGGTGTGTATTGAGACTGCCATTGGAAACATTACCGCTGATATGCTGGAGCGTGTGTGGCCGAAATTGAACTATCGTATCATTGTCTACAGAGTGATGCATGACACATATTCAGCATTTATAATGCAAGTCTTTAACTTGTTGAGTTTTCTTACACAATAAACAAGGTGTCGTCTTCGTATCTCATTTATACTACTTGTGGTCGCCACCCACTGGAAGTCGCCACCCACTGTTCGGCCAAGTGCCTGCCCAAACAAGGCTTCACTCACGCAAAAGCTTTCTACAAGCAAGTTTCCCCTTCAGAAATGGGCTGTTCGTGAGAGACTACACCTATGGATGGAAAAATGTCAATTTCCAGTTGACCTTTTCAAAGCAGGAGAGACCCTACCATTGGGTCATGAGCTACCCTGGCTTACTTGGAGGTCTCTTAACAGATTACGAGCTGGAGTTGGCAACTGCAAATATAACCTTTGTAGTTGGGGTTATCTTGACTTGACCCAAGATGTACTGTGCTCTTGCAAAAAAGAAGAAACAATGACACACCTGCTCTCGTGCCCCAATTGCCCTGTTACGGTCTCCGGAGACGACCTGGCCCTTGCTACCTCTAAAGCAATAGCCCTTGCTGTACACCTTACCGATAGAATATGAACTGTTATCGATACGATATGATGATGACTACTTGTGGTGATTTTTTAAAACCCCGACAATCATTTTGAATAACCCTGCACTTGACCCTAATTTTTACCCAAGTCTGAATAAGTCTAATCAAGGATTAGAAGTATATTCCAAAATTAAATAGATTATTAAAGGAGTAACAATTGTTTAAGTTGTCAATTATTTTATTAATGTCTAAGATGGATGAATTTACCTTATGGGTTAAGAAAGAACTACCATCAGTGATAGAAGTCTTTGTTAGTTTGATGTTAAATACTTTACTGTTCTGAATAGTCAGTTATATTTCTTTGTTCATTTTATTTATCATTCTATGACTTTAAGATGTTCTTTATATAAGATCTTAGAAATTATTTTAATTCTGTCTCTGTTCTGACAAGTGTGTAATTTCATACATCATCCTTCTCTGTATTGTTAATCGTATTAATCTTAACTTCAAATGTAGACCAAAATAAGAATTTCTTTTTAATTATTTTTTTTTTATCTTATTCTTCTCTTAGCTTTCCCTGGATTGCAGTGTCAATTGCATTACTGGTTAAGAAAGAGGTAAGGATTTGTGTGGGGGAGTTATATTATCGGAATACTACTGTTTTTAATATACAGTTAGGAAGCAAACTAAATGATTTATTAATTATTAATTTGATTCCTGAAAAACTACATTTTTATAGTATATGCTTGCTTATTTTATCCTTTTCTAAACAACATAATTTCTGCTCTATTTCATTTTTTTTGCTGCCTGAAATTTGACCAATCCTTGGGCTAAAATTCTTCTTTGATCTTTTGTTACATTTGCCATAAATATCATTATTTTCTTTTTTCTTCATATTTAATTTGCTAGACTGTACTTGCCGTTGTCTATGATATTGGAGCACAGAAGCTATATACGGCTTTAAAAGGCAAGGGAGCTTATTGTGATGACAAAAAATTGTCAGTTTCTAAAACTGAAGGTATGGTATTTTGACTGCCATTACATTGTTGACATTTTATTTACTAAGTTAATTTCATATTGATATTTTTTTACAGCCTTTAAAAGGTTACTCAGTTAAAAGTGATTTATAAGAATCTATCCTTTAATTAATTTCTTATTAACTCACAATTTTCTGATTGCATAATTTAATACTTGCATAAATTGAGATCATGTTTTGAAGGTAACGTACTTGAAGAATTGAAACCAGGAGTAAGAAAAAATTGAGACAAATAAGAATGGCTCAGAAAAAGCATAGCTCTTGAAGGAGAATCTAAGTCCATATAATAGTGTGCAAAGATACAACCTGCCTTTCCCATTATTCACTGTGGTAGAGATTCAGAGAAGCGGCCCTACCTTCATGATCATTATAGAAGTCTCTGGACTTTTGACATTTTTTTACTTGTAGTTTTGCTCCTGTACATAATGAATTACCCTATCAAAGTCAAATTTATCACTGATTCTTTCATCAAAATGAATGAGCCCCTCTCTGAGCCTCCTAGATACCCTATATGGCCAAAAGTATCTGGATACCCCTCTGGAGAAGTGGATGTGGCTATTATCATATGCTATGATGTTAGAGAATAATATAAAAGTGGTCACTGCAACATGGGGCAGTCATAAACAGGCGTTAGACAGACAAAGAATAAGTAATCAGAGCTGAGTGATTTCGAAAGTGGCCTCGATCATTGGATGCCATCGGTGCAACAAATCAGTTCATGCAATACTGGCCTTGCAATCAACTGTAAGTGATGTCATTATAAAATGGAAATGTCTGGGAATGACAACAGCAGAAAATCTCAATGGTAGGCTAAAGAAATTCACAGATCGCAGCCATCAAACCCAGAAGAGGGTAGTGCAGAAGAGTAGCAAGTTCCCATTGGCAGCGATCACTAGTGAGTTCTAAACAGCTTCAGGTGTTGTCGCTGACAACAGGACTGTTCGTCGGGAGCTGAAACACATAGGTTTCCACGGTTGTGCTGCCGCTAACAAGCAGAACATAAGCAAGGTGAAAGCTAAACGAGGTTGCAGTGGTGCAAAGCACACAACCATTGGACTGTGGAAACAAGTACTTTGGAGTGATGAATCCCGCTACATGATCTGGCAGTCTGATGGATGCGTCTGAGTTTGGCGGATGCCAGGAGAATGCTTCCTACCCAAGTGTTTTGTGCCAACTGTCAAGTTTAGTAGTGGCAGCATCATGGTTTGGGGCTGTTTCTCATGGTTCAGCCTGGGTCTCTTAGTTCCTTTGACTGGCAAATGAACACTTGAGATCTACGTCAACATTCTTGACAACTCTGCACTTTCCACCCTGTGGCAACAGTTCGGAGAAGAACCATTTCTGTATCAACAGGATAACTATTGTGTGACAGAGTGAAGGCTGTGCTGCCATAGTTTGAACAGGTGGGTGTTGAACTACTGGACTGGCCTTAACAGAGCCCCGATCTGAATCCCATAGAATACCTCTGGGAAGAATTGGAACGCAGTTATGCACAAGCCCAACTGCCCTTCTTCAGTGGCCCGACTCACTACAGCTCTCATAGACGAATGGAAGAAAATTCCTGCTCAGCATATTTCAAAATCTGGTGGAAGCCTTTACAGATGAGTGCAGGCAGTGACTGATGCTAAAGGTGGCCCAACCTACTATTAACATGTGCCACATGACTTTCTGATTGTACAACAGTTGGTGTCTGAATACTTTTGGCCATATAGTGTACTTCAATTCTGAATGAAACATTTTATTTTCAATTTCATTGTGCCGCTACTCATATTCCATATATAAATATTTAATTACCTGCATGCTGCTTTTATTACTCATTTTGAAAACATCAACATTGGCAATGTCTACATCAGCAGTTTACAATTTTCTTTTCTATTTACAGATTTGGCAAATGCATTGGTTGTGACCAATTTAACTAATCCAAGTAATGATGAAATTTTGAAAGCAAAAATGAAAAATACTGAAAAGGTTTTCAAAAATTGTAGAGGGTTAGTAAAATTAACTTAAATAACAGTATCTGATTTTGTAATTAAATTTTATTAATAATTCCATTAAATGTAATCATAGTTAAAAAAATAAGTTTTTATTCAAGTAAAGTCATAACACTAAGGAACATTTTAATACTTTCATGTCTCATTATAATTTTCAATAAATAGCTTGAAGAGTTTTATTGATTTTCAGTCTGAAACTTATCAAATAACACTGTTCTACAAAAAAAGATGAAATTTGTTTTTCTGGGGGTTTCATTGTTGATTCTTATGGAAACATACCTCCTAAATTCAAATCTGTAATTAGTTTTTTCTGTGTCAGACATAGTTTTCACGTTATAGGCAATTTCATTTTTTCTTCTATTTTCATTTCTATGCTGTGTATTTATATAGACAAAACAAGTAAGCATTACTATTCTAGCCACTTTCATAATTATTTACAAACCATTTAAATATTTAAAAAAAAAAACAAAAAAACAAATACTGACCTATATATTATCATCTAGTGTGTGAAATTAAATATTTGAAATTAAAAAAAAAAAATATACAAAATCATAAGAATATTGACGATCATTTTTTTTCTCCTGTGAACAATTTTGCACTCTCGAATAGTGTTCCAGCAGTAGTCGGCTAGCATTGCAGGCATCCATTTCCCTTCATAAGATTTTTCCAAGAACATTATGTCTTGATGGAACCTTTCACATGTTCGTCGGAAACATCATTACAGCTGTCAGGAAAATAGTGTAGATGTGAATCTAGAAAATTCACTTTTAAAGACATGTTGCACCCTAAATCCCTATATGCATTTATCATTTCTTGCACCAATTCTTCGTAGTTGTTAGCTCTTTTTCTTCCCAGAAAGAGTTATATTTTTATAATTGGGTTACATTCTTGAAACAGACCCATGCTTTTTTTCTTTTGGTTCAAGGCATTCTTCAAAATCTGAGTCTTTTTGAAGTTCTCTAATTTGGGGGCCCACCAACACGCCTTCCTTTATTTTTGCTGAACAAAGCCGAGGAAACTTTTTTGAAAGGTATATAAACCCTTTTCCAGATTGATTCATGGCCTTTACAAGCTGTTTAATAAGGCCTAGCTTGATGTGAAGAGGTGGCAGAAGAACATCTTCCCTAGCTACTAATTTTTCATTCTGTATATTTTTTCTCCCACTTTCCAGTTCCGTTGAGGCCAATGAGACCAATGAGTTGGATAGTAGAAACAAAGAAATAATACTAAATGTAAATTAATATAAGCTACTTAAATCATCTAAGAAGAATGTCAGGAAGATTTCACACCTTCTATGTGTTAGAATCCGTCTAGTCTACTTACATGGTTGAAGAGAATCCTTTAAAATAGAAATATTAACAGTTTTACATTTTTATATACTACAGATAGATATGTAGTTAAAATATCAATATTTACTCACATAAGAAACGTTTCCACCAATTAAATAAATGCCACTTTAAGACTCAATTTTAAACAGTAGTGTAACAATGACTTGCATATTCAGGTAATTCTATTGGCAACAGGAATGGAAACATCTGAGAATTGAAACTAAATACAAAATTGATTATTGCCAACTGCTGCAAAGCAAATTTCACCAACTTGATCATACCTAAAAAGTATCACTCAAATTGGACATATATCCTCGTACAACTAAAAAACTATGCCTGATAGCGAATTTCTGATTTCAGATTTGAATTTCTCACATGAACACTCTTTGGACACACACATTTCCATATCAGAAAAATGACCCTTGTAGAGCCGTGTAATCTGCCATAACATGACTGTTTTTCTCATTAAGTATTTTTACCATGATTGTGACATATTTTAATGACATAAATTCATATCTTATTTTCCATATTCAACTTTTTTACATTCTTTCAGAATTAAAAATTTAGCCTCTTTAAATAGTAGCATTAAGTTTAAATGTTTTTGTATCTCCTTCTAAATTGCTCTACAAAATCCCTTTCAAAAGATTTTGTAATTTTTTTGTATCAAATAGTGCCAACAGTGAATGGCTTACCATTTCATCAATGTACTTTGAACTCGTGTGAAATTATGGTGTTTTGCTTACCTGACATTCTTTTTGCCAACATCCATTATGTGATTGAGCAATTCATATCATGTACACAGTGCCACTGTCAATAGTGGAAACATCCAAGTAATTCTTCATATCGAACATGTGCTTCCAACAGTTGTGCATGACAGTGGGAGGAAAAGACAATATTGTGTGTCAAATTTAAAATATAGTACATTTAAATAGCTCAATCCCGGAATTTGTTTGGAATAGGACACATGTTCATATAAGTTTTTATTCTTAGAATGACCAATACTATGACCTCATAGAATATTAAACTTTCCTCCTGGGACAACCTTCTTCTTTCTGATTCAACACTCTTAAATAAGATTGAAATGCATACTCATTTCTGGCCTGGAAACCTCTTCACATAGATAGCTTCCAAAGCCAACATCACACATTTGTGATTTTTTTTCCTTCCTTACACATAAACTTACACTTTAAAAATTAAGAATTTCATTTGTCATTGTGAAAAACAGTTAGATATAATATATTTTACACTACATAAAATTCATAAATTCTTTTATTTCTAGTATTCGATCTATAGGATCATCAGTTGTTGCTGGTTGCTTAGTTGCCTCTGGATGTGTAGACGTTTATTATGCATTCACCGTTCAATCTTGGGATGTATCAGCTGTTGAACTTCTCATTACTGAGGCTGGTGGTGTTGTAATAGATCCAACAGGTAACTCTTTGCTTTCAATATTTGAAAAAGTAATAGGAATTTTTCCTTTTCAGGTAAAGGAACTGTTTTGGTAATCATTTGGGTTTTTTTGGTAAAACTTTTTTTACCAAATATTTTAGGAAATTCATATTGAAGTAATTTAACAATGTGCTGTTATATCGTAACAGTTTATATGTAAATATTTTTAGAAATCATTTATTTGTATTTATCCGTATATATCTGTATTTTATTCGTTTTAATCTTTACCGTTATTTATTTTATATCATTCGTTTTCTATTTCCTAATTATTGATATTTATTTTTAAAATTCTTTTCCGTTACAGCCATTTTATTAGTTAATTAATTTAAGTTTATGTTTCTTGTCCAATCACTATATATATTTTTAATTAATCTTCCAATGAAATACAACTTTGTAAAATCTATAAAAATCCATGTTTTATGTTTAATAAATTAATTCAGTTCAGTTCCAAACTTGACTCGTTGCTTCTTTGCTACTACAAGACTCTCCCACAAACACCATTACAATTTTGGTGCCAAATGGAAATTGAAATTCAAACATTTTATCTTACTTAATACATTGAATATCTTAATACCTCAAGATGAGTAACATTGTAAATTGCATTGTGTCTTAACACCCAGAAAATTGGTGAGTTCCGAGATATCACAAACTCAACTTTACAAATTCATCCCTCTTCAGGTATGGTACGAGATCAGTGCTCTCCCCTCCAAACAGAAAAACTCGTGACCCAGGTATCAAATGTAGTAATGGGTCCCTCCCATGTTGTGGTGAAAATCGTGGATTCTTAGTCAAAAATATCGTGAAAATACCACACGATATTTCATATTTTTCCTTTTAAATATGTCACAGTTATTAGCATTATTTTTTGAGTAAATTACTTTAACACAAACTTCTACTTTTTCGTCTTAATTTCACTGTTACAAAATGTGGGGGCTCTGTATGTGATCTTATCTGTTGCAGCTAAATGATTAAACTCTGCAATGGTTATGGCAGTGTGAGGATTGCTGGCTAGGCATATTTCACTCATATCTCAATGAGATTTAGATCTGGGGATCTGGCTGACAAATAATATAAGCCATTTGGTATCAGGCATTATCATCATTACCCTATCTTCGATTGATTGTCCAATCAACAAATGGGGAGGAATCATTGTACCTCCATTGGATCCCCGCATCATTATGCCTAGAATTATGGAAGTATGCCAATCAACAGTTCCATCTTGTAGGGTCTCCAGGACTTTTCATGACAAAGATATTTCCAGCACTTTATAGTTAGAGGAATTCATGAGGGATTTTAACTAGAGATGAGCAAAGTCGTTCTTTTTACTGAACTAGTTCTTTTAAGATAGTTCTTTTTATTGAACTAGTTCAAATGAACTAAGTCGTTCTTTTTACCTTAACCAAAAAAAAAAGTTTTCAAATACTTTTACAACCAAAAAAAAAAAAAAAAAGTTCTCAAATACTTAATATAAAACGAAATAAACCAATTCCAATAGCCAATAGTGGAGTGGTAAAAGAACGAACTAGGTCATTCGTGAACTATAGTTCTTTTCATGAACTAGGTCGTTCATTGAGCTAGTTCGTTCACGAACTACCCATCCCTAATTTTAACAACTAAGTTTTGGAAGTATTTACAACATGTGAATGCCCAAGAGTGCCAAAACTGGATTATGAGTTAGCAAAAACATTTGTGCATCTTGTTTATTTTCCTTTAAAATATCAGGTGTCCGAGAAAAAATGTGAGGTGTTTGAAGCACTGTAAGTTGATAAATATTAGGTGCATCGATCTCAAACTTTGGATTGTAGGCTTATGGGTCATGTGGAGTGCAATCATGAAAAAAAAAAAGTTCCTAGTTCACATAGTCACCACCAGCGGGAATGTGGCACTGCTGTCTGCTACGCAAATGTAGCTCTCCTTGAAAAAGGCCTAGCACATGACCCCTGCACTAGTCTTCTACAAGAGCACAGCAATGCTGTTAACACTTGCAGTCATTACTTTGCTCAGGAAGCTTTAGTGTTAGTTGCATTCGAATGCCACTTGGGCATTACGTGAATACAGGCATATCAGAGGCATCAGAAGGGGCTGAGAACCACTCTTGTCACAAAATTCAATATTAAATATTAATAAAAGAAAATTCGGACCCCGAAACAATTGGCGGGAAAATATGATTAAATGATAAATACAGAGAATCTGATTAAAATCACAGCTCTGCTACCATTCCGTTTTAAAGGATTACGAACAACCTGTAAAACTGATAAGCTAAAGGATAAATAAGCAGACTACATCACACAAAGTTTAAAAGAGAAAAGCCAAATCTTTAATCACTAAATAAACACAATGATGAATAGGAAAACACATCCAATGGGCTCTCACCCTTACACTATATCTAACTAAAGGTAGGATTAACTGGATAGATGGATTAGCATGAATTAAAATCTTTCTTGATTGAGAAAATTCAAAAGAAACATAGTCAATTAAACGGTAAGGAAATGTGGGACTTTGTCGGCACACTTCGTGCATAGGCTGAGTCGATAGGCTTACCAAAAGTATCTCTGCGAATCTTCTCGCTGTTCACGACGCACTATGAGATCTCCCAATTGTTCTTAACTCATACACGATTTCACATTACGCACATTAGTTTGAAAGTTTCACTAAAACACTCCACAAGTCTGGCACACTGAAGCACACTAGGAAACACTTGTCACTATCGCGAAACAGTTCCATAAAACCACAGGCTGGGTGGTCGCTCCGTCCCCTTGGAAGAACAGCTTCTGATGCACGCTGGTCTCGTTTCGAAAGTCGCTTCGGTGACCGGTGAAATTCTCTCGCCGCTGCTTCCCTAGCATCTGTGTCGAACGGGTTGATTGACCGCAGAACCACGTCTCTAGGAAACGGTCACACGGCGTTATCCGGGCAGACCCGCCGTCAGCCGGCCGCCGCTCTGTCTTATCCAACGGGCTCGCAACCAACGATCGCTTAGGCGTTTCTGCATAAGGCATTTTTGGGCAGTCAATGGAAAGAAACACACACACACTGTGTGAGCATAGTGTTTTTCGCCAGGCTTCTCATCCACACGTAATCCTTACTTAAAAGGAAAAGGGTAAAATAAAATCAAAAAATGAAAAACAAAGTGAAAGTAACGCAGATAGGAATCAGAGACTACATTTTAGCGACGATGGTTAGCAACTCCCGACACCAAATCTATTCTAAAATACAAAATTTTCCAAATTGCAAAACACATGGACCAATCAGCTTTCAGCGCGGGAAAGGACGAAACAAAGTTATCAGTTATAATTGGGTTGAAGGAGACTCTGTCTAAACGAATTAGGGGGAAACAGAAAAGAACGGAAATACAAATTAACTGAAGCATAAAACGAATCATTTTCTCACAGGAAAATAAAGAAAGATTAATAAAATGATGAATTTTTACATTTTGGAGAGGAATTAAATGATGGAAAAGAAACAAAAAAAAATAAAGAAAAATGGCACATTTTTGAGGGGGGGAAAAAAAAAAAACACAGGGATGAAAAAAAAGTGACAACTCTCAATAACAAATTTATGATGTTCACCTGCACCATTACAAGGTTTGCTATGCATCTTTATTGCGAAACCAAGTGTTTCCATTCCTGTAGCAGGATGGTGCCCTAACACAGTAGTCTTCATGCAAAGACGGAGCTACACTGCATAACGTGTTGCTAGGAATGTGATTGCAGAGTGCATCCCTAATGATTGTGTAATAAGCAAGCATACAGGACTTGAAAAATGCCATAAGACGTAAATGTGGGCTTCTGCGTGATGAATTGCCCCGATATGTTATAGAGCATTGTATGCATCGGATGCAAATGGTCTCTGAGGATGGAGGACACATGGAACATCTTCTGTGACCAACCATTCTGTTCCACAATTCCAAATTCAAATGAGCAACGAAAACCAGAAGATACTGCATAGCCAACAGCAACGCCACATTCCCCCTGGTAGTGATTATGTGAACTAGAAACTTTTTCTCATAATTGCACTCCCCATGACTCATAAGCCTACAATCCAAAGTTTGAAAGCAATGTGTCTAATATTTATCAACTTATGGTGCTTCAAACACCTCACGTTATTTCTTGAACACCTGATACAAAGGAAGGCAGAAAAAAAAAAAAAAACCCAAAAAACTTATACATTATTTTATGTAGTCCTTGAGGAAAAATTACATTGATATCATTCTTACAGTTGTTGAAATTAATAAACATTCTTTTATATTTAAATTAATTACTATTATAAGAATATTTGCATTTTAATTTTTAAAATAGTAATTCAGAATTTATGTTAATTGATTTCTTTGTTTATAACTTTACAGGAGGACCATTTGATAGGATGTCAAAAGGCTTTATTTGTGCGAGTTCCCTCTCAGTTGCTAAAGGAATTAGTAAACTGTTAACAGATTTAAGAGTTTATTACAAATAATACTGGCCTGCGAAGATTTTCCGGCAAAAGTAATTGTATGTGATAAACGTTACATTTAGTGTCCTTATGTAAAAAAAAATACCAGTTGTTTCGTATCACGTACAGATTTGTCATAAATCCGTCTCATGTGTATGCTAATTGAGCTTCGTTATTGTAAATGAGGTTTGGCTTGATTGTATGGAATGCAGGTACATCTCTGAGAGAAAATATTGCATGAGCTGTGTTTTGGAGGGAAATAGGTAATCATACAGGATTACCGGAACAACAAATAGAACAGTTGTAGTTCGCGCATGCGCAGTGTCAGACAAGGTAAAAACGCGAAGATCGCGTTCCTCCGTAGTCTGAGAGGAGAGTCTGAGAACGTGTGGCATGCCTTTGTCTAAGTTTCAATGTGCACTTGAAGTCGATTGAGTGAATAAGTGAGGTAGTTTGTGCTAAAATGGCAAGTGGCAGAGATGTTGGGAGGCGAAAATGTGAGAACAATCCCAACTCTTTCTGTTATATATATGACCAATATACAAGTAAAGGCCAGAAGCGAAATATAACACCATTTATAAAAAGCCTGTACTTGGGATATTTTAACATGAAGTTAGGTGATCAGGACAAGAATTTCGCACCACATATTGTGTGTGAAACGTGTGTAGAAAACCTGCGGCAATGGTACAAAGGTTTGTTGCCATCAATGCCATTTGGAATCCCAATGGTTTGGCGGGAACAAACAAATCACTTTGACGACTGTTATTTTTGTGTATGTAAAGTGTCCGGATTCAATATGAAAAACAAAAAGCACATTGTGTATCCCTGCCTTCCATCTGCCATAACCCCTGTACCACATGGACCCGAAATTCCTGTCCCAAAACCACCAAAACAGTTACCAGAGAGTGTGTCTTCGTCATCTTCAAGTGCGGAGGAGGGTGATGATGATACCTTTCTACCGGATGTTGAGGATAAAACTCCACATCTTTATAATCAGTGTGACAAAATGATTTGGTGCGTGACCTAGGCCTCACAAAAGAAAAGAGAGAACTTTTAGGATCAAGATTTAAAGAGAGAAATCTTTTACTTCCTGGGACAAATTCATATTGTTACAGAAATCGGGAGGAAGAATTCCGGCAGTTTTTTGTTCACGAAGACGAACTTGTGTTTTGCTGTGATATCCTGGCTTAATTCGTCGTCTTGGAACTATTTACCAAGCAAAGGACTGGCGTCTATTTATTGATGCCAGTAAAAGAAGTCTCAAAGGTGTTCTTCTGCACAATGAAAATAAACTTGCTTCAGTGCCAGTCGCCCATTCAACATCTCTTCGTGAAAACTATCGCAACTTATCTATGGTGTTGCAGAAACTGAACTACAATGAACACAGATGATTACTGTGCTGTGATTTAAAAGTGTGCGGTATCATATTAGGGCAGCAAGGAGGATATACAAAGTTCCATGTTTTCTGTGTGAGTGGGACTCTCGAGACAGGGATCATCACTGGTTAGTGTCTGAGTGGCCCAAGAGGAAACAGTTCGTGTCTGGAGAAAAAAAACATTGTAAATCGTCCATTAATTGATCCTCAAAGTGTGTGATTGCCCCCTTTACATATTAAATTGGGGATTATGAAGCAATACGTGAAGAGTTTTGATAGAAGTAGTCCCTGCTTTCGGTACCTCTGTCACTACTGAGGAACACAAACGCAAATCAACACAGCGTTCATTCACATCAAAGTGCAGCAAACAATAGTGTTCTTGAAGTGAGATTCTTACATTCTAGCAATGAACATGTTACTTTTTTGTATATTCGTTGCAATTTCATCATGTCCCATTAAAATTACATATATTCTCTATTATGGTGTTTTCTATTGAAATTACAGCAATGTGTAAAATTTGGATTTCAAATAGCAAAAAAACTGTACGTGATAAGCAAAAACGGTTTACATATTTGAACTCAGCACACCTAAATTAGGGTAAATCAGCTCTTCAACCTTTTGCCGGAGAAAAATTTTTTTTTTCGCAGGCTAGTGTAATAAAAAATACTCTATGGCTACTGTATGTTTAATATTAAAAGTAATTTCTCTAAAATATTTAAAACATATTTGTTACTCTGAACATCTGTCATTTTTGTAATAAGACGTTGTGTATTATGAGGAATTAAAATAGTTTTATAGAAATATATTCATCGAAGATTTCTATTCTTTTCATTTTTTATTATTCTTTCACTTGATTAAGTAATTGGCATTAAATTCCAAGTTAGTGAAAGTTTCTTTTTTTTTTTTTTTCTATAAGAAAATGCTATAGGTAATTTTATGTAGAACTTTTTTTAATGAAAAGCAAGTTTTAAGTAAAAAACAATTTAAGTTTCATTTTCTGATTTAACAAAAAAAGAAGAAAAATATTTTTTGATTCATTAATTCAGAATATAAAGAAGCATGACTGCAAATTACTTAGTTGCTTACCATAGGCGTTGCAGAAATTTTGAAATGAAGTGGGGTGGGGGTTTATGATGGTACTTGCCATTAAACCAAAACAAACAAAAAAAAAAAGTTTTCCAACCAAACAATAAGGTCTAAAATTCTCGATTTCTTCCTTTTTTGGATACACTTGAGGGAGGTAATCTGCAAATTGCTATTAATCAAATCAGTTTAAAGAAATTCTGTTATCTAAAAGTAGTTTTATGAATGAACATCTCGAGAATATACAAGGTGGTTATAATTAAAGTTGGCGTATCTAGAGCATCCGGCAACTGCAGCCAATAGTCGGAGAGATAACAAAAGTTGTACATATATTATTCAAAGGATGTGCTCAACGATTTTCCAAAAAAAATAGTTACACAATTGTCCGCTAGAGGGTGCTTTTACAGTTATATACATGGAAAACGAAAACAGAATGTTTTTAAACACATTTATTTCACACAGTATCAGACATTTGAACGAGTCATGTGATATTGTTCAGTATGATACCCCTAACAAATGTATGTCATTTGTAAACTAACTGTATGCTCAACTGCTGACCATAGATGATCACCCGTGATAGTTCGCACATGTCGCATGATACTGTCTTTTAGTTCTGCTAATGTTGCAATTCCTCCACGATGCACCATGTCCTTTAGGTATCCCCACAACCAAAAATTGCATAATTAGGTCAGGAGAACATGGTGGCCAGGCAGTAGAGCACATGCGACTACTCGATCATTGGTAAAGCCTTGACACAACAAAGTTTGCACGAACCTTCCAATATGAGGAGATGCACCATTGTGCATAGAAAAGGTTGAATCAAGACGCTCTTTCCTGCAGTTGTGGTATCACAAAGTTCTGGAGCATGTCACGATATCTAGCGGCAGTCACGGAACATGTCTGAGGACCATTAGCAGTAATTTCTTCAAAAAAAATAAGGACCCAGGATAAAGTTGGATGTGAACCCACATCAGATTGTAAGCTTGGGTGAATGCAGAGGCATTTCCTGGAAAACGTGTGGATTTTCCTTGGCCCATATATGGCAATTTTGGGTGGTCACAGTGCCATTCAAATAAAAGTATGCTTCGTCGCTCCGTAGGATGTCCCATACCAACTGACATACTTGCCAGAAAGTTCAATGCAAAATTGAGTCGTTTCTCCTTGTTGCCTGGAAGCAGTTCTTGTCTGTGACTGATCTTGTATGGAAAAAAAAATGAATTAAGTTTCTCAGGATCTTTCTAACTGTACTCCATGGTAGATCTAATTGTCGTGATTGGGCTCAGGCACTACCTGAACCTGCAGCATTATCCAACGACTGCTGAATGATTGATGTGGCAACGTCTTCAATCACATGATCACCGATGCGTTTTCATCCTCTGCCATATTGCACACTTAAAGATCCGGTTTCTTCCAATTTTTTCATACTTTTTTTCTCGTTTTATGGTGAAATTGGTCCACAGCGTACGTTTTTAGCCTGACGAAATTCACGAATCGCAGCTACAGCATTACCCTGACTTTCGTAATAAAACTTGACCATCAATGCACATTCTTGTAAAGTCATTGTCATCGCTGCAGTTGCTAATAACACTCTCAATTCACACTGATTATTTATAGCCTGATGTCGGCTGCATTCCTGGTGTCTTATGCAAATGAGATTGTTTTAGTGCTGTCTGTATGTCTGCGAGAGTAATCTCATGGAAGGACATGAAGGGTAAGTGTTCAGTGAGTTGTTGTTCCTCTGTGATCCGTGGTGCTTTATTATTGTGGGGATAGAGTTTGACCACAGAGATGACCAGTATTCATTTAATACCTCGCTGGATGGAGTGTTTGTGTTAGTTGTAGTAGAGGAAGATGTAAGGGATCTGGAGAATTTTTTCTCATTGTATTGGAAAGTGTTGTTCTGTTGTTTGCGCAGAGTGCACTGTTTGTATCTTTGTAATCTTTTTGCAAGTGCACTGAGTTTTTGTTTTAGTGTGTCGAGATGTTCCTGAACCTGGTTATGATGGTTTGAATGTGAAGGGCGAGTATTTATGTGCCTGAATATCTTTCTAACCTGGGAAATAAGTTCCTTTTTATGGTTTCCTGCACAGTATTGTGTGAGCCTGGATATGTCTCCTCTAAGGTCAGTGATGCGACCCTCAAGGCGACGTCTCCAAAAGGGAGGGGGGAATGTATTCTTGTGACCGTGCAGTAGGAGGTATGTTGTGTTGTTTGATTTAAAGTGCTCGAATGGTTCCCTGTGCGGCGCAATAGTGTGTTATGTGTATATCGTCTAATGTTTGGATATTGTCAAGGTGTTGTGGGATAGTGTGTTGAGATGGTATAAGACTGTGGAGAGTTGTTTCGATGTGTGTACTTTGGGGAGTGGCAGCCTGAGTGGGGGGGTCTATGCCTGTGTATTGTGCGAGTGCAGTGTAGAAATGATCATGAGCTGCACATAATATGTCATTAGTTGTATTGTTGGGGCATGTGTACTGAGGGGTAGAGATTGTTTATGTGCTTTCCATAATGGTGTCTTCTGGTGGGGTGTGGTGGGGTGTCCTGAAGTTGGATTCAGCGACTTCTTCCCTAATTTGTGCAAGTATGCATGGGAGAATAAGATTGTTTACTACTATAGAATGTCGCTGATCCGCTATCCGCTGTTTACTAAGCCCTAACGATGGATAACGTGTGGTGAATGCGTGGTGTAGTGCCTTTCTGTATCCTGTGAGATGAGTCCCTTACTATGTAATGGTGTAGATTCTGGTTCATCTGCGATGACCATCGGATGTGCTGGCGTGGTTTCTGAGTCTTGGTGGTCACCTGCTCTGACACAGACGAAACACTTCCGACTATTCGGGCTGGATGGTGTTGCATTGTGGTAGCCATACTACAGAATGGGGTGCCACTTTCTCCACCACCACCTGTGGAGGCTGTAGTATATTTTTCGAATGGAGGCCTCTACCTAACTCCCAAATGCGGGTGACTTTATCCTGCGCCACACCCGATGCAGCATGATCTTTATTAGAACGAGTTCTCGTCATAGATGGTTGGACCCTTCAGCCTACCCTAAAGCTAGTGTAGTTCCCACCCCACCATGAGGAGGTAGAGTCCATGGGGGCTTATTATTATTATTATTATTATTATTATTTTAGGACCAAAGTAGTAATGGTTGGTTTAATTCTCAGTCAAATTGAGTGAATAATTGAAGGATTTTATGAAATGTATAAATCAATTCAAAAGACATGAGCTGAACTAATCACAAAAGTTTTTAAAGAAATTAAAATTAAACTACTGAAAAACTTTTGTCTGTGTTTATGTAGTGCAGGAATCAAAACTGCAGCACATCGTCTTCATTTATTTATCATCTAAAGCAGATATATCTTGAAGCAATATTTAATAATTAAGATTTGCAGTTCTTTGCAGATGCTGCCATAACTAACAAATCTTAAGAAATTTCTATCGTTTAGAAATAAGCAGAAAACCATTTATTAATAACAGATTTTGAAAAGAAGTATTTCTTATGATAATTGATATGTATTAAAAAATATATATATATTTTTGATTGGTAGGATTTTAATATTTTCATTTTTTTTAATAAAATATTACTCAGTTTGAGATAAATAATAATTATTAACTTAATAACATTCATGAATTTTACAATCAATCCATTTCACATGAAACTTTAAAGCCTTTTTTACTTCGTAATATATTGGTCTTCCATTTCTTTAATAATGATACAAGAAATAATTATTCAATAATCTTTTTAAAATATAATTTGTTTAGGCCGACACACTAGACTAGAATAAAAAATGTTATATACAATTTAAAAATTATTTTACAATAAAAAACAACCGGTTTCGCCTTGTCACGAGACTTTGTCAAGTACTTGGCAAAACTGGTTGTTTTTTAATGTAAATAATTTTTAAATTGTATACAACGTTTTTTATTCTTGTCTAGTGTGTCGGCCTAAACAAATTATGTTTTAATTCATACAGCACACGTAAAATATTTTAGTATATTTTTTTTAAATAAAAAACAAAAAGAACACACTTTTGTTAAAAATAAATAAAAACTCTAGACAATTTTTGTAATAGTTTATCCATTTATTTTTAATTTCCTCAGAACTTAATAACTGTTGTTCAGGGTGTTGTTGAGTTACTTGGAAGAAACTTTGTCTCAAATGATTCATCATATTCCCATCTGGTTTGAAAAATGTATATCCATAAATATAACAGAAGTAACACTGAAGCTTACTGAAAGTAATCCTTTTTGGGATATTAATGAATTTATTCTCCTTATCTCTATCATTGTAGCTGACAAGTTATTTGTTCAGCTTGATTTGCACATCACCTCTGCATTTTCTTCAACTATTTGGTAGAAAAAGTCAGAAATAAAAAGCTTGATCCTATATTATTGGGAGAAAAAAATAAAGGTATGATTGATATTGTCTAACAAAACAAAATGAAAAACCAAGAGTAGCACCAGAATAAATAAATTGCCTTTCTGATTCGATTATCGGGAAGGAATCGGGAACGGCCGTTTCGTCCTACAGGGGACTCATCAGCTCGATCTCCGCCTTCCCCGATAAAAGACTCAGAAAGGCAAGATCCTATATGAAGGCCACCGTCACACCTGGCAGTGACCCCCGAAGAACAAAAAACAACAATAAATGTTGTGCTTACTTTGCACAACTAAGACTTTTTCCTAAAATCAGATAGGACAGAAGGTAATAAAAAAATAATTTTTGTTTTGTTAGAAATTTCTCACAGCACGTTAATTTTTCTAATGATTGATATTGTGCTTAATTCTTACAGAAAATATCAGGAAAAACAATTCAAAATGATAAAAGTAATAGTATAAATCTGCAAGATACGTGGTATCTGCAAGATGACTAGTATCTAAAGAGCGCCATCTGAAAATCGGTGGAAAAAACGAGAACTAACATTTAGTTTTGAACCTCCAATAGCAGACTACCGTAGTGGCTCTATGCGCTAAGATCAATTGCGTAGTAACTGTAGTGTTACTGTAAAGCGTTCTAGATTAAGTCAGACCAGGGAAGGGGAATTGTCACTACTTCTGTACTGATTAGTTTTATTTTTTTAATTCATTTAAACAAAGATAAAACTACAAATTATGACTTAGGATAGAATAGATTATGATACGGCCACCGTAGATAGAGTAACATCTTGAGAGGAGCTAGCGTATATAAATTCAGGCTATTTTAAAGCGCCATTTCTAAAAGATTCCTACTGAAAGACCAAATCCTGAAGCGTCAAATTGAATAGAAACCTCTCAAATGCCGGTGATAAATCTAGCAGATCTTGTGATTTGAATTAAAACATTATAGAAGTATGGCGGATGCTTTAGACATTGACATTTGTTACGATGCGGCTGTTATTTTAGCTTTAGAAGCAGGGAAGGTATTCAATCTGTCTTTGATTTTTATATAAATATTTTCAACATAAAATCAAAGGAATTGAAAATATCGTAAGACTAGTCCTATCGGGGTGCTCTGAAAAAGAAATCGTTATTTTTTGTTGACTCAAAAATTGTTTTTCTTGATTTTAATTTGCATTTAACATTTAAAAAATACAAATAAGCAAAATCAACCTATTAATTATTTTGAAATACATTCACGCGATTTAAATTTATGAATTCTTTTTAGGTATTAAACCCTCCCATCTAAAATGTAATGTTTAAATAAATAAATAAAATGTAAATGTTTGAAAAATGTAATTTAATCGTATTTCTATTGATTATTTTTTTATTCATTTGTTCTTGAGAATATGAATATATTTATAAAAATTTTACATGTTTTTGTGAAAAGTTGTGACATTGCTCGGAATTAAATTTTTTTTTAAAAAAAAATGAAAATTTTAATAATCTTTTCTGAGAATTTAAATAGATATTCCAGATATTTTTTTCCAAACAAAATATTTGCATTGTCTCGCTACTTAAAAATTAATTAAAAAAATATTTATTTATTTATTTATTTATTTTATTTTATTAAATTTTGGGAACCTAAACCATAACATTTTTGTGATACATGATTGCTTATAATGATAAAAACTTCAAAATAAAGAGTGAATCAACATTCTGTCACACATTGGTTGGTTAGAGACGAATTGCTCACAAAAATGCAGAACACGGAAATATTTAAAACCTTTAAAAGGGTCATTCCATGTGAAATCAACCAGGGTGGTTGTTTGACCATCTTGTTAGTTTTTTTTTATATTTTCACCACAGGTGTCCTTACTAGTAACTTGCTCAAAAGTATTTTTGTTTTATTTTTATCTGCCACCATCTTTGATTTAGGCTCATTTTTCGTCGGTGCAACAAGCAAAACTAATGGTTTGCAATGGTATAGGGGTAAGAATTAGATAAGTGGCTGAATCTAATTCCCGACATTTATAACCCTGAAAAATTGTTTATTTTTGAAATTAAATGTTTAAAACATTTATAATATCTCCTTATTAATCATATCAAATATGTTTAAGATAAAAAAAAAAAAAAAAAAATTAGGCATTAAAATTTCAAGGGAGAATATGAAAAAATTAAAATCACATTCATTGTTCCATTTCTTTAAAGATTATGATTTATCAGAGGCTTTGTTATGTTGATTTTCCTTCATATTGTTCCTTTATAGTAAAACATTACAGTTTAATTATGTTAGTAGTTGATTGAATTTCATTTTCCAATTAATAAGAATTGGAGTGATCATTTTCCTGTACCTTGTCATTCGGTTGTCAGTGGAAGTCATTTTCCTGTCAAACTGTTCATTTTCTTGGCATACCACTTTTAAAAATTCTATTTTAAGCTATAATATCTACTTAAGTGTATGAAAAGTGATTTTGTTGTCAATAATAAGTTAACAGTAAGTGAATTAAAAACTAATAAATGCATATTTCTTAAATTTTTTCCAATATTTTTCTGTGTTTCATTTTAGCCACTTATCTAATTTTTACCCATAGAAGAAAGGCTGCTGTGTGGTTTCTATATAAGATAGAAAGTTCTTGTTTGCACTGTCTTAAAGCAGAGATCCTAGCCTTTCAGAAACTGTTTCTAAATCGAAGATATGTCTTTGATAAGTTGGACTTTAAAGACCTTAAAGTTTGTTATCGGAATGAGGAATTTTGCTGTTTTTAAAGGTCTGTAAAACTGAAAAGGGCTTGAAGCCAAAGGATGGTAATTTTTATACAAGAATTATGACTGAAAGTGTTTCCAGAAATAGTAAAAGAAAGCCTGGATTAGAAGTGCTTCCTGGCAATTTTTAAAAAGTATGAATTTGAGGATCAAATATATCAAAAGGGGACCAGCCAAAAATTTGAAATTTTGCCCATGGATACTCTTCCTAGTTCTTAAGAAAACCTGTAAGTTTCATTTTGTGGTTCACACTGGTCTACATTTTATAGGCTGTCAATTACCTGTAAAAATGGCAACATTAACAATGAAAGGCTTAAAGTGGTCTCATTTCTTTATATTATAATCTAAAAATTTTACAATGATAAAAATACTTAAAATCCATGTTATTCATTAAAATTTGTAAGGCAAGTTTGATTTTATTTTATTTTTTCTCACTTATCACTACGCACTACAGTGAAAATGAGCATGTTGTGACATGCATTGACATGCACAACATTTTTTTGCTAGAGCAATAGGGTTGTAGCCAGCTAGTCAGCCTGTTATGAGCCTTTGGAGAATGCAGATGTGTATTAAGTTTCTGCAGTAGTTTTTGATTTTCTTACATAGTTAGAAGAACAAAATTTTGCAAGTTCCACTATAAATCATTAAATATGAATGAAGTTTGTTAAATGCTTGATGGTCTTAATAGTTGAAAATAGTGCTACAGGATAATCATGGAGAGCTCTATAGGTGTTTATGTTGGTGAAAGTTGTTAAAAGCATTCCTATGGACAGTCAACTGTCAAGTCACCATCAGATATAAGTGATTCAGAACTTTCTCTTGTGAGAAAAAGAGTTGGACTTAAAGCAATAGACAGTATTTGCACCTATCATTACAAAAAGTACGAGGCATGTTTTGAAATTAAAAACAAAGTGTACTTTTTTTTATCAATTTCCATTTTACACGAAAGCCTGTACTTTAATCTACTTTTCAACATAATTTCCACCAATATTAAGGCATTTGTCGTGTCATACAACCAGCTTTTGAATTCCATCCTCATAGAAATCTGCCACCTGATTCGATAAACAATCCCCTTACTCAGCATGCCACGCCTTTTGTTTTGGATTGCACGGCGCCTTAGTTAAGATCTCAGAATTTATTGTGTCACCATGAGGCAAAAAATCCACAAGCAACACCCCCTTCCTATCCCAAAACACAGTACACATGATTTTTCGGGCTGAAATTGTTTGCTTGAACTTCACTTTCTTGGGTGATGTTGAATGCCGCCATTCCATGGATTGTTGTTTCGATTCCGGCGAAACATGAGCCACCCATGTTTCGTTGCCTGTGACAATTTGGCTTAAAAAAATCATCACCAAAATCACTGTATTGCTCGAGGAAAGTCAACACTAAGTTTGGTTTTCTGCACCTGAGTCAACATTTTCGGTACCCAGCATGAGCTCATTTCAGCCCGAAAAATCAAGCCTGCTGTGTTTTGGGATTGGAAGGGAGTATACTTGTGGATTTTTTTGCCTCATGATAAATTCTAAGCCCTTAACTAAACTGCGCCATGCAATCCGAAACAAAAGGCGTGGCATGCTGAGTAAGGGGATTGTTTATCAAATCAGGCGGCAGATTTCTATGAGGATGGAATTCAAAAGCTGGTTGTACGACACGACAAATGCCTTAATATTGGTGGAAATTATGTTGAAAAGTAGATTAAAGTACAGGCTTTCATGTAAAAATGAAATTGATAAAAAAAGTACACTTGTGTGTTTTCAATTTCAAAATGGCACTTGCTTAAAAAACACGCCTCGTATGTAGAAAAATATCAACACCTTTTTGCAAACTCATGTTATGACCCATTTTCATTCCATAAGAAAGTAATTAAGAAGAATTTGAGAACAGTAACTGTGGAGATGTGTGAAAAGTGGCTCTCATTGAAACTTATACCAGGGAAGTCCATTTGTTGTTCATGCCATAAAAAACTGTCTAGCTGTAATGAAAGAGATGATGACAGTGCCAAAGAAGAAGCTTTTACACCTCCTCAAGTAGTTATAGAATCTTTAAATAAAGCAGGTGAAACTCATCAAAATAATGAAACTAAGCCATGAGAAAAAACAAAAAACACTTAGAAGTATTAACATACAGTGAAAAAGTTTTCTGGTGCAATTAAGAAAACACTAAGTGACTCGTTCAATGTACAGCCTAAGTTGGAGAGGGAAGAAAACAGGAAAAGTGATATTGCAGCCAAGAATTTAGTCAAGAGTTTAAAAGAAAGAATAAAAAGTTGCACATCAAATAGTGAAAGAATTAAAGTGTAGCTTCCAAGAGCTGGTCAAATAATACAACAGCACAGGAACTAGGTATGAGCAAGTACTTGGTGAAGAAAACAGAGGCTCTTGTGGAAAAACATTGCATCATTCCTGAAGTGAATTTATTGAAATTGCAAAGAAGAATGAGAAAAGAAACTAAGGACTTGGTTGTAAATTTTTACAATAGTGATGAAGTAAGCAGTGTGTATCCAGAATGAAAGATACGAAGTCTGTTCGTTTGGAAGATGGGAGAAAAGAATTAAAACAGAAAGGTTGTGTCTATGTAACTTGAAAGAATTTAAAGAGGAGTATCCATCACTTTGTATAGGATTTTCTAAATTCTGGGAGGTGAGGCCCAAGTAGTGCATTCTGGCAGGAGCAAGTAGGACTCATTCCGTGTGCATTTGTTCCATTATATCAAAACGTTAAATTGATGGCTTCAGCAGTAAAAATCAATGACTGGAAATCTCTGCTTGCAAAATTAGTGTCCAAAGTTAATAGTGAGAACTGTATGATAGACGAGTGTGCAACATGTCCAGGTATTAAAGCATTAAAATTACATGAACTAAACACCGAATTGGATGATTCTGCTGAAGAAGATGATGGTGAAAAAACTATTTCTTACAAACAGTGGGTGACAACAGACTGTTGCAAATTAATCACTGTTTTAGAAACTTTGTCAGAATTTAAAGATAATTTGGCATCAAAATTAATGCAGTTAAAAAGTCACCACTTTATTGCCCAGAGTCAGTCGCAGTTTCTCAGAACAACAAAAGCAAATCTCTTTCAGGATGCGTGTATAGTGATAGGGAATTTTCTCAGAAAATTTACATTCATGATCCAGGATGAGATCCAGTCTTACTACTGGGTAAAAGCTTAAGCTACACTGCATCCCTTTTTTGTCTATTTTAAGACTGAATCTGCAGAAGATCTATGCAACAAAAGCCTTTGTATTATTAGTAATTGCTTGGAGCATAATACAACTGCGGTTTATGCATTCCAAAAGCAGCTGATTCCATTTATCCAGAAATTCGTATAAAATCTGAAGAAGATCTGTTATTTCTCGGATGGATAAGGAGGACAATACAAGAATAGAAAGAATTTTTATAACTTGTGTAAGCATAAACAGGACTTTGGTGTTGATGCCGAGTGGCATTTCTTTGCCACAAGTCACAGCAAGGGTCTCTGTGATGGGATTGGTGGGACAGTGAAGAGAGACTTGTCACAAAGGCAAGTCTTCAGCGACCAACTGAGGGCCACATCCTTACCCCTAAGGACATGTTTGAGTTTTTATGGAAAATATTCAAGGCATAAACTTTGTCTTGGTGACTGAAGATGACATCAAGAAAGAACAAGAGTATCTCAAGGACCACTTCAACAAGTCCCAGAGATTTGACGGTATAAGGGATCACCACTGCTACGTACCCATGGATTCATCTACTTTTCTGATAAGTAGAAGATCATCATCATTTCATACTAAACGTGCAGTTCAGAGTTGACGGATCACAAACACCAATTGATTTTAATCAAATAACCCAAAATGACTATATTGTATGTGTTTATGATAAAAGATGGTATGTAGGTAAAGTAATCAAAACATCAAAGGAAATCAATGATGTTCAAGTGATGTTCTTCAAACCATCAACTAGTTTTTCTTTGCAAAGAAGTGATATTGTTTGGGTGAAGTCAAGCAATATTCTTGATATTTTAAAGCCATCAGAATTTTCCACTGCCACAGGAACATTCATTATTACTCAACAGAAGAACACAGAAGTTTCACTTAAGTTATTAGCCTACTTAAATAGCATACCACAGAGATGAATGTTAAGTTACACTGAATATACAAAGATTTGTATTAAGAATAAATATTTCTGTAAAATTACCATAGTGACAAATTATTTCATAGCATACTTAAACTTTTGTTAATGAAAAACTCTTCTGACAGAGGGTAGGAACACCAGCTATAGTCAATAGTATATTTTTAAGTTTTTTTATCATTGTAAAAATCTTAGATTATAATATAAAGAAATGAGACCACATTAAGCCTTTCATTGTTAATGTTGCCATTTTTCAGGTAATTGACAGCCTATAAAATGTAGACCAGTGTGAACCACAAAATGAAACTTACAGGTTTTCTTAAGTACTAGGAAGAGTATCCATGGGCAAAATTTTAAATTTATGGCTGGTCCCCCTTTTGATATATTTGACCTTGAAATTCATACTTTTTAAAAATTGTTCAAGTTTGGAGCAAAAAATTGCCAGGAAGCACTTCTACTCCAGGCTTTCTTTTACTATTTCTGGAAACACTTTCAGTCATAGTTCTTGTATAAAAATTACCATCCTTTGGCTTCAAGCCCTTTTCAGTTTTACAGACCTTTAAAAACAGCAAAATTCCTCATTCCGATAACAAACTTTAAGGTCTTTAAAGTCCAACTTATCAAAGACATATCTTCGATTTAGAAACAGTTCTGAAAGGCCAGGATCTCTGCTTTAAGACAGTGCAAACCAGAACTTTTTATCTCATATAGAAACCACACAGCAGCCTTTCTTCTATACCATTGCAAACCATTAGTTTTGCTTGTTGCACTGACGAAAAATGAGCCTAAATCAAAGATGGTGGCAGATAAAAATAAAACAAAAATACTTTTGAGCAAGTTACTAGTAAGGACACCTGTGGTGAAAATATAAAAAAAAATAACAAGATGGCCAAGCAACCAGTTAATTAAAATTGGCTGATTTCATATGGAATGACCCTAAATACAGCTAAGCGGATAAAATGTGAAATGTGTTTGATTGTTCCATCCATTTCAGTTCGCCTTTTAGTTGAAATCATTGACCTAAGTTTTGATCTTTCTTGTTTTTGATAAAATTTTAAATTTTGAATGGAATTGTAAATTTCTTCAATATTTTTAACATTATTTTTATTTATGGCTCTAATTTCTTTACAGATTGTGAGACAGGCCTGGACTAAAAATGAAATTGGGACAGAAGCAAAATGTACCGCTATTGATCTGGTTACAGAATATGATAGAAAAGTGGAGAAGTTCTTATTTTCTGAACTCAGGAAAAAGTTCCCTACTCATAAGTAAGTATCCCATCCTAATATCTCGAATTTCTACAAGTACATTCATTACCATTCTGAATTAAGTAGGTCTCTTCATGATGATAGGACAATCTGTAGAACATTTAAATTAATTAAGAAGAATCTTTATTGCAAATCTTCTGAAGGCTTTGATATGGAATTTTAAGCCTTTGTTTTGCTAAGTCATGAAGATTGTGGTTCAATAATTTAATATCTTCCAAAGTGTTCCTAGTTACTATAAGTGTGATAAATATCCTGTTTCTTGTCTCTACTTTATTTTTATATTTTCCATTCTCTCATGAATATATTCCATGTGTTCATGAGACGTCAAATAATTTGAATTTAGAAAGACCTGTTGAAAACTCATGAGGTAGCTGAGCCATGTAATAAACAGGGGCATATATAGGATTTTATTTCAAGGTGGGGGGGGGGGGGGAATTAACCCTTTTACTGCCAGCCAGCCGATATATCAGTCCTCGTTGTTTGTGTGAAAACTGCCACGGGCCGATTTATCGGCCCGACTTTTTTTACTTTTTTTTACTCGTGATATGTGGCCTATTCAAGGACTCCTGTCCCATTTATCGGCTTGTGCTTTATTTCTGCTGCTTTCTAAGATGGTTTCACCCTATATATACTGATTGTTCACATTATGCTTGCCTCGTAAGTTCTCCCATGTTTTTTTATTACCCTCGCGCCTTTAGCATACTATCTTATCATGCTGGTCAGAGTTCGTGCTGGTCGGTGTTTTCTCTGTGGCTCTTACTTGTTAGTATTTATTTTATAGTGTCAGTTTCCAGCAAGATTAGCAAATATTCTTCTAATATTGAGTAAGTATTTGTTGATGAATAATATATCTTACAATTTTACATTATAATAAAATACAAGTTTTCTGTGTTTTTATATCTTTCATTATATTTTCATGTTTTTTCCTTGTTCATATATATTAGTAAACTTGCTGTTTATCGCATTTTACCATATTATTTATTTTGCTTGACAGTAAGGATATTGAAGATGCACTCACCACTAATGATGATAACAGTGATTTGCCATCAGAGACCTCCGATGAAGAGATTTCTTTTTCTAGCAGTAAGAATCTTTCGTTTACACCTCAAGGCCAGGTACGAAGAGGCGTCGGATCTCTTCTTCCTCCGAGGGAGATGACTCATGTGGGTCTGACCTAGAAGAGAATAGAAATGCGGATCCAGGCGAAGGCGAGTGGGTCGAAGTGAGAGTGAATGGTGATAACCCTCCGAAGATACCCATTGAGTTTCTAGAGACACCAGGATCGAAGCATGCTCCTCCAAGTGATGCACAACCAATCCAATACTTTCATTTATTTTTTACAGATGTTCTGTTGAATGAAATTGTTAGGGAAACAAATGCATACGCTGGACACTTTCTCAGTAGTGATGAACATCTTACTCCAAATGCTCATGCAAAAAATTGGGAAAAAATAACGGTTGCCAAACTAAATGCTTTCATTGCATGCACTTCGATTATGGGCCTAATTCGAAGGCCAACAATTGAATCTTATTGGTTCACTCAAAAATCGCAATACATCAGATGGTTTCGTGAGATGTTTCCTAGAAATCGATTCCAATTGATCTTGAAATTCTTTCATTTAGCTGACTCAAAAAATCTACCTCGACCAGGGGAAGCAGGATATGATCCTTGTGCCAAAATACAGCCCCTCATTGACCATGCCAACTTAGTTTCCAGGCACCACTATACTCCCCATGAGTATCTGAGTGTTGATGAAAGCTCGGTTGGCACCAAAAACCATATGCAACTACTGCTATACATTCCTAGCAAGCGTCATTATCGCTGGGGAATAAAGTTCTGGATGTTATGCGATTCCATATCGCACTATTTGTTATCTTTTTATGTTTATAGGGGCACTAAGAGAAAAGAATAAAAGGATCTAATAAAAAAGGATCTAATCTGTGGCTTGGCTTACACAGTTGTAGAAAAGTTATTAAAGATGGGTAGCTATCTAAACAAAGGTTATCATATTTTTGTGGACAATTTTTTCACATCAGTACCTCTAGCTGAATACCTATACAAAGTAGGAACTTATGTAACTAGGACTATTCGCAGGAATAGGAAATTTATTCTGATAGAATTAAAAGAAAAAATTCAAGTAGGAGAAGAGCGGTACTACTGTAATGGCCATATTCTTGCTGCTGCCGTGCGGGAAAAAAAATCCCAGCGATTTCCTGTGATTCTTCTTTCGACGAAATGCAAAGCAGGAAAGAGTAAACGCTCATCTACACAGCAAGATCAGGTAAAAGACGTGGAGAAGCCTTCCATTATTCAATCCTTTAACGATTATATGGGAGGAATCGATATGTCAGACATGATGCTCTATACCTATCTTGGTGAGAGACGTGCAGTAAAATATTGGAAAAAGATGTGTTTCAATATTTTTTTGCATATGGTAATGAACTCCTATATAATATATAAGGAAAATTTGACATCTGGAAAAAAACCTTTGTCCAGGCAACATTATACTATCAGCATAGTATTTGGCAGGAACTTGGCAGAGAATGGCTTCAAGAAAAGCAAAACAGAGTTAGGCAACCTGCATCAGCAGTGACATGTGGTGTCAAAAAACTTATGAAATTGCCAAATAAAAAAGAGAAGAACTATTGTGTGTACAGTACAAGAGGGAAAAAGGGAAAGGAACAAAGAAAAAGATCCCAAACTGTATGTGGTAAATGCAATGAAGGCCTTCACGGTGAACGCTTCCATAATCATGTGTGCATCAGCTGATGAGAGCGTGAGTGTACAGACTTATAAAATATTTTATATCTCTTGCAAAAGTTAATTGATCATCAAGAAAATGTACCACTGGAGAGAAAACTAAATTTTATCAATAAGAAATACTATTTCTAATCATAATGTGAAATAAACGTAGCATTTTGAGTTTTTTACATGTATATTAATGAATTTGTTATTTTTTTCTTTCTAAAAATGAAAGTCAACCCCCATAATTCTCCCATGGTTCTAAGCCCCAACTATATCTTCAGCATTGGGAAAAAAAATCTATCTATGTATTAAATAAAATTAAGTACTAGAAATAATTCAAAATCTGAAATCTTGCAAATTTCCTGAAAAGAGCCTTGGCAGTCTTCGTACATCCCGCCCACAAAGGGCTGGCAGTAAAAGGGTTAAGGAACTGACCAGCAAAGAAAAAAAAAAAAAAACTTTTCAAAATTATAGGGAGAGGTGGTCAAGATCCCTTCAACTTGCAATTGAACCAAAATAAAACAAAAGAAAATAGGGCCAGTCTGTACATTTTCAGAATTCAAGGGTGGGGAGGTAGCAGGACCCCCCCCCCCCCCACACACATACATACATGCCCTTGATAACAAATAATATGATCTATGCCAAGTATTAGATAATCGAGATTTTAATTTTTTTTTTTTTACTTAATTATAAGAAATTGAAGGTTATTGACAGACTCCTTTCAACAATAAACTCTGAAAAAAGTGAAGGCAGAAGGACAAAGAATTAACTCATGTCTATTGTCCTGCTCTATGCTAGACTAATTATCAAACCAAATATCAATATGAATAAATAATTCATTCCTGTGATAATGTTCTGGTGTTTTTGTATTTGACTTCTATCTGTGGGCTTGATTGGGATTTTAAAACGTTCCATCCAAACAAAAATACTTTCAGTGAATGTTTTAACATGCAGCACATTAGTTGATAATAAATAAATGAATTCAAACAGGCACATACTTGTATTAAAAATTAAAATTTAAATCCACTATCTATTTCAATTACAGCTCTTAATCTTCTTCAAGTGTAGAGAAATATTATAACAGCTTATTTTAAATAGTCCAATTAAAACATGCAGATGAAGTCGATGACCATAAAACGAAAGATGCCAATCAGCAACATCACAGAAAAGAAGGCCGCAATTGGTCCAAATGGGGAAAAGCATTTCGATGATGTAGTATCCCACCTCAAGATCTGATGTCTGTGCTATGTCAGTAGACGTATTGCAGCCTCCCTGCCTCGAGATGGTTGCTGATTGACGCTGACTGTTTTTGCTTTTCCTGATTTGGACCAATTGTGGCCTTCTTTCCTGTGATATTGCTAATTGGCACCTTTCGTTTTATGGTCATCAACTTCATTTGAATGTTTTAATTACACTATTTAAAATACGCTGTTATAGTGTTGAGAAAGTGTTATTATAGTGTACACTTGAAAAAGATCAAATAATTGAAATCGATAGTGGATTTAAATTTTAATTTTTTAATACAAGTGTGTGTTTATCTTCATTTATTTATTAACAATACTTACAGTTTCCTTCTGAATCATCACTGAAGGGAAATTTATTTTCATCTTTGATGGGCTTCTTTGTTTACTATGATTGTATTGCTTTTCCTCTCTTTTGCCTTTGAGTTTTTGTGCTGAGTAGCTTTGAGTGATGAGAACCTGACAAGCTCAAAAAAGCTGTACTAGTGTTTCAGCATTATTCAAAGGTTCTTTTTATTAGGGAATTTCTTTTGTTGACCTATAAAAAGAAATTCTCAATTATACATTTCTTTTTTTTGAGTAAAAAAATATAGTTGAGATTTAACCTGTAACTGCTTTTCTTTCTCAGATTTATAGGAGAGGAAAGTGCAGGGGATAAAATAGAGTTAACTGATGCTCCAACATGGGTGATAGACCCAATAGATGGTACAATGAACTTTGTTCACAAGTAAGATTAAATCTCTATATACAGTAAAAATGCAGTTATTAATCATCCAGTATATATATACACACACAGTAAAACCCCGGTTAACTGAACTCGGGTCAACCGAAACCCGGGTTATCCGAAACGCCTCCAAAAATCCCAAATCGTCGTTCTAATGAAAAGATGGTGGGAATTGCTGCTCAAAAACGTTGGGAGGGACGCAAGAAACAAACAAAAATTACTGAATTTTTTAATTCATAATTCATAATTCATATGCTACAAACTATTAAGTACAGAATACTATATATTGATATAGCTTACTGTAATCCAAAAAATGTAATTTTAACTTTAATAGTAAGCTATATCAATATATAGTATTCTGTACCTAAAAATAATATATTTTTAACTTTAATAAAGAACGTAAGTGTAGCATACAGAGATTTTTGAATTCGTTTGACCTTCAAAACCTTTCAAAAATACATACTGTAATTACAACACAAAATACCGTAGCTGTATGTTCATGGCTGTATGTTCATTAGATGTTCATGGCTTAACCGAAAAAAATGTTATCCAAAACGGCCTCCCCCTCTTTAGTTTGGTTAACCGGGGTTTTACTGTATATAATTTAAAGTAATTTGTGGTTGTATAAAGATATTTTCTGAATGACTAAGTTTTGAAACAATATTGAAACTATATAATAGTTTTAGTAAAATAAATGTGTTCTCTTACTTAAAGTTAATAATATTTCTAAGAAATTTATAAATTAAGAATAAAAAGTTGAAGTATTCCATTACAGGCCTATATATATATATATATATATATATATATGTATGTATGTATTGTAAGATTAATGCTGTAAACCTCATGCAATTAGAAGTTTAAGTAATTAAATGACTTATTATCGCAATAGATTTTTGTGGTTAAGAACTGAAAGTTTTTTGTTTTTTTTGTTTTAGATTTCCATATTCTGCAATATGCATTGGATTATTTGTCAATAAAAAGGTTTGTTATTTAGATGCATTTTTAATATTTAATTCTGAGTAGTTATTTGCTTTGTAAATCTGAAGGGGCAGGGAAATGAGAATCAAAAGTAATTATTATTAATTCTTAATCCTTTCTGAAAAACTTTGAAGAATCCCTTAATGACTGAGAGCAACCCATTCTGAAGAAACATTTGCAATACTTAAAACTAGCATGATTATTTGTCTATTCTGATATCATACAAGTGATTATTTTTACACTAAAATTGTTTATAGCTATTAGTGATATAGGTAAATGTAATGAATGCTTATATAGTCAGGCCCCTGTCCATTGTGTCACAGTTATAAGATGTTTCTGTGGTAACCCCCTCTCCAATGAAATCCTTTGAATTATACAGTATGTTGACGTCCCAGGAGACTCTGTCTTCTTCATTGTAGTTTTGTGAGATAATAAATATATTACAATTCCTAGAATCTTACAAAAATAACTAACTTTGTATATTCTTCCTCTAATTCAGAGAATTTATTAGAAGAGAATGATAACAAATCTCCTCAAAGCAGGATGATTGTTTGTCAGCCATAATATAAACATTTGTTTATTATAATTCACAGCAGTTTGTCTTGAAGCACTCATACTAGCTGTTTATTTCATTCTGATATGAGGACTCATAACTGAGTTAGAGAATCAACTTTGTCTGATAATATTTTATAATATTGAATTATATATTTTTGATATATTATTAATTATGTCGTTTGTTCTATAGGTGGAACTTGGAGTGGTTTATCATGTTGCAATGGATAAAGTTTATAAAGCCAGACGAGGCCAGGGAGCTTTTTGTGACAATGAACATTTGAAAGTTTCTGGACAAGATGGTATCAGATTTTTTTTTTAGATATTTTCATTAATAATTCTTAAAAATTATTAGTTTTATAAAACGTGAAAATATTATTGAAGAAAACAATATATAAAGTATTAAAAAAAAAAAAAGATTGCTTTACTGTAACTTTTTATATGATCCTCTCCATTGCTTTTCTTCACAAGTGAATATATTGATAGTTGACCCATTCCACTTGAAAGTTTGCAGGAAAATTAATTTCTTATTTTATAGAAGAAGATTAACATTACTATTGATATTGTAATTACCTTTTAACACAAAATTATAATTTTAATTAAACATAGAATTCAATTATTTCATTTTATTGTTTATTGACTTCTGACACATTTGCAGAGAATTTGAATTCAAAGAAAGCATATGTATGTATCAGCAGATATTATAGCAAGAGTAATTTGTGGTGCCACTATTTATCATTTTATGAATACAGAGAAACCCCACTCGGAATCTTTATAATTCCTAATTTTTCTGATTGTTTTTACATTGATAAAATAATCACATTTTGGTATTTACTTATATGATTTTAGATAACTGGGATGTACAACAACATGATATCTAGCCTAAGAAATCAAGTAATCTTATGAAGTGTTCACATACACCAATACTCCTTTCTTTTTTTTTCTTTTTCTTTTTTTCAGAAAATATGAATATTTATATGTGGACCGTTATGGAAGTCATGGCAACTGTTTTTTAACTGCTGAACATGACTGTGGCACCACTGCAATTCCAGAATGTACATTTGAAAACTTGTTGGATGTTCTTTTGATTGGCACCACTAACATGGTCTGGGTCAGTGAAGGAACGTCAGGGCAGCAAGTGGAAAATACGTATTTGGAAATCATCAGTGTAATAAGGCAGTGCAGTGTAGCCAAGGAAGAAAAAGGAACACAGGAAAGTTCAATACACATTGCTAACACTCCCTCGAAGTAATCTCCAAGATTGTCCACCGTACATTGCTAGCATTTGGGAACTGCTGTCCAATGCCATCATTATTCACGATAACGCCTCATGCCACACAGCAGTTCCTTCATAGGCTTTGTTACGTTGGTGGGGATAGGAAGTCTTAGAACACCCTTTGTATTCGCCAGAACGGAATCCATGCAAGTTTGATTTGATCCCAAACTCAAGCTGCAGTGCAAGCAAAGATGAAATTTTGATGGCGTTTCGGCGAGAGGTCTCATGCTGCCAGTGGTATTCTCAGCCTTCCCAAACACTGGCAACGTACGGTGGACAATCTTGGAGATTACATTGAGGGGTGTTAGCAATGTGTATAGAGCATTCCTGTGTTCCTTTTTCTTCCTTGGCTACACTGCTTTGCCTTATTAACCGATGATTTCCAAATACATATTTTCCACTTGCTCCCATGATGTTCCTTCACTGACCCAGACCACACATCAGTGATGCAATCAAAAGCACATCTACAAGCTTTCAAAATATATTCTGGAATTGCAGTGGTGCTGCATGTTTGGCAGATAAAAAACAGTTGCCATAACTTCCATAATGACCCATGTGTGAATAAAATAATATTTAATTAATAGCAAGTTACCTTGTCAGAATTTGCAGGGATGAAAAAGAGATTGTACAAAATGGAAGTGCTAAAACAATGTTGTTTAATGTGGAAAGTTAGGATAAGAGGAAATAATTAAAGAAGTGGTCATGATACAACTAGTACAGCCCACTAAGAAGCTGGCTATTATTCTTAACAATCAACAATGCTAATCAGAATTGAGTACTTAATAGTGTTTACAGTTATTCATATAGTTATTATTATCAAGGCATTGTCCTTACTCTTCTGTTGGAAACATGCTTATTATCTCGCAACCTTCCAAGTGGAGATTCAGCAAATTTATAATTTTTTTGGGATAAGAGAAATATTTAACTAATTAAAAGCTGACATTAATAATTGACATTTATCAAGAATATTACAAAATATTCTTGAAATTTTGACAATGTTGATTATTGTGATAGAAAATGACATTTAGAATGTAGATTTTAATTTTTAGAAATATTTTAGAGGAAATCTTGTAACAGCTTTTTTTTAATGAAACTTTAAAAGTGATTTTTTTTTTTATGTTGCAGATGTTGGCCAATCATTAGTTCTCACAGAATTTGGACCAGTAAGAGATGCTGAAAAATTTGATATTATATTGAAAAATATGGAGCGAATCCAAGGAACTTGCCATGGGTAATTAGAATTTTAATAGATTCATGTTTTTATTAAACTGATTGTTTTATATGAATTTAAAAGAGCCGAATTAAGAATTAATAAGAAACTTACATTTGAATTATAATTTTTCAAATGAAATCAGCTTACATTTATTAGTGGTTCTTGTCATTTGCATTAAAAATATCAAATGTGCTGAACTAAATTGTTGGAAAAAATTGTTTAAAGATTTATTGAACCCATACAAATTAAGTTACATGTAAGTTAACTATACATACAGATAACACAGTGATATTGAACTCTTTAGAATGTATTTCTCTTTCACTTGAAGTTTTAGTGTGTTATCTTAGAAATAGTAGAGATTTGATCTTGAATAATGAAGTATTTTAATATTTATTCCCTATTCGCAAAAGCTGGAAGTGTAGCAGTTGTCTTATTACTGATGTAATTGCTCCTTTTTTTTTTAAGAAAAGCTGCATGGTACGACTGTTTATCAAAGGTTATAATAGGTTTGGTCTAACATTTCTAAGGCTACTTAATACATCCTCTACACTTAACGATAGATGAAGAAGTGAATAAGTAAATAATTTAATATGCATTAGAAAAAGAAAAAAGGGGTTTCATTATACTATTTCAGGTTGAAATACATATATTGGTTTATTTCTCTGCCTACAATCAAATTAATTCAGAAAGTCTTTATCTTGGTTAAGCTAAACTTTAATGATAAATTTAGTGTTATTAAAAGAAATACAAATTAGGTCTTTAAATAAGTAGTTAGGGGCCAAACTTTGCCAACATCTTTATCGTTGAAGAGCATTAATCTTCATTATTTAGAAAGTGGAAAAACTTAATGGTGGAAAGTGTTGCTTAGTGTTAACTCTGTGATGATTTTGGTTCAGCAACCTTTAGGGCTCAAAATAACCTTTACTTAACTCATTAAATGTACATAATGTGTAGTGCATAAAGATAATTATTGCTGCACTGGTATATTTAGACATGCATATCCACTATATTTGTAAATGCATACATCCACGTTAGACATGCAGATCTTCAGAAATTTAAATGTTATACATTTTGAATTTTGATTGAGTATTGACACTATGAAGCTTATTTTTGGAAATTTTGCATGTTGGTTAGTCTACAAAGCATGTCAAAAATATGAAAGTTATCACCACGAAATTTTATTTACACAGTATTAGGGAGGTCAGCAGCTTCATAATAATCTATGTTTGATTTCTATCCATCATTTGAGACCTGAATTTATCTAATGCTAACTGGAGAAAAGACAAAATTAGTTATTTTTCTGTAGCTTCTCTACATACCATCTAGGATAGCTGCTGCTAGAAAAAGATCTTCGTCTGATTCACTTTAAAAGCTATGTATTGGCCATGGAGGGATCAGTGAAATCAACAAGTATAAATAAATCAAACTTTAAACCTTTTAAAACATTTTCTTTTTCACCCAGGCAAGCTGAATTGTATTTGCTAGTTACAGATTGTCTTGGTAAGACTTAAATTCAATTGTAAAGATAATAATTCTTGATTAATGCTGTTTTAAATCTGAATGAAAAGAGCATTGCCTTAATACAGTCAAACATGGATAATTCGAAGTTGAAGGGACCAGAGAAAAGTTCGAAATATCCAAAAATTCGATTTACATATATTCTCTCAAACAGAAGAGATAAGTAAAAAAGATTAACTCCACAATCAAAGATTTAACGCATAAACTTTATCTAAGAATACTGCTACTTTTTTTTTCATTAAATCATACATTTTTTACTAGTTTATTATTCATCACTTTCAAAAAAAAAAAAGGCAGATATTTTTAATTGCTTCATTGAATGCAATCTTTGAGTCGAAGCTATGATTCCAACCTATCAATTGATACAAAAATACATTCCAACCTTCGATTTTGTTTTCCTTAGAAAGTCCGTTAAAATAAATAATGTATCTTAGCTGAAAAAAGTCTCGGGAACAATTTTTACCATAATATTTTAAGGACAATCGTACGAAAAATTCGAATTATCCACGATTTTTTAACATTATTTTAATACAGAATTCTAGGGACCGAGCAAAAAATTCGAATTATCCAGAATTTCGAATTAAACAAGTTCGAATTATCCAAGTTGGACTGTAGTAAATTTTGCTTTTTGTTTTTGGGATCAGTTAACAAGAAGATTTAGAAGTTAGCAAAAATAATAATAATATGTGCTGAAATTAAGTTAGAAACACTATATTATTATTTATTTATTTATATACTTAAATATTGCAATACATTATTTTACAGTAATTTATATATTATGAAAATACATAAGTTTTTCATAGTGTTTTTGGTCATTTTTTTCCTGTAGTGAATATTTAACAGTTTTTATATTATTACATCACAAACTTTGCTTTTATATTCTTAGAATGTTATTTGAAAAATAAAAAAAGTTTTTTTTTGAAAATCTGAGGCTGTTTTCTTGCGATGTTATACCAGGTGAAACAAGTGAAATGGTATTATTTATATGATTCACTATATGGCCAAAAGTATTCGGACACCCCTCTGGAGAAGTGGATGTAGCTGTTATCGCATGTTATGATGTCATAGAACAAGATAAAAGTGATCACTGCAGCATCTGGCAGTTATAAACGAGCGTTAGACAGACAATGAGAAAGTCAGCAGAGCTGAGTGATTTCAAACGTGGCATGATCATTGGATGCCATAGATGCAACAAATCGGTTCGTGCAATATTGGCCTTGCTACAGGTGCTGCAATCAACTGTAAGTGATGTCATTATAAAATAGAAACATCTGGGAATGACAACAGCAGGAAATCGCAGAGGTAGGCCAAAAAAAAACTCGCAGATCACGGCTGTTGAACCCTGAAGAGGGTAGCGCAGAAGAATTGCAAGTTCCCATTGGCAAAGATCACTAGTGAGTTCCACACAGCTTCAGACATCATCGCTAGCACCAGGACTGTTCATTGGGAGCTGAAACAAGACTGTTTGTTGGGTAGGTTTCCATGGTCGTGTGGCCACTCACAAGCCCAACATAAGCAAGGTGAATGCTAAATGGCAGTTGTAGTTTTGCAAAGCGCATTGCCATTGGGCTGTAAAGCAGTGGACACAAGTACTTTGGAATAATGAATCCACTACATGATCTGGCAGTCCGATGGATGTGTCTGGGTTTGGCAGATGCCAGGAGAATGCTTCCTATCCGAGTGTATTGTGCCAACTGTCACATATGGTGGTGGCAGCATAGTTCAGGGCTGTTTCTCATGGTTCAGCCTGGGTCCCTTAGTTCCTTTGACTGGAAACACGAACACTGAGATGTATGTCGATATTCTTGACAACTCTGCACTGTCTACCTTCTGGCAACAGTTTGGGGAAGGACTGTTTCTATATCAACAGGATATCTTTCCACAGAGCAAAGGCTGTAATGCCATGGTTTTAATAGATGGGTGTTGACTACTGGACTGGCCTTCACAGAGCTCCGATCTGAATCCCATAGAACACCTTTCGGAAGAATTATGCAGATTATGCACCAAGCCCAACTGCTCTACTTCAGTGTCTGGACTCACTGCAGCTCTCATGGATGAATGGAAGAAAATTCCTGCTCACATATTTTAAAAGTTGGTGGAAAATTTTCCCAGATAAGTGCAGGCTGTGATGATGCTAAAGGTTACCCAACATACTATTAATATGTGCCACATGACTTTCTGATTGTACAACACTTGGTGTCCAGATACTTTTGTCCATATAGTGTAAGTGTATCATTTTATCTACTGAAAATAAAGTTCACAATTTTTTACTTGAAACTCATAATTCAGTAATATTTTTAATCCTAAAATTGAGGACTTATTATGCATAATTTTTTCCCTTTAAAAATAATCAATTAACACCAGAAGTAACAATGACATTTTTTTTTTTTTTTTTAGAATCAGATGTATGGGGTCTGCAGCTCTCAATATGTGTATGGTTGCTAGAGGTGCTGCTGAAGCATACTATGAATTTGGGATTCACATTTGGGATATGGCTGCATCCTCTATTATTGTTGAAGAAGCTGGTGGAATATTAAGAGATCCAAATGGTAAGTTTAATTTGCAATTTACCAATGAAGTTTCAATGTTCATAACCCAAACTCATTTCTTTCCTATTCCTGTTGCTGTGCCATAAATTGCAGAATGTAAAATAACATTTAGAAACTGGAATTCTAAATAATGCAGGAAATTCTTCTGATTGACAGAGCTAATGCCAGGACTTCTGGCATTCTCCTTCAAATAGTATGAATGACCTTCATGTGAATTGCTTTACAAATTTACAGAACTCTAACCAAAACAACAGTGAATGTTTGACTTGCCACTGGCATCTTGCTGTCTTCTCTATCTCTTATTGTATTGTTGAGTGCCTATGGTTAGTACATTAAAGCTCAGAATCTCATAAATTGCAAACACTTCTTAAGCAGTGATTCCAACACTGGAAGTAAGAGTGTATGGGGTGGGAGGCAGTATGGGGATATTATTCCACTGCCCAAAGGAAGCACATTATTAGCCAAAACTTAACTAATCTTCATGTGAAAGAGTATTTTTTGTCATTATTTCTGTGTGCTTATGATAGTGACTCAGACTTTAATTGACAGCCATAACAACATTGTCGCATTTCTAACATTTAAGCTATTGGTGTAAATTCAATGAAAATAATGTTTCAAGTGTTGCCTTTAAGCCCAAATATATTTTTGAAGTACTTCATATGTATTTACAACTCACAAAAAGAATTAAATTTATTGTTGACTGCATGTGTTATCTCCTTGTCGGTAATTACAAGATGTAAAAATCTATTATGTACACAAAGTAATTATTTCTGTACTTTCTTGCTTTCGCACAACAAGATATTGACCAATGAAAAAAAGCAGAACTGCCTTATTTTAATCATTGCTGTCATCGAACAGCTTTTTTAAATATTCTTTTCAGTACTCTGTTCAGTTTCAGATCTTTCTATTATTTTTATTTTTTCTAGGAGGACCTTTAGATTTTCTCTCTAGACGTTTCTTATGTGCTACTAGTGAGCCTGTAGCCCAGAGCTTGTGCCAATTGATTGAGTCTGTTCCATATGAAAGAGAGGGCTAGATTAAATCACAGGATTTCAACATTTCTGTTGTAAAATTATTAGAATGTTAAGTTGAAAATATGACGATTAAACCTCAGTATTATATGTAAAAACAATTTGCTTATTGTCAGTGTAAAAAATAAACTCTAAATTATGTTTGCTATTAGATAGCTTTTGCTTGTATAAATGACAATTTTTTTGTAAGTAATTTATTTATTTATTTTATTCTGTTTTTATCTAAAATGTCATTGTGAAATGTTTGTGTTCTCATTTCAGCACAAACATTTGTACAGTAATTTTCAGAGCTTTCATTTACGTCATGTATTGAACTGATTTAAAAATTTACATGATTTATTTTTGCAACTTAGAAAAAGTTATTAATACTTGTAATATTTATAGAGCAAATCTGGAAAATAAAAATCTGGAAAATAAAGAAAAAGAAAAACATGTTTTATGGAATTTTTTTTTTACTTTGTCACTAATCCATTAATTTAAAAATGAAATTCATTTTTCCTCCAATTTTTTTTTTATTTCATTACCACAGAAAGTTCATTTACATATGCTGGACATAATTATGTGTATATGGGGGCTTTCTATCTAAAAATGTATAGGTTAGTCCTATTTTCTTTTATTTCTTTTTTGGGGAAGGGGGGGGGGGGCAGCCAGTTGAAAGGGATGTTGGAGCTAAAATTTTGAAAATGTGTATTTTTTTTTTTTTATTATTGTTGCTTGTCAGTTCCTTAACTGTCCCCCCCCCCCCCAAGTAAAATCTTATTTATTATTAACACAGCGTCATATATAAAATTTTCTAAATAGCAAATGAAAGAATTACTGGAAAATCTCATTGAAATTATTTATTTTATTGTTTTTTTTTTTCTATTGTTAATTTGTTTATTCCTAAATAAATATTTATTGTAAAAAGTTTTATAACAAACTTTACTTTATTAACAGTGAAAATAAATGAATGCTAAACAACCCAGAAACCATAAAATATAACAGCAGTTTGATGATTTGCTATTTGATTTGAGAAAACACTATTCTACAGAAAGGAGCTCCCTATTTTAAATTAACTAAAAGTCATATTTTTCATAACCACAGCTAAACCTTTGAACATATTAAAGAGCATAATAGAATAAATGACACAATGCTTAATTATCTTAACCATTTACTTTTAAAACTTAGCCTAACTGATTATTTCCTGCTTTGTTCCAAAATTAACATAATATTGTAATAATTACCACTTTCATCTTCAGAACTTCTTTTTATTTTCCATGAATTTCCACACAGTAAGCTTGGACTTCCTTCGACTGTCTACAATGTGGGAAATACATGATCTGAATAGAATTTTGAAAGTCTGATATTTGAATTGATGCATCAAAGAGTTTTATTGTGGGCTGTCTTTCTTGATGACAGTTCTTTTTTGTCTATTTCATTCTATTATTATCCAATTGATGAAACAATGCAATATTTATAGCAGAACTGAAATGTTAAGTTAAGTGAAATCAAAACAATACAGGGATTTTTATCAGTGATGTTCATCCTTATTTTTATTACAACTTTTGTGTTAATAATATGAATTATAATAACATAATGATTAATAATAATAATAATAATTATAGCCTCAATAATTTTCCCTAACTTTTCACCATTTTTGTTCACATTGTTTGATGTGAATCTTTGACACTGTGCAAAAATTCTTTATTAATTTAATGGTCTATTTAATCTGATGTTTCCATTTTCCTTCTCTATATGCTTTTATGTTATTCTCAATTTATTTCTGCTAATGTACTATGGATGTTCCTTACGTATACATTGAATGTTTGATATTGACATACATATAACATTCCTACTTCGTTGAAATGATGTCATTTGTTTCTTTTTTTCGAACTTGCTAATTTCTTAGCCTGTACTTTTTTTTAAAAAAATTCCAATTTCATGGTTTCTTCATATTGTTCTCACCTTTTCAAGATTTTTTTTCTTATTCATAATTTTGCTCTCTTTAGAATTGCTCATTTTTTTTTTTAATAAACTACTTTTATATAATCATTTAATTTCAGTTCTTCCTTCATCTTTTCAATTTTAAGTTATGAATAGCTGCTTCTGGTGATGTAGTTCTAAATACCGTATATGCTCCAATAAACGCCGAGGCTCTTATTTAAAAAAAAACACGGAATCTCCAATTCAACAACCAAAAAAAACGGAATTTCCAATTTTTTTTTTATTTTTGCCGTTGCCGCGGCACCCAGGGCGATCGCCCCGGTCGCCCCGTCCACGCGACGGCTCTGGTAGTATCATCTCTCGTCAACTAAGACTGATCAGAAATTCTCTTACTCTACTGTCCTCCGAGACTGTGTTGATGATCTACTTCCGTGGTCGGCAACCTTTTGTTATAAGAGGGCCAAATATTTTATGTGGGGATTACTGCGGGCCGGCGCTAGGAGGGTGCGGGGCCTCGGGCAAGATGAATTTTGCGGGGCCCTTGACAATCTCATTTTAACAACCAAAAAAAAAAAAAGGAAAAAACGCCGAGGCTCTTATTGTCACCGGGCTGCAGAGGGGGCACGGCCAAATAGTAGCCGGTCTGTAACAGTAGCCGGGTATTTGATATTTGCCTACCGGTACTAGTGTAAGCATCCGTATCTTTATAGTCGTGCGTAATACCTTACGGTACATTGCCTTACAAAATGCCGCCGAATCGGTCATTTCACATTACCTTTAAGATTCGCGCGGTGGAATACCTGAAAGAAACTTCCGATGAGGCGGCCGCCTGTCATTGCGGATTCGAACGACGAATAGCAGCGAAAGGTACAGAAAGACATTGCCATTTATCTTTAACAGTCTTATGTAGCATGTGAAATTCAAATAAAGTAGATGTTTGTAATATTAGTCGATATTTATGTGTAAAAATATTGCATTCTGAAGGTTTTTGTTAATAATGGCCGGCCTCTAATAGCAGCCGGTCTCTTTTAAGCGCCGAGAGCCGAGTCTAGTTTTGCAAATAAACGCCGGGGGCCTCTATTGGAGCATATATGGTAAATGAGGAGAATTATTACTATTATTAAAAGTTGATTAAGTGTTTGCTTTTTGCAATTCTTTTTCGAAGAGTTCTTTTTGCCAGCCCAAGATGTCTCATTTCCCTGATTTGAGGAAATCAAATTTGATAGCCTCTTTACAAAAAGTCAAAGGCTATTTCATTCAAGAGAAAGTGTTTCATTGACTTGATTTATGAAAAGTTGCTGACTAAGATTTGCTGGAGCTTCCTGGCAACATTACTCCAGTAATTACTTTATAGGATTACAGACAATTTCTGGTTGTGATTGCAAAGAGAAGTGCTCTCATTTTTAAAAAGTAATTTAGGAGTTGAGAATCCAAAGGTGTAACTAAACTGTTAATTCCTTCACACAAAGATTTTATCTTTTAATTTTTTTTATTTCTTTTTCAAAATAAACCACCCCCATATGTAAATGCACACAATGAAAAGTCGGCAAGATATGTTTTGGACTAATGTAAAAAAAATGTGAGAATTGTCACTACTGTAATGTAAATTGTACATTAGAGCTGTAATGAATTAATTCAGCCTTTTAAAGCTCCATCTAAATTTATCCATTTTCATTCCATTGCCAACAAGTTTGGTTAGAGCTAGCAACATCAATAGGATTAATAATTCTTCCTCAAAAAACTTGCTACTGTAAATGGTTGCAATTATTTCCAAGCCTCCTTCCTTGTCTATGTGTCATAGACTATGTAACGGAGATGATGACCACATAAAACCCCTTAAAAATGAATTTTTTTAAAAAAAGTAAAAACAGTTGGTACTTCCTCTGTACAGTGAGATGCTTTAATCACTGTACCTGTGTTCACAAATGGAAAAAGAATACCACTATGTTAAGTTTTCCTTGCAAGAAATGTCATAAGCATTTCTTTCAAATTGGCTGAATTAGAAGTGAGTTATTTGCTACAGTGGAGTCCTGGTGTATACTTTTTGTTTGTATTTAAAAAATATGTTGGCACATGTTTGGAATCCAGCATTTTCCATCTATCCTATTTTTAAAGAACCTGTCAGATGAAACTATGAAAGGAGATTTTTCCTCATTATCTCAAGGTCACTATTGCAAACTTAAATGAGTCAAACCCAAATCCAAATGTGTTATCTCTATTGTGAGGCTGTTTTTGGCATATTGATATACAGTGAAGTCTCACTTATACGAAACATTCAATTATACGAAGAATTTCTCATTCCCTGGCGAAACACCCATAAGTCCTATATGTAATTCACTTACACGAAATATTCACTTGAACAAATAATTTTTGATTCCCCCTCATATTCGTTTAAGTGAGACTTCACTGTAAATACAATTGTTAGTCCTTACTGTAATTAACATGTAACCACTGTATCTTAGAATGTAGCGGGAATTTTAACAAGAAGTTAGAACATGCATGGTTTTCTTAAAAAGGATAGCTAAAGAAAATAAATCTCAAAGCAGTTTGGTAAAATGGATAGTTAAAATAATGTTAAACTGAAATAATCACTGTAACATTTTCCTATGTATCTTTTACTTGATAGCTTGCTTGCTTCTTTGTTTGTTTCTGCCATGCTAATCTTTTTTTGTTGAAATGTTAAAAACATTATTATAAAATAGAAACTTTTGTGGAATCTGTCAAAATAGATATTATCAAGTAAATATTACATTTAAGAACTAGTCATCGAGGAGGAAGAACTGTTTATTAAATATTATCTTTTATTATTAAATAGAACTAGTAAAAATGTGCCTTAAAAAACAAAAAAAATATAATACATATTTTTTATTTTATTTTGGAAACTGAAATTGTTTAGTTAATAATTCAAACATTTGTCATTTTGAAGTTGTATTTAAATACTGCAAATAAATAATAAGTCCACAATTATATGCTAAGTATGTACATAATTATTTACAGAAAATATTTACAATTGAATAATACTTTACAGAATCGTTTATTATGGAGTCATAAATAATTATATTGCTTCCTGGTTTTACAGTAGGGTTTTGAGAGCTTATTGTGATCTGCATTATAAGACAACAGTGCTATAACTGATGCCTACAAATTTTCTCTAGTTCATTGATTTTCAATCCATATAGACTCCTATATATATATATATATATATATATATATATATATATATAATGTGCGTATGTATGTGTGTGCCAGTGAAATCTGACCATACTTGTGATATTTACCATGCTCTAATATGTGATTCCATACAGGAATTTCTTATCGATAAATATTCTTTTTGTTTCATAAGTCAGTGAGAGGGTAAAAGTCTGGATTTCTGGGAACCCTATATTTTCCCTCTTTTTCAACCACTGGGTCATTTGAGTGCGGAAGCCTCCTACAGTGCATCTTTTGCAAAAGAATGTTAATATTTTTCTCATAATTTTTCCAATGGCAGTGTCAGTCAATCTGGTATAACCGTGGAGTAGTGTATGTATTTGCTTTCTTGAAAATTAATTAGCCAAACTTCAGATGTCAAACACTGCAAGATTTGGTTCCCATTTCTCTAAGAAGGAAATAGTCAAGACGTATATAGGCTAAAAGAAGGCCAACACATTGCTGCATTTCATATTACACATTTTCACTATATAATGGCCTCTTCATTGTTTCTTTTAAGTACATTACATAACTGTTATTGTCATTATAAAGACTTCATTTTCATAACTAGGAAAATGAAGTAGTCATGTCAGAATTGTAGTCTTTTATCATATAGTCAGAATTGTCATCTTTCATAAATAACTGAAAAGTCATCGTCATCTGACATTACAATGAAAGTGTTTTATTGAATTGCACTCAATGCCAGATTTGTATTCAATTGGAGAAATGCTTCTTGTGTTTGTAATTGCAACTAAACTCATTTAGAATAGGTGCTCTTCTCACATTATAAATGTATTTGGGTGAAATAAAAATAGTGAACAGAGTATTTTGAATCTGAGATCCCAGAATCTCAAATTTTAAGATCACAAATATAATCAGAAAGCTAGATTTCTGAGACTCTTGCAAACATATTATATTGCTGTACAAACAAACGAGCAAGAATGCTTTTGTTTTGTTTTCTTTTTCATCTCTCACAAATGTCAAAATCATTAGCACCATCCATTTGAATGTCTTCTTGTACATAGATATATTGATTGCTGTTGTCCTCATTTGACTCATGGAAAGAGTCAATTAATTCTTTATGTAAAGGCTAGTTGATTAGCATTTTGTTAAATATCAAAAATCCATTATCAGTGGATATTAATTTTACATGTATTGTCATCTCTTTAGGTTTGTCTCAAAAATAATTTTAAGACGCTGTAATCTACCCAAATATGAAAATCTTTTCCTGAAAATTATTTTACTTTCAAGATGATAATTTGTTAAAAAAAAGTAGTTACAAATAAATAGCTTTGGGGATACTGCAGTGGATATTGCTGTTATGTCCAATATTAAATTCTTATTAACAGACTTCATGCATCATAACTTCCATATTCACTTTCAAAAAAAAAAAAGCAATTTCTACAGAAATTGAAATCTGCAATTCTCAGATTACTAGTAATTATAGGATTTGAATCTATAATTCCTACACAATTTTTAAAAGTTACCTAAGATACATATAAATCAAAGATGAGTCCATTCATCTGTTCGGTTCACAGGAGAATCAGTCACATGTGACTCATGCACATCGGATGTGTTCACAAAATATGTGGTTAAAATACCTTTGCCTTTCACCTCAATTGCTCCTCGACATTCACAGCTATAATTATTTTCCATTAAAATCACAGCTGTTTCCTCTGTTACCTGGAATATAAATCAATTAATTTTTGTAAATAAAATTAGTGATAAGTTTTTTGTTTAAAGTTATGTAAATACTAAGTTATTTTTAGTGTTTGTATTGCTGGTATTGCTTACATAGCCTTCTACTGCATTTATCATAAGAAAACAGATAAAATGAAATTTCAGAATTAAAAGATACGCAAGTATATGGGAAAATTCAAACTTGAATTTTTGAGCGAAACTGTCAGTTCCTTAGATGTTTGTTAAATTTCTTACATCAAATATTCATCAGACGAACAAAGTTTAAATACACTGTCCAGCCACTTTATTAGGTATAAAGTGGGCATGAATGTCTGGACCTATCGTGTCTCACAACAACTCTTCAAGCCGGTGGGGGTAGTGTCATGGTGTGGGGGACGTTTTCCTGACATATGTTGGATCCATTGATACCTCTAGAGGCATGTCAGGAATGCTAGAGCGTACCTAAACATCGTAGCTGACCAAGTGGAACTGTACATATTAACAGTTTATCCTCATGCAGATGGCTACTTCCAGCAGAATAATGCGCTGGTGCACAGAGCCCACTATGGGATGCTTTGAGGAACATGACGATGACTTTTCTTTGCTGCAGTGGCCTGCTCAGTCTCCAGATCTCAGCCTGATTGAAAATGTGTGGGATGAGCTGGAACAGGCTGTTCGCTCTAGGCCTACACCTCCATCAAATCTTCATGAAGTGCGTGACACACTCATGTCTGCATGGTACACAATACCTCAACAACGTTTTAAGCATCTTGTGGATTCCCTGTCTCGACGAATTCAGGCTGTTTTGAGGGCTAAAGGAGGCCCAACACGCTACTAGGTAGGTGTACCTAATAAAGTGGCCAGACAGTGTATATACATTCATTGATCTGTGCATTCATGATCATATGATGAATGTAATTTTATTTTTTCGAGAATGGATTTAGAATCTTAGTAAAACTGAATGTAAACTGCCTCAAATATAGCAGTTTGAAAATATAAGGTGCTTTTAACTTTTTTAAAAATAAAGGAGCTGAAGACCGTTTATGAAGCAAAGTACAATGCAAACTTAAAATGACAAACTTGAATTAGACAGAACATATTATTTTAAAATTACCAATTATTAAAGGAATGATGTTTTTAAAGTTGTGTCTATTTTCTCAAAAACAGCGTCATTTTTGTTATCTTATTAGGCTTATTTAGCATATACATATTAAATCTATTACAACTGAAAGAAACTTACTCTAAGTTTTCGATTAGTAGTAACATTAGCCATAGTATCACACATTTTCAGAAAATAAATATACAAAACTTAGGAAAACATATACTTGGTGATTGAAATTAAAGTATCCTGTCTAGAGCAATATGTAGCAGTAATTCAGTACTAGAGCAATATGCAGCAGTTCAAATGCAATTAAATTTGGAAGGGTGATATTTCAAGATACATATATTTCAAAAAAAAAAAAAAAAATTAGTACCAAAAGTCACCACTATGCCACTTGCAGCTCTGCAAGCAATGAAAACGCAGTTTCATTTGCATCAGCACACACACGTTGCAGCCAAGTTACAGTCTGGTGTGGATTCACAGCCACATTTATCCTTGGATCATTCTTCTTTGAAGAAGCTATTCACAATTGCCCCGTGACATGCTCTGTAATGGCCCAGAGATACTGAGAGATGCTCAACACCTTTGTTGTTCCCAACTGCAACAGGACATTGCCTGCAGTCAACCACTTTCATGTATGCCTCCACATATTGGATGCTGTGTACAGCAGTTTCTATGACATTTCAAAGAGTACAGAGTGATTAGTCATACATTTCCTATCACCTGGCCATCTTGTTCTGTAGATTTTAATCTTGTGGTTTGTGGTTTTGGGGACACCTAAAAAATGTGGTGTATTGAGGATATGTTGCAAGTTTGGCAGCCTTGAAAGACAGTAACACACTACATGTGAGAAGCACATCAGTTACGGTTGGCTATTGAATAGTGTTCATCACCTTCAGAACGTGAATCACATTGAGTAATTTCGCTTGCATCACTAAGAGCAGTATCTCTTTATAACATGGCTGTCTTTTACCAATAAAATATTAGTTGCTTGCAGTGCTGTAAGTGGCATAGTGGTGACTTTTGATACTAACTTTTTTTTTGTGTGTAACATTTCTTGAAATATCACCCTATCAAATTCCGTTGCATTTGGATTGCTACAAAGCACTAGACAGTGTTGAATAGGGGTATTTTAATTTACTATCACCCGGTATAGTCCTTTCTTTGAAAAGTCTTTACTTTATTGTAACTACTTTATACCCTAAATATAAAGCTAGAGATATGAAAATATAAACAATTTTCTTACTGATAGTGCTTGAAGAGGTTTTTTTTTTTTTTTTGCATCATTTTAAAGAAACAGATGAGAAAATCAGAAATATTTCATAGGTAAATTTCAATGATCAAATATCTTTTATCTTTCGTTTTTCCTGTGCTGCATTGGTTGAGAAGTGTGGTGAAAGAACTGATACACAGATATGAGATAAAAAAAAAAGAACAATTATTCCATTTGTCTCATGGAGCTGATCTTTTTTCTGACAATTGTTTCAGATGTACAGAGAATAATATTTAATTCATCATGAAATAAGTTATTCTTTTCTTCCTGAGCTTAATTAAAACTAAACCGTCAATAAGATGTTTTGAATGGCAATTTTATTTTTAATGGGTTGTCCAGAAAGTTTAAGATAAATTTGAAATCAAAGTCCATTGAAAAATGGCATGAACTTCCTGGACAAACCAATATTATAGCAAACTAATTTTATAATTACTGTATTTTCGTAAATCAACTCACTTGGATTCGTCCTATTTCTCCTGTTGTATCCATCCGACTTGCAACATTCACTGTATTTCCCCAGATGTCATAAAAAGGTTTTGTTGCCCCAACAACTCCTGCCAGCACTGGACCATTGGCAATTCCTGTCAATGACAAATATTTCTATATTGAAACTTTTTTTTTTTTTTTTTTGTTCTTTCAATTAAAACTTACCTAAACATACTAAAAAGGTGAAGCATGTAAATAAATTCAAAAATTCTGGTGCAGCATGGCTATGCTGCAATTAGTTAACCAAAATTCAGAAATTCTCTTTAGATGTCTACTTCAGTTTAATACTGCTTTATAACTATGCATTTTTTTATTAGATAGAAATGGTTTCAAGTAAAACAAAATGGAGTGGAACTAGAGAAGTGACTGATACTTGAGTAATAAATTTTGCAATTTTTTTTTTTTTAGCCATTTGCAGTCCATTCTTTGCCTTCATTGTTCGATGAAGGCCTCCTCCATTTCTGGGTGTGTATTGGTCTAATCTCCTACATTGACCAGGTGGATTGGGAGATACATTTTATACCTGCTGCCAATTGTTGGAATAGATACTGAGGAGTTTATAGGACCTTCCTCAGGAAACCATTATGGAATGGTTCCTAACACGAAGAGAAAGTGAAGAAGAGGCAGACAAACACAGGAAAGGAAGTAAACATCCACGCCAGCACCAAGATTTGAACCCAGGTTTCGACACATCAGCCTTGTGAAACCTGTCGCCCTGACCACAAGGCTGTGACGGAAAGACTCAGTAAAATGCATTATCTAATCATTAATCTTTATGATTGGAGTCTGTCATGATTAATATGCAGCAGCTGCTATGGGGGGAGTGGCCTAGTTCAAGAGGAATGACATGGCAGTTGATAGGAAAAAGAATGTGTCACAGCAGATTTGTCATAAGTAAGTTCTATCATTAAGCGATAATTTTTACAGAAGATTATGGTGTATGTGTTTGAAATTTCAGTTGATATTATGAAGCTTAGAGCTGTTCAAATTTCTATTCTTTTGATAATTGGAAGCTACTGTCTTTTAATAGCAGTAGAAGCGTCATGATATAGGGTGCAAAGTGTGCACAGCGCATTGATCTTCCAGGGGCTCTGGCCAGCAAGTTCTTTTTTTTTTTTCATAACAGATGTTCCATAAATCCTCTGATTATAATTTATAAGATAAGACTAGCAAACCTCTGATCCGTGATCTTGGATTCTGAGATAATTTTCTCACTGCCCATGACCACGACTGCTTTCTCACAACCAGTGAGCACGTCTTGGAGACCTCACGTTTGATCGTAAGTCACTTGACTTCCGATTGATTCACATAGATAGCAATGAAAATGTGAGCATCCTCAATACTATATCTAACATTTGCCACCTTATTTGTATTTCTATGTCTTATGGTTTTGGAGGAGATAGAGCCAGAAAAAATTAACTTTTCTTTTAATAATATAGACCATTAATGTATTTTTTTTTAAAGAAATATGTATATTGCCTAGATACATGTTTTTTTTTTTAATCCTTGGGACATCACATATGCTTTGCACCCGGGGGGCGATATACTACGTGACTGCTCTGAATAGTAGTATAGGATAGTATAGGGTAGGATCTGATCTTAAGTAGATTGACGAAAAACACAATTGGAAAACAATAAGACAAGAAAGTTTCTGGAATGATCAGTGTTTTTCAAAACTATTTATGTTGCATTTTACTTTGAAGCATCTCTGAAAATACTCAACTATAATATCTTGAATAAAACTTCATAACGAAATTTTATTTACTTTTCTTGCAGTTAACAAAAACAAAACATAATTTTTAAGTTTCCTAGGTGAGATTAACTCTTTGAAATATTCAAGAACCGAATTAACTGAATTAATTTTTTTAGAGGCAAGAAATACTGAATAAGAATGAATACATCAGCTTAAGCATATAAAATATTCCAGTAATATAAAATCTTGTATCATCTTGGACGTTTGAGGTTAAAAAAAACAACACCATACCTTATAGAAAAATATTGAAATAAATTCCAGTATCAGTATAATTTTAACTTTACCAGCTCTTAAATTTTATTTATACAAATTTAATCCTATGTTTAAATTCAGTATAATTTGTATTTGATTCATTACTTACCTATTCTCAGTTTGAAGCATTGTATTGCGTCTCGATTAAACTGTGCCAATGTTTCCATCATTGCTTTAGCAAATTCCACTAACATTATTACGTTTGTGTTTGGGTGAAATGGTTCCAAAGCTTCTTGCTACGGTAAATTAAAAGATGAGAAATTAAATACATTTTACTGTATTTTTGACATTAAAAGCAAAAAGAATCAATTTAGAATGAAATAAACTGATGGTTTAAACATGAAAATAAACATTTAAATGCAAAACTACATACATTTGAAGTTTTAAATAGTGAAGATAGTTGGTTCAGCTGTGTATATGTTTTTCTTAAGTTGAGAAACTAAGTAATTTCAGTGCAAATTTTTGAAATAAGATTGTTGACGAATTAATTAGAAAAATTAAAAAAAAAAATGATAGGGTCATCAAAATTATCAGTTTTTTCATTTTGTACAGTTCTCAATCAATTGGATTATAGGAAATAACTTTGAGAATGGTGATGTGGTAGCTAATTAATAGTTAATGTGAATCTGACCAATAAAGTAAAATTACTATGAAGATTGATGATGCCATGTTTGAATCAGCAGGCTTCTTTTTCAAATTACTGAAAAAAGCAGTTCTTTAGATCTTTAATAACTAGTTCAGTATTCACATAATTTATCTCATAAGGTCATTCATCAAATGCCTCCAGACAATCAGTAAAAGTATCATATCTCGTATCTTTACTTTGCAAAGGATGGATAATATTGAGAATATTTACAATGACCTAAATTATATTGGATTTTGATGTTTTAATATATACACATACTAATACCATTAAGAATCACAGGATCTTTCATTTTGTTTTATTGCAATTATACGTTTTAGGACATATAAACCTATTGAAATTTTTTAGGAATAATTAAACTTTTAAATGATCTATCCGAAAAAAGCTTAAATATAATAAATAATAAAAAAAAAACCAAAGGAAATGGTTGATTATAGGCTACATGTAATTTTAAAATAAAAATTTCAATGCGACTGACCATTTTAAAAGGAATTACAGGTGTATGCCGACCAGGCAGCTGTTAAGTCGATCATTATGTATGATGGATGAAATATACAGCATATAATACAATATTGTTAGGTAAAAGTCTAGTTTACGGTACCCGGTATTGGTGGTTTTTTTTTCGCGTCGTCAAACATGACCTTTTTCGAACTATTTTGAAGGGCAAAAATTGTTTCAAAAGTTACCAACAGATACATCCTGGAGCTGAGCAGACCTCACTTAACATAACCTACAGCTCATCGGAATAAACACTTCGGTCCTTCGAACTTCATTCGGATGAAATTTTTTTCGAAGGCGAATTATTCGGATGTCATGTATCCTTGCGCAATACCCGTCACCGATGTATCCTTACGAATCATCCTATTGAGGGGTACCGTATTCTAGACTCTAGCCCATTATGATTATGATTATTATTATTATTATTATTTTTGTAGTTTGTGAAGGTTCTATCCATCCGTAGGTTGGACGATCGTAAATCTGTAGCTAGAAAGAAAACTGATCATCTCAAAAAATTGTTCATCCATTTTAGAATGTCTTACAAAATAGCTTGAGAAATAACTGTTTATTCTTACATTCTTAGAATTTCTTCTTTTCGTCTTCAGTCCAGCAGCTGCCATATAAGTATAACTAACCACTTTGATTTTTTCAATTCGTGCAAACTGTGTTTGGCGAAGCAACTGTAATTAATTATATAATTAAAAAAAAAAAAAAACTGTTGATAATAAGTGGATAAACTAAATATTGAATTGCAATTTCAAGAAGAACATTTTTATGTAAGTACTCATAAAATATTGGATTTTTTTTTTATAAATACAGTGCAACTTGGATAATTCGAACGTCTTTAATTCGAAATCGTGGTTAATTCGAAGATTTCTCTTAGTCCTTTGAATTTCTTATTAAATCAATGTTAAAAAATCGTGGATAATTCGAAGTTCAACTTCCTTAATTCGAAGTTTTTTATAAAAAATTTCGAACCATAATGACTTTTCGGTGTTTCATCGTTAAGAAATTCGACACGTGACAACTGAAATCCCCTTCCCGCCACCGTTCCACACGTGACGCTTCAGACGCCATTCGAGATTCCTGCTGTCAGTGTCACCATGTCTTTCAGTAAACCACGCGTGTACAAGAATTTAACGTTCGCTGAAAAGGAATGTCATTCGCGAGGGGGAAAAGGGTGGGAAGAGGAAATGCCAAATCGCCAACGAGTACGGGATAGCGTCGAATTTTGTCAGTACATTGAAGGACAAACCAACATAAGTGAAGCTGTTTTCCGTTCACTAAACATACTTGATGATTTTGCTAACCTTAAGCGACTGAATTCTACAAAACAATCAGACATTGCACATTTTTTTGAAAAAGTATAATTTTCTGTATTGAATATAATATGTACTGTAGCTTACGTAATATAAATCTTATTTTGTTTACATACATATAGTGTTTAAGTCTTTCATACCATGATCTTTCTGAATAAATATTTACTTTTTGACAGAATAATCTTTTCAAGCATTCAGTGGACCTGAAATTAAAGTTAAAAGATGTAACTTGTTTAATTCGAAGTTGTGGATAATTCGAAGTTTTGTAGTGGTCCCTTCAGCTTCGAATTATCCAAGTTGCACTGTATACTGAAAAAAAAAAATAAAAAAGGATCTCTTACAGTATATTAGGTGAGAATCAAGAAAAGGGAAAAAATCAAAAGCTGAAATATGACGGTTTTTTTTTTAATAATTTGTTTCATAATTAAAATTTGTTAAATAAATTAAATTTTAAACATGATTTATTTAAAATAATAAAATTTAAATTAGAATATCTAGTTAAAATTTATTCTTGCATCTCATGTCTCAGCTGCTAACAATAAGATCTCATTTTAGCGGCCCCTAGATTACAGCTTGCCTGTAAAACATAGGGGCCCGCTCTTGCTTTTATGCTTGCAGGATGTCACACACTGTAGTGGCCAAACGGTTAGAGATGTTAGAATGAAACCTTCACCATTGTGTTCAGCATCAAAAAGTAGGTGACCACGTCCAAAAAATCATACCTCTATGACCACTCCCTGACCGGATGTTGAGGGGTCAAAAGTGGTCGCTTCCGATAAAGAGGAAAACGGCGATAGACGTCCCCCCAATACCGACCCTTCTGAACACATTTTGTTTATAAAATTGTGCATATTATGGGGCCACTTTGCTTTTGACACAGTCTAATAGCATTAATTTATCTTGTTAACTTTTTTACTATGATTTTGAATAAAAACTAGTTGTTTTCTTAGTGATATATTTTCTTGAATAATTTAATTAATAATAATGTTTGTATGGAACATTACAGTTAAAGTATCTCAGTACAGGTGGCCTTTGGGGTCGTTAGTGGTAAGCCTACTGCTGTTTTCTGACCAGTGCAGGGCGTTGAACCGTATTATTTTTCGCTCTGGTTTGCGTTCCATTTCACTCAAAACAACAAAATTTCTGTTCGGTCTCGGTTTTGCTCCGGCAACCATCAATGAACCGGTTCGAACAAGATACGATAGATAGAAGTAGTTTGGACTACAACCAAAAAAAACAAACAAACACATAACATCCGCCCGGGGAGAGTTACCAACCTTGTCAACCCTAGATCCGTCCCTCAGTTCTTATAAATGAAGGGTATTGGACATCTGCAGTTTGCGAAAAATTCCGTCTTTCGCTTATACTTTAATAAATAGGAGAACTGAAATGAAGGAGTGAATAAATTTCGGTTTTCGGTTTCGGTTAGGTTTCAGCTCCACTCCGATCAAAAATACCGGTTTAGTTCCGGTTCGATGCCCTGGACCAGTGGACTTAAGTTGAGCTTGGGTGATCAGCCCCGACTCCCTCTCGTCTTAAACCGCCGGGAGAGGAACCCGGTATCCTTTCTTCAGATTAAATACCCATGGATTCAACTGGAGGAGAATTCAACGTGGGAAAAAAGCCCGTCCTCTTCCGGGGATTGAATCCAGCTCCTTTAGCCCACAGTCAAGCACGCTACCACTTGGCCACCAGACCCATTAAGTTTACAGGGATTCGAATGAATTACAGTGAAACCTCCACTAACGGACACTCCCGAAAAGCGGACACCCCCCCAATAGCGGACAATTTTGCAATCCCCAGTCCCTTAATATAGACATTTCCATGTATTGACCTCCGATTAGCGGACACTCCCAATAACGGACAACATTCTACAGAAAATGAACGATCTTGTGTTGTTTTTCAAAGCAATAGAATCAGGCTACAGTAATACTTAGCGTCCAGAGGAAATTTTGAAATTATGGATCACGAACTCCAACGAAAACTCCAAACACATCAAAGTTCGGAAACGGAGACAAGTGCGATCGACTCTATTGTCTTCGATGGGTTTTGAGCTGCACGAGCAAAAAACATTCCCATTAGTGGGCCATTATTGCAAGAAAAGGCGTTGGAAGCAAAGGGGACTCTGAAGGCCTTGCAAAGTTAAACGATTTAAAAATTCACATTGAGAAGCATGTTTTCAATGCAAAAGTAAAAGTTAACTGATTACTTTAGTTAATAAAATTAATTTTCTAATCCGTTTGTCTTACTTAAAATAATGACAAAATTAATATTGTAATTAATTTTGTCATTATTTTAAGTAAGACAAATGGATTAGCATTCATTTAAAAAGGAAAATAGTAAACAGTTTGCAATTGTTCATATTCTCTCATAGGGCAATGATAATTGTAGAAATTTAAGATTGTACGTAATTTTTCATTAAATGACATGCTATAAGCTAAAAAATGAAAAAAAGATAGTCCTCCCCAATAGCGGACACCTCCCAATAATGGACGAAACTTCGGTCCCGTTACTGTCCGCTATTCGGAGGTTTCACTGTATTTTGTAATGAAGAATGTTTTGCTATTGTGTGTGTGCGTGTGTGCATCCTTAAAGAAATAAATAATTATCTTTTTTTAAATTTTTAATCTTTCAGATTTTGAAATAAAATCTTAATGATTGATTTTAGAGAGAAAGAAGTTTACTTACATTATCAAAATCACATATAACTTCATTGAGAAGCTGCAGGCAACGTAGACCTCCTTCATTCATATCAGTCTCATTATAAAATGCCATAAAATCCGATATAGATGCAAACATAACTGCTACATTCTCATAAGTTTCATGATATAGTTCCTGTGAAAAATTAAACAAATGGATTTGATTAACATATCAATATGAAGACAATAAGACTGTATTTGACTCCAGCTATTAACTAAATTTAAACTCACTGTCATTTTCAGACAACTTTCTCATTCAGGAGGAGTATTTGAATTTTTTTTAGGATAGGCAACTATAATCCTTTTCAGATTGCTACGGCAAATAATGGCATTGATGCATGCTTCTTTTTTTTGTTTTGTTTTTAGGTAGATCACCGTAATACTGAATTTATACACTATTCATTACAGCAGCTACATTATAAAAAGGAAGTATATATCAATGTGATTATTAGTTACTTAGCAATGGTCCGCAGAGATGGACATTTTCCATGTTTATTCAGTTGTCGTATATGGAGTGCAAAGTACTAATTAAAATAACTTCATTCGAACAACTGCAGTCAATAAAAGGTGAAATATAACTGTACTTAGCATAGATATTTCCTGAAAAATAAGGAAAAAATTATGGAAATAGAAAAAAAATAAAACTCAAAAATCACCACCAGAGTTAATAACTATTGAAATACAGTTAAAGTCATCAATCAAATGCCACTGCCTTTTCTATTGTTCATTTACAAACCATACATCGTACATTTCTTAATAACTAAATCTCTCAATGTAACTGTATGTCTTGTTTGCACCACTTTCTTCTCTAGTGGTGATTTTTCTTTTTTTGTATTTCCCAAATCTTGTTCACATGTTCTTAACCAAGCTACGTTTCCGCAAGGATCTCATAGTTTGAATATGAATTGGAACTTTAACTAGTTCAGTCGGGGTGGATTTTAGGTTTTGCTAAGGTGGGAGCGGTGGTAACCATTCGGGGTGTGAGGTGGATATGGACCCCCCCCCCCTCACAGCGGAGGGTCCGAGGGTTCTCCCACGGAAAATTTTGAAAATTTTAACCTTAAAAGACGTATTTTTAGGGTATGTTTTGATGTAAAAAATAATCTTTTTTTAACTGAAAACCCAATATTAAACAAAGGACTATTGGGATTTTTACTTATCGTCCAGGTCGGGAGGGGGTGGGGGTTCGGATCGGTCGATCGCGCCATCTCCATCCCCCTTAAATCCGCGCCTGAGTTTAAAAACACGAATTTATTAAGAATAAAATAAAATAAAACAAAACGAAAATAAAGTAAGAATACTGTAGACAATAACCTAGCATCCAGGTCCCAGGTCAGTCATTTACCCCTAAAAGAGTTTTCCCGAAGTTGAGACCTAGCTAAATCGCTTTCTCGCACCCGAAAACGATAGATTCAACCCATTTCATCAAAATTCTTAGGCTCGTTTTCAAGATAAAACTGGTCGCTCTGTAGGATTTGGTTATTCATGTGAACTTTCCAAGCAATGTTCGTAACTGATTAAAGTTAAAACTAATAAAAAAAGATGAAATGTTGATATTCCTTATATAACAATATATAAAAGAATGATTAAAAAATGGAGTCAGAAAAAAAGAATTATTATTTGTATAAAGAAAATAGTATTCAGTGATTAATCTTAAAAACTACCAATTAATCATTAAATTCAAATTTGTTATGACATAACTATAAAGTCTTTCTTACATTAATTTGATACTTTAACTTTTATAAAGTATTCATAAAATTGAAAGGCTTAAAATACACAATATCATTTAAAAGATATAAATCTTTCTTACATTGCTTGAATTTCTTGCATTATCTAAATAAAATTCGGCAACATGGACAGGAAGAATATTAAACAGAAGCAATTTGTTAACTAATGCTGTTCGCATTGTTTCTTCTTTTTCTTTATGTAGCTTCGCTTTCCATAAGAAATTCAATCGTGAAAAGTATTCTTCCTGCAAAATACATTTAGAAAAGAAAAGTGTTATGATAGTTTAATTGAAACGATATCTTTCAATTTAATTCATCATAAAGAAAACTGTAGACTAACTGATTTTAGTCTCAGACTGCTACTCTATGGTCATAAAGGGTAACTGAAAGTGAAGAATAAGTGAAGAATGGCAAGAGATAAATAAGTGTCCTATTGTCCAAACACCTAATATGGTGAAGTAATCATTTTGCAGGATGATATGCCAGCACAGTTTAGTCTCCTGGAAAATGACTTAGCCTACTTGAATGAAATGATGCTTCCTATCAACTGTAAGATAGTTTTAATCAGGGATGGGCTGTAACGTGTTATTAGTAACAATGTAATGTTTAGGAGCGCCGTTACTTTTTTAATACTGTCGCCAAACCCAGATGATTAAAAAATACTGATGTTAAAGCCTAAAACAGAATGAAAATGTATATATTAGAATACAGCCTTAAGGCTTTGACTGTAACCTTATTTTGGATATCATCTAAAAGATCTTGCTACTTTGAGAAGCACTGAGCTGAACTGTTGTATTCACAGCTGTTGGTATGAATTATTAGCATTGGTTGGTCCATCCAATTCCAGTGCCAACCAATTGTCAATGTTGGATCAACAGTCTGTGTTAAATGGAACGGCATCAAATGACTACTAATACATTTAAACAATACTATGGTAATATTTCCATAACATCGTACAAAACTCCAGAATCATTATTACTTAATTAAAACTAGGACTGGGAAAGTTATATTTAAAAAGTAACTGAGTTACATTTACCATTACTCTCCCAGAAAAAAAAAAATGATTTCCAGTTACTTTACTACTTTTATTTTCCAATGAAATTTTTTTTTTTAAAAAAGATTGATTCAGTTTTTTCAGGATCAGAGAGATCCGAACAACCTCACTGATGTAACATGCGATGCTCTAGAAAAATTCATTGCTTCAAACCCTCTGAAATATTAGTAACCAGTTACAAGATGATGATTAAAAAAAGTAAAGCAACAAATAACGATGGTATCAAACTTTAGCCACAAATGTAACTGTTACTAGTAATGCGTTACTAATTACACATTATTTCTCATCTCTGAAACTGACATATAACAATTAAAGACATAAATGATTATGAAATTATTAAAGTTTAAAATTCATTAATGATATCCTTTTCAGAACCTACATAAGGACTGTCATTTGTTTAATTTATTTTTGACAAATACTTCTTCTAAAGCATAAAGTAATTAACATACACTGCAAGATAAATAGCTTTAACAACAATGAATTGTAAATTCTGTTATATGTAGGAAATGCTCACAATTAGAGAGAACTTATTTAGTTTGACCATGAAAAAAAACAAACAAAGCAAATGCAAATAAAACACATTTTCGATCACATTTTTAGTTGAACATTATCAATGAAAATCATTCATCAGTAACATTTACTTATTTGATAAATAACTTCAAAGACACGAAAGACTATGGATTACACTCCTACTCCTGCAATACCTAGTTCTGTATTAAATGAGTAAATTTGACTGATGATTTCTAGGACAAAACAGCTGTCCCAGATTCCTATTAACGATAACTCATGGTGGTAGTGAAAATGTGTGTTATTTGTTTTGTTTTTTTCATGTTTTTCATGAGCACACGTTAAACTTCATTATTATTATTATTATTATTATTATTTTTGTTATTATTATTATTATTATTTTTATTACACATTTTGAAACACAGTCAAAAATTCGCTGACTGGAGCCTTTAGTAGATACAAGTTTCAGCCAGAAACCTAAGTATCCACCAGGTATCTGCGCAATATATATGATGTTCCAAGCAGCGCTGTTTTTTGTAGTTCTGATGTTGTTATTTCAGACAACTGCAATTGGTTCAAATACTTGGTAAAATTTTTTGAGATTGTCCCAAGTGTTCCTATGATGATGGGGATCACTGTCGTGTGTTTCATCCAAAGCCGTGTTGTTTCTATTGCCAAATCCCTGTATTTTATAATTTTTTCCTGTTCTTTATCTAAAATTCTTGCATCTCCAGGGATTGCAATATCAATTATGAAAATATTTCTATTTGTTAATACTGTTATATCTGGCGTATTATGATCCAGGTGTCTATCAGTTTGAATTCTAAAATCCCACAAGATTTTGACGTCTTCGTTTTCTAAAACTTTTTCAACTTGATGTTCCCATGAATTTTTAGATGCTGGCAAGTCATATTTTTTGCATAATGCCCAGTGTATTAATCTGGCGACCCTATCATGTCTGCTTTTATAGTCCGTTTGTGCGATTTTGCTGCATTCACAGATTAAATGCGAAACAGTTTCAAGTTTTTCATGGCATAGTCGGCAATTTGGGTTATCACTGGTTTTCTGGATTTTTGCTTTCATTACGTTTGTTTGTAATGCTTGTTCTTGTGCAGCAAAAATTAATCCTTCAGTTTCTTTCTTGATAGTACCCGACTTTAACCATTCCCAAGTTAAATCGCTGTCATTTTTGCCTTCAATATTTCTCAGATATTGTCCATGCAAGGGCTTGTTTTTCCAACTATTTAATTTTATTTCAAACTGCCTTGCTTTATAAACTGTTTTGGTTTCTGTTGATTTTAAAATATTCTCACTGGCTACAGCTTTCAAAAGTTTCTCCTTACTTTTCCTAATGTAATCACTGAGACTTCGTTTTTCTTCTTCCACTACTTGGTGAACCTGTAGCAGTCCACGGCCACCAATCTTTCGCGGTAAATACAGTCTGTCAACGTCACTTCTTGGATGTAAAGCATGATACATATTGAGCAATTTACGTGTTCTACGATCAAGTTTTTCTAGGTCGTTTTGGTTCCAATCAATTATTCCAGCAGGATATCTGACTACTGGAATTGCCCATGTGTTAATGGCTTTAATTGTATTTCCACCATTCAGTTTTGATTTTAAAATCTTTCGAATTCTCTTAATGTATTCTTTCTGAGTGAGTTCTTTAATTCTAGTGTTCAGAATATTGTCAGCTTCTAATATACCAAGGTATTTGTAACTTTCATTATTTCTCAATGATTTTATTATGGGACCATTTTCCAGTTTTATTCCCTCTAATTCCTGCATTTTGCCACGTTTCATTGTCAAAATTGCACATTTTTCAATGCCAAATTGCATTTGGATATCCCTGCTAAATTTTTGGACAATGTTTAATAGTGACTCAAGTTCATTAGGACTTTTCGCATTTAATTTCAAATCATCCATATAAAGTAGATGGTTTATCTTTCCAGTATGTTCAGAAACTTGATAGCCCAATTTTGTTTTGTTTAAAATTATAGAAAGAGGAAACAAGGCGATATTGAACAACAGTGGTGACAGTGAGTCTCCTTGGAAAATTCCTCTCATGATGTTTACTTCACCAATTTGTTCACCATTTACCATTAGCAAAGTCTTCCAATTTTTCATACTTTCCTTTAAAAACTTTTGTATGTTTTTGCTAATCCCATAAATTTCTAAACAGGTTGTAATCCAGCTGTGGGGCAATGAGTCGAATGCCTTTTTATAGTCTATCCACGCCATGTTCAAGTTAGTTTTCCGTCGTCGTGAATTTTTGAGTACCATTTTGTCAATTAATAACTGGTCTTTTGTGCCTCTTGACATTTTAAAGTTTCCTTTCTGTTCGACTGGATGTAACAGATTTTCCGTAAGATGACCGTAAATTAATCTTGCAAGTATTCCTGTAAGCAATTTGAATGTTGTAGGAAGGCATGTAATTGGTCGATAATTGCTGGGTTCGTTGCCCTTTTCTTGATCTTTCATAAAGAGAAATGTGCGGCCTGTTGTAAGCCAATCATCAGAGGTGGCGTCTTGAAGATATTGGTTAAATTGTGATGCAAGGCGTTGATGCATGCTCACCAAATATTTTAACCAATATCCATGCAGCTCATCTGGTCCAGGTGCACTCAAGTTTTTCACTCTCTTTGTCTGATTTTTAATCATTTCCACTGTTATCTTTACATTTTCCATTTGTTTTCCCTTTGTTTCTTTACAAATGTCCTTGATCCACGTGGCATCTTTACCATGTTCAACAGGATTTTCCCAAATTCCTTTCCAAAACTTTATTGTATCTTCTTTATGTGGTAGTAAATTCACTTTTGCTATGTTTGCTCCTAATGATTTGTAAAATTACCGCTGGTTTGTTCGGAACTGGGTGTTTTCTTTAAATTGTTGTATGCGCCCACTGTATCTTTCGATTTTCTTTGCAGTAGCTGTAACACGTTGTTTTAGTACTTCCATGATTTCAGTAATAGTTTTATTTTCAAGGTCGTATCTTCTGGAAAGTAAATTTTTTGTCTTCTCATTTTTAAGTTTTCCATCTTTCATGCATTTTAAGTTATTAATATCTGCACGCATTTTGTTTATTTTCTGCTCTAATCTAATTTTCCACTTCGGAATGCCTGAAATTTTCTTTGTTGGCAGCTTGTATCAACAGTCTGTTGTTACAATAGCAGCTGTGCTGTACATAAGTTGGTTCGTTTGCTGTAAAGTCTCAGTTGGTATCAGATTAATAACCATGTTGGCATCCTGCAATAAACTTTTCACCTCTTTACTTCGTAATTTATGCAGTATAGGAAGTCTTTGTCGTTCTGCATTTTGGCTTATATGATCTAATATTTTCGCCTGCAATAATTTTTGTTGCTCAGTCAGCTCTGGGTTAATTGTTTCTTCTTCAGCTGAAACGTTTTCTTCTGTTGTTGTATCTTCCAATGCAAAATATTCTTCGGCATCTTCGCCTCTAATTTTGTTAATTTCTATTGAATGACCATTATTCAGTGTCGTTACTGGTGTAGCCGATTTTTCTAGTTCTTGCAATTCCAATGCTGAGAATACCTTGTTTCGAATGATGAATCTATTATTATTATTATTATTAATTCAAATCTAAATTTAAAATGAAGTCATTAAGCAATAGTTTATACATAAATGTTTTACTTGATGAAAATTGATTTGCTCATAAAAGATTAGTCTTAAATCTTCTGTGCAAATTTTATTTATTGAAATGAATTAATATGTAAACCTAAAAAATTTAGTCAGAGAAATTGAAAATAAATCTGAGACTTAGAAAATACGCATTTGGAATCTTATTAGTTAGGGACTGTTCAAGTATTACGTAAGGATTCAATAGGGGGAGGGGGTTCAAGCTTTGCTTATTTTTGCTGATAAAGGGGAGGGAGGGATTAGTGCAATGTTTACGTAAGACAGACAAAAATGCACTCCAAGGAGTGCTCTGCTCGACATAGACTTTTTCCTCCGTATTTCATGTGTACTTTTATATTTAATTTATTACATTTTAATTTAGGAGTGAATATCATGTAATTTTGACTGTTTTAATTTATTGTTCAGTGGTATTTACTGTTAATGATTTGGTAAATCTTACGTAAGCATGGCGGGGGGGGGGGGGGGGGTTGTTTATTTTTTGTTTAGGGGGGGGGGGGGGGGGGTTTAAAATGACTAAAAATGTGCTTAAGTGATGCTTGAACGGTCCCTTATAAACATTTTTCGTTTTATTTTAATTTTTTTCTAAGCTGTTTTATATCTATTTTATTTTTTGCAGTTGCAACCAAACGTTTGAAAGATTAAATTTTGAGTTACTGAAGATTGAATTTAAGCAAACGTCTCGAAATTCTAGTTTGTTATTAATTTAATATTATTAAAAACAATGTAATAACTCAAACTGATAGATAAGAGAATTAATTAATAGTTGCCTCACCTGTCTATCGATAGAGATTAAGAGAATAAAAACAGTTGTAAGGAAGATGATATGATCGACATAAGAGTCCCTGAAAAATTTTGATAAAACATATTATATCAGTGGTACTTATTGATAAGAAGATAATAAGTCTTAAATATCACATACACAATACTATTCAAGTCATTAGCTGGCTGGGATTTCAGTCAAACGATTGCTTTATTTACATAAATACAAGAAAAAAAGTCATATAATTTTTGGTTTCAAAACAGCATTTTCGATGTTTCTTATTGCTCAAGATTCGACTTGAGAATGTCAAAGATTGATTAAGGATTAACCTTATTACTTAGTGATCTGTTATTCCATAATTAATCCAATGTGATGAGCAATAAAAAAAGCTACACTAAAATGCTACAAATGATTATAGACGGTTAATAGAAGCATGTTAATGTTGGGAACATAGGCATTTCGGCTGTTTTTAATAAGCAACAACCTACAGATGAAAAGTACTAATTAACTATTTAATTCATTTAAAAATATATATTTAGCTTAAAGGCTGTCAACAGAGTAAGCCTCTAAAACTGTTTATTGAAAATGCTTTAATTTACCGTCTTGTGATTTAGACGGTAAAGTGAGGTGAAATTGAAGAGCATGATATAGGAAATAATGATACTAAGTTATCATCACTTGGCATTTACTCAGTGCCAAGTAAACAATAAACTGGGATGATAACAAGCACTTTATATAGCATCGAATAAAACATGTCTTGGATAGTCCGTCTGAGGAATGTTGTCAATATTTGTGTCCAGAAATCATCTTTAGTTTTGGATGGGACCTAATGGATATATTTCCCATATACACTGTACGGCCACTTTATTAGGTACATCCATACTGTGCGCACAAATGCTGTGTCTCACACAACTCTTCAAGCCGGTGGGCAGTGTCATGGTGTGGGGGATGTTTTCCTGGCACACATTAGGTTCATTGACACCTCTGGAGGCACGTCAGGATGCCAGACATTGTAGCTGACTCCTCATACAGATGGCTACTTCCAGCAGTATAATGCGCCGGTGCACAAAGCCCACATCACTATGGGATGGTTTGAAGAGCACGACGATGACTTTTCCTTGCTGCAGTGACCCGCTCAGTCCCCGGATCTCAGCCCGATTGAAAATTTGTGGGATGAGCTGGAACGGGCTGTTCGCTCCAGGCCTACACCTCCATCAAATCTTCAGGAACTGCGTGACACACTCAAGTCTGCATGGTACACAATATCTCAACAGCATTTTCAGCATCTTATGGAATCCATGCCTCGACAAATTCAGGTTGTTTTGAAGGCTAAAGGAGGCCCAACACGCTACTAGGTAGGTGTATCTAATAAAGTGGCCGGACAGTGTCTGTTTGTCGAAAAAGATCTGGCAAGTATGCAGGCTAAAATAGAAAATAAATTGTTCAGATTCTAAAGAACTATTGTTTTTAAAAATGTCACAGAAGGCGAAGCTTTGTTTTGTTTAAAGATACCACATAAAGTCACAGGCAGGAATACTAGCATTTCAACATCCAGAATATCATCAATGTACAAAAGCTCAAGATCTCAACAACATGTATTAGGTAAAACATTAATTAAACCTAATATCATCCCAAACCATATTATTCTTGTCTAGTATCGTATGATGCTCTGAAATGGATGTTGCATGTAGCTATTTAATGCACAATCATTGTACAAGGATCTGACTGTCGGGATACAGCAGGTTGAATCGGATACATTGGAAAGCCCTATGTGATGCAATCGTCTATCCGGTGTTGATTCATTACATTCAGAGTCATCAATGCCATAATATGAAGAGAACTCTCGGCAATGGACCACATGTTACAACTCTATTCTGCTATTAATATATCTGTCTCTCAATGTTATGTTGCAGTCTCGTGTTATTTGGTGAAGTATCACGCATCAGAATTCTCTTCTTTCACTCATGTAGGCTACAGATATGTATATGACAAAAGAACTGATACTTCATGCTATGTGATCTCGATCTAATTTGAAAATCTTTGTGCCTTGCCTGCTACAGAATGGCATGGTCTAAATTACTAGCTACACTGTAATGCTCAAAAATCACTATAAATATAGTTACATACTGCTAATGTAATTGCTTCTTCTTCTGCCATTCTCTATCAAATTTTGGTCTTACCAATCACATTTCCGTGACATTATACCTGTATTAAACAGTAGCGTGCTTTGAAAGTTGCTTTCTCTGTCACTGATTTCCAGCATCTATTTTACAGTGTGGCCGAGAAGTTCCTGTACCCCTTATTAAGTAGTAATACATATAAATATTTAGTATTGAATGTTATTTCAATGTTATTTCATCACTAGATGGCGAAACTTATTTACATGTTAATGGAGAAACTTATTTACACATATTACAAACATGGTTAATCCCACAGCTTGAAGACTCGGGTATCATGGAACTTGTATGACTACAACAGGACGAGGCACCTGCTCACTTCGTTCTTACTGTGCGCGGGTTTTCTTCATGAACATTTCCCAGGAAGCTTGATTGGTCGCGGTACTCCAGCATCACCAGTCCATTGAAATGGTCATCCCGAAGTCCTGACCTCACGACGCCTGGCAACTCATTGTGAGGAATCATGAAGGCCTACGTGTCTGAATGTCGTTACGCTACAAATGAAGAACTGCGCAATGCACTTGAGGATGCATTTCCAACAATCACACCGGACATGCTCCAAAAAAATATCAAGTAGGACGTGGTGGCGTATAAACTTGTGTGTACAGCATGATGGCGAACACTCAGACGCATTGGACACTTAATGTGTAAATATTTTCTTAAAATATGACTAACAATTAAGGGGTATGGAAACTTCCCGACCATACTATAATACAGGAGATGATACTAGTTGGACTGAGCATGTAACTTATATAGTTAAGTAAATAAAAAAAACCTATTTTTTTTTCTTTTCTTTAAGCTAAGAATTTCCCGTATATTTTTCAAAGGGGAAATTTTTTTTCTACAAATAGTGCCTATCTTTTTTTTAAGTTTTTAGTTAAATTTACATTACAAACAACTTGATTTTTCAATTTATTTGGTTATAATAGTCCTTAGTATGTAAATAGTTCAAAACTCTGTTGATGAGTTAGTAAATTATTGTAATAGAATAGAATAATAAGACAATAGAGAAGCAAATTGCAACACACATTGAATTATACATGACCACATGAATTAAAAATGTATAAAATATAATCAAATTCGAAATAATTTTAAAAGCGCATTCATTAATACATTAAATACTATAACAGAAGCCGATTTTTCTTTTAATAATACAAAATAATTTGTAAAAATACATCTTTATGGGATTCAAAACGGATCCCTTTAAAAAAATTGAGGAAAGGTTTTTACATAATAAGTACAAGGGCATTATGGGAAATGGCAGAACCTAAAATCCTCTCTACATAAACCTACAATCAGAGGCGGATCCAAGAGGGTGGGGGGCTAGTGGGGGCTATAGCCCCTCCCTTCAGCTTTAAATATACAGTAAAACCCCGTTATTACGCTCGTCAAGGGACCGTGACCTACAAGCGTAATAAGCGGGATAGCGCTATAAACGGGGAATGATTTATATGATGGGGAAACATTTAGACACCATTTTATAGGAAAGATACTTGATTCTGAAATAGATATAGTGCAAATGTGAGCTTATTTCCTATTAAAAAAATCTTTGATTGTGGTTTGCCGTGTGTGTATGCTACTGTTATAAATTACGACATTTTCAATGCGGTTCAAGAAACTATTAACATCAATTGATACTCCACTAGGAGCAATACAAATATATTTTCGGAGCAGTTTTAGTGCACTGCCCGCTATTTCACGCGCCTTTTCTTGAATGATTGGGTCATTTAATGGCACTGATGCATCACGGGACTGATGAATCCATTCAATTAGAATTTCCTCGGCATCTTCACATTTTCTACACTACTTTTTTACGTTTGCAACCATCCTTCTCTGAATTGATAATTCCATTCTTATTTTTTATTATTGTTCTCAGACTGGATCAGGGAATTCTTAGATTCTGCGAAAACCTTCTGATTTAGTGTAGAATTCTCGTCGTACTTACGAAGAATTTGCAATTTTTCACTTATAGAAAGGGATTTCCGCTTCAAAGAGTTCGAAGATTCCCTCCTACCAGGGAAAGAAAAGAATCGTTACAGTGTTACATTTCTTTTCCATACAAAATTTCCGATATAAAAAAGCGCTACAAGCGGGATTTGAAGCGTTATAAGAGGGTAAAAGTATAGAGAGTTATATAGAAAATTCCAGGGACCGTACAAAAGGAGCGTTAAGAACGGGATAGTGCTATAAGCGGGAGCGTAATAACGGGGTTTTACTGTATATTGGATAAAATGGGGTTTACAAAGGCTGCTGCCTGATAGACATTAATATTGCCATGATGACGATTTTAATTGCTAATAATAAACTGGCTACTAGCATGCGCTTCAGACTCACAGATATAGTCAGCCCTTCAGAAAAGTTAGCCCCCCCCTCCCCTTTGAAAAATCCTGGATCCGCCTACAATCAATTTACTTTGTATGACACAAAAACAAAAACTAAAATAGTCAATTTTATGGGTTTTTCGATCTTGTCTACCACCATTGATTGGTGTTGATTTGTGTGTTTGTGGTTGGGGAGTGGGGGCTAAATCTATTATAAATAATTAAGATAACAAAAGACTTTCTTACTCTGGCGTAACTTCTTGAAAACGAGGTAGAGATTCCCAGTGTAAATTCTTAGAATGATAAATGATGACAATAAATACGGATAATACCAATGAATTCATGATAAACTTAAGAAAATGATGAACTCGTAGAAACATGGATGTGGCTGTCATTACAATAGCATAACTGTAGGTGAGATACTAAAGAGAGAAAGAAAATCAATATGTACTTGCTTTCTATAGAAATAAAAGCTGAAAGAAAAGTTCTTAATGCTATATAAGGTGTACCTGAAACGAGCTGCCAAACTTAAAGATTGTATTCAATCATGCAAAACAACGAATAAATGTCATATAAACATGGGTCTGGAAATGCTTTATTTCCAAGATACGAACGATGCAACAATACACAGATGTTGGCCTCTACGTCGTATCGTAGAGTCATTGGATTGGAAGAGGGAGACCAACAGCATGGCCTGCTTGTTCCCCTGATTTAAACCCTCTGGACTGTTTTGTATGGGGTTATCTTAAAGCATTAGTGAACATCACACCGGTTCCTGACGCCCACGCACTGCATGATCGCATAGTGGATGGGGCAATAGAATTCGACGTGCACCTGGCATCTTCGACTGTGTTCGGCAGTCGATGGAACGACGTTGTGTTGCGTGCATTGCAGCCGGTGGAGGATATTTCGAGCGCTTTCTGTGAAACTGAGCGACTGTACGACCAATACCTCTGTATTGTTGCATCGTTCATATCTTGGAAATAATGCATTTCCAGACCCATGTTTATATGACATTTATTCGTTGTTTTGCATGATTGAATGCAACCTTCTAAGTTTGGCAGCACATTTCAGATACACTCTGTATAGTTATAATCTAACTTGTAAGACTAATATGTAATGTAGTAATTGTGCAGTATTTGAGGGTAGAGTTATGAAATTTGTCTTGACTGACAAACAATCGAAGACCTTAACAGTCATGACGAAAACTCCTAACAAAGATAGTTTCACCAATGCTTTCTCATCTACTGTTGCAGAACAACTGATATTTTGCTGTATTATCTGTATTCTGCGATTATTTCGGTAAAAATGACATTTATAATTTATGGAATATTCAAATACTTCTGGTAGTACAATGTCTTTATTATATTATTTGAGCTGTGATCTATTTATGTTTATTAAATTGAATGTAGCTTTCGTATATTTTCGTATATGATTTACTGATCATATAATTTTTCAATTTATTTAGTTGAGTAGAAATAGCATTAGCATTTAAAAAAAAAATCTAAAGTTTCTATAATGACGTTGGAAAAAGCAGAATAATAACTGAATAATAGGAGAATACATTATATAATTACAAAATGGTTACATTCCTGGTCAATTGAAAAAATGAAATTTTAAATAGTGGTTGCTTTTATAATTTAAATAGTCTTATTTATTAGTTACATGTAATATTTAAAAGCAGGAACATCAGTATTCCTATTTATTATGTAAATTGCATGAAGAATTAAAGATAATTCATGACTTTCAGCTTTCTATTTTGTTCACCAAATACACTATAGTTTGGGGAAATAATCGGCACCATGTACAAATGAATAACCGATGTATTTTATTTGAATTTCCATTTTAGAAGTATTTATCCAAAGCATGAAAGTTTTTAGGCATTCATTTCTTCAAGTAAATTAAGTAAAGTAATGTATTGTCCACATGGCTATGTGAAGGCTGTGTGAGGTTTTGTGTTAGGTTCATACGAGTGCATACAAGCAATCACGTCAGACCAAGTAGAAAGTGTTTGAAAATGCTTTGAAGCAAACGAACAGACAACAGCTTTTATACGTAGCAATAGTCTCTTTTAAGATTTACTGTCTCAGAATAAATCCAATTTAGGTTAAACATTACAAAATCTTTCCCCTAGTATCATTAAATACTTTATAGAGTTTTTGGTCATGAAACTCACTGCTAAGTTTTAAGATTAAAGCAAATGAAAATTTTCTACACTGTCTAGGCTGACAAAGGATACCATCTGGCTTTCTGCTCAATGCAAGAATTTTGCGAGGAATTACGTTATATTCAATAGTGTCTTAGTCCAGGCAACGAAGATCAAAAAAGGTCGAATAGGGGAAATAATTCGTGTAAAAGCCAATTTTGGCACAGTTGTAGGGGAAGGTGTCCTGAACAACATACTAAAAGTACTGATGGGTGGGGGTGGAGCTAAGGGGTGGGTGGGGGTTTAAAGGTCCCTTTTTTCACTTTTTCGTGAATAAGTCGAAATCTGCGATCTTTAGCAAAAAATGTCCAAGTACCAAATTAATCTACATAAAATTCTCTACATAAAAGGTCCTATGCACTTTTCATTGGGATGTATACATAAGGAGATATGGAGTGGGGGAAATGGACAATTTGTAAAAAATTCATGTTTTTGTTAAAAATGGCACGTATATTCTTAAAAATGAAATCCACATCAAATGTCGAATTCCTAATTATTTTCGAAATCTAAACTATCATCATCGTTAAAATCAATGGTAAGACAGTTACTGTTAACCCTCTGACAATTTTCCAAAGAACTGTCATAGCAAAAAAAGAGAGACGAAGCTGTGGTAGAGCTGTTGACCTATGAATTAACTTCATTCCCTCTTGCTCTGTTCCTCGAGATTGGAATGCGAAAAGGGAAGAAGTCATCCCTCAACGATGTTTTGCCAGTAGAGAACAACGTAACTCTCGATCTCACCCAAAGCACCAATGTGGTTTCGTTCTTCACCGCAGAAGTGGAAACGGTCCTCAAACATTTCTTCAATTTGCCATCAGTACATTGCCTACGTACAGAAACATTACGGTCAACATCGTACGGTGATTTTTGATGGTTGCAATGATGTCAACAGCACAAAACGAGCAGAGCAGAAGCGAAGAGAGCTGACAAAAACTTCGGTTGACATTAACTGTAATGAAAGCACGACCATCATAAGGAGCAGTTCTTGCCAATGAAATGAACAATACAAGACTGATCCACTTCCTCACCGAGAAAATGACAGCAGCAAGGATTGACACTGTTGCAACTGCTGATGCATGATGGTGATGGCACTATTGAGAGGTGTGGGTTGGATAAAGCTGCTGTACATTAACTGTTGCAATAGTTGGGGAGGATGTGGACTTGATAGTCCTCCTCATAGTATTGACTCCATCATATATCAACGTTCTTTATGAAGCAGGACGTGGGAAGGTGAAGACCAAATTGTTTTCAGTGCCACAACTTCAACAGCTCCCATTCGCCAAGACGATCCTCCTTCTCAACAGCTTCTCCGGATGCGACACCACCTTGGCGATCCATGGAAAGAGCAAAGTGTTCACAGCTAAACCTGACATGA
>JAFIDM010009631.1:279836684-279874852 GCA_023159025.1 Thereuonema tuberculata | reverse complement strand
ATGTACATAAAGCCACAGCACAGAATACAGAAATAAATGCCTTTTTCCGATTCAATTATGGGGAGGATTAGGGAACAGCTGTTTGATTAGGGAACAATCGGCAAGATTGGAGTTTATTATTATTTCTTGTACTTAGTTGAGGCAAAATGTTTAGCGTACACCGGGGTCGATAAAAGAATCTTTAAGATCCTGCATGACCCAGAAAATGTGAAACCAGAGGCTAATACATCGGCACCTGAGCCCTCTACTTCTAAGGAGCCAGCAGGTTGTTTCACATCTACAAAAAATAGAAGATCAGGCAGTTACAACAACGGATGTGACGATAGGGGAATTAGACAAGGGATTGGTTTTATCCGAAAACATGGAATTGGTTGAGATGGACGAGGGTGGGAACCTCTCTGATAGAGTTTGGAATCCGACACCCACAGTGAGGAAAACACCTAACCGTTTCATTCTCAACCTTTGATTTCCTAATGTCACCACAACTATGTTGAACTGCTTTCCGATCAATCTTCATCACAGCCGGTCTGCCTCTGCAGCCTTGTGCCACAGACTGGCTGAGGATAACATCAAATTATCTAATTATCCAATTATCTAATTATCTAATTATCCAAGAACCTTGGATTTATAAAAGTTATATTTTAGGATTACTAAGATCAGGATGGTCGTCTGTGTATGACACTACCTGTGACAATATGAGAACCTGTATTCTGGTTAGGAAAGGCATAAACGCCATACCCCTTACAGAGTTTCTCTCAAGAGACACAACTATAGTTAAACTTGCTCTGGAGGGAAGTAAAGTTAGTGAACTCGTTGTGGTCTCAGCATATCTTCCTTATGGGTAGAATGATAACTTTCCTCCTTTGGAATTAAGGAATCTTACAAAACAGTGTGAAAGCAATGGAGCACCACTCATCATTGGATGTGACGCCAATGCTCACCATGTCGCCTTGGGAAGCACTGACTGCAACCAACGAGGAGAAAATCTCATGGAATATTTGGCAAGTACTAAATTACATGTTGTAAATAAAGGCAATGAACCTACTTTCATTTTAAGTAATAGAAGTGAAGTTATTGATCTTACATTCTGCTCTGTTAATTTACTTTGTTCTATTAATAATTGGCATGTATCTATGAACCTTCTCTTTCAGATCATAGGTACATTTGCTTCTATGTTGCAGGTAAAAGACAACAAATGGTATTTCTCAGGAACTCCAGAAAGTCGGATTGGATCGGCTTTAAGGAGAATCTAGAAATACTAACTGGAGTCATGAGCTCTAACTTACGCTCGGTGTTAAGATATTGAGTTAGCAGTTGAAACAAGCTATTCTCAGTTTTTATCAGCAGAATTGTCCGGTCAAGGTTGCTAGACTACCAAGACATGTTCTTTGGTGGAATAATGAACTTAGCAACCTAAGATCTAAGACAAGAAAGCTCTTTAACAAAGCGAAAAAGACAGGTGAATGGGAAGAGTATAAAACACACTTTCTGTTACAATAAGGCCGTTAGAGAGGCTAAAAAGACATCATGGAGGAAGTTCTGTGAAGATGAATCAGATATCTCCAGTACTTATCAAAATCTTAAGATAAAGGTAACTATAACCAACTAAGTTCTATAAAACTTGAAAATGGTAGTTACACAAAATCTGGAAAAGAAACACTAATAGAAATGCTAGGAGTACACTTTCCAGAATCTAGAAAAATCAACACTGAGGACATGCACCATTCGGATCTGGATTCGCTTAGAAGTAACTGTACAGATTGGTGTTTGTCTAGAAGTATTGTTGAATACTCTAACATCAGATGGGCTATTTCTACGTTGAAACCTTTCAAAGCCCCAGGTATGGAAGGTATTATCCCAATGCATTTGCAAGAAGGATTGGATATCGTTACACCGATTCTTTGCTGGATTTTTAGGGCAAGTATACCACTACGTTGCAATAGAGACAAACCGAGCTATCTTCATTCCTAAACCTGGTAAACTGAGCTATATGGAAGCTAAATCTTATCGACCTATCAGCCTTACTTCTTTTCTGCTCAAGACCTCAGGAAATTGGTTGATAGATATATAAGAGATGAGATCCTTGTATCTCATTCTCTTGCCATTCATCAATTTGTCTATCAGCAAGGTAAATCGACTGAAACGGTCCTTCATCGTATTACAACACTTTTGGAGAAAGCCCTTGAGCATAAGGAATTTGCTTTAACTGTTTTCATGAACATTGAGAGGGCCTTTGATAAAATCTCGATTGAGGCTATTGATGCAGCCACTCATAAACATGGAATCAATCCTATCTTACGTCGATGGTTGAGATCAATTCTAAGTGGACGTGTAGTCGTATTCTCGCTTCTCGGGGACACCTGAGCGGTCGCTACCAACAGAGGTTGCTTGCAGGGAGGGGTTCTCTCTCCTTTGCTGTGATGCCTTGTGGTGGACGAACTGCTGGTGTCTCTTGGGAAGCTTGGGTGTGGCTCGCACTGGATATGCAGATGACATCTCAATAATCGTTAGAGGTAAATTCCCTAAAACCGTATCAGAAATTATGCAAGACGTTCAGTCACTGGTTGAAAAGTGGTGTAAAAAAGTAGGTCTTTCAGTCAATGCAGACAAAACGACCTTGATACTTTTTACAAGGAAAAAGAACGTGCACGAGTTGCAAGCTCTTACCTTCTTTGATAGAAAGCTTACCATCTCTTCGGAAGTCAAGTACTTGGGTTTTATACTTGACCAAAGAATGACTTGGAAACAACATTTGGAGCACTCGATTATGAAAGCTAAAAGAATCTTTTGGTCCTGTCGGGGTGCTATTGGAAAAACCTGGGATATCACCCCAAAGGTTATGCACTGGATATATACTATGATCATTAAACCTAGTCTCACATACACTGAGGTGGTATGGTGGCCAAGGGTCAAACTTAAAATAGCTCAATGCGAGCTTAACAAACTACAAAGAATGGCGTGCATAGGTATCACGGGGCAATGAGAACCGCACCTACGGCTGCGGTTGAATTACTACTGGGATTCTTGCTACTACATTTACATATTGAGGCTGAAGCCACATTGGGAGCTCTAAGGCTTAAGACTGCGGGTGAGTGGGGTTACACCCATTCGGTAAGCAGCCATACAAAGCTTTACACACAGCATTCAAGTCAGGAGTCTGTTTTGTAAATGACTACTGACAAAATACTTCCTTTTTATTTCTTTAAAAGACCATTCAGTGTACATTTTCCAAGTAGAGCTGAGTGGGATAATGGATCAATTCCTGTACTCACAGACGAGTTTGTTTGGAATACGGATGGATCCAAGTCTGCCAATGGCTCCGGGGCAGGTGTATATTACCAAACAGGTAGATATGGTTTTTCTTATAACCTAGGTAATTTCACAACTGTCTTTCAAGCAGAAATCTTTGCAATTCTTGCTTGTACTGGCATCTGTTTCGACAGAAATATCAGAAATAAGAATATTTATATTTTTTCTATAGCCAAGCAGCACTGCATGCTCTGAATCAGTGCCGCAATACTTCTAAGATCGTTTTTGATTGCCTCAAAGCTCTGTCTTTACTGGCACAGTGCAATAAAGTTCGTCTTTTTTGGATGCCAGGACACAGTGAGGGCAATGAGAAAACCGATTCTTTTGCTAAAAAAGGCTTGGAGATGACCTTTATAGATCCGGAACCTGTTATTAGTTTATCCAATAACATGATTAGAACGATCTTTTTTAAGAAAATCAGAGCTTTACAGTTTAAGGCATGGCTTGATGGTCAGAGGCAAGCCAAGATGCTAATTCAAGGACCTAGCAACAAACGCGCCTCCGAACTTTTAGTGTTACGGAAAAAGGAACTCGGTATTGTTGTTGGTCTACTTACTGGACATTGTCGTCTTAATAAGCATTTATGGCTCTTAAATTTAAAAGACAACCCTGTTTGTAGGAGTTGTCATTCAGAAGGTGAGACTTATTCACACATCTTATGTAACTGTGAATATTTCACAACCCTTTGACATAAAATCCTAGGATCTTTCTTTTTAGAACCAAAGGATTTGTTTACGGTCCTTATAAGTAAACTACTAGCGTTTGCCGTAGCTACAGGCCTTTTTGGGGATTAAGGTTGGGGGAAGTACTATAGACCTTAGGTCGCGGTGCCAGGTATATATTTACCATCCATCTTCTACATTAACAGTATCATTAATTCATATTCTAAAAGTAAAATTTATTGTAGAGTGTGACGAAATTTCCGAGGTAATTGAAAAACAGAACAATCTCAGTGCCTGAACAGTCTTACATGATGTAATTTTTTTTTGATTTGTAAATACTGATTTTATTTTAGAAACTAAATAGGTTTAAAATACAAAGTTAGACCCAATATTTATAAGTGCAATGTGATATCTCAAAACCTATTGTTTCTCGGTGTATTGGCGAACATCAGTTGAGAGTAGTCACTTATTAAGGAGGTTAATATCAGTAAAGGTGGGGAAAAGAATGGGACCTCCAAATCTAAAGTAAAAAACAAGAAATACACACTAAAAGTAAAGAAAGGAAATTCTTGTTTTTTACTTCAGATTTGGAGGTCCCATTCTTTTCCCCACATTTAAATAGGTTTACACAATACCTTTTTGAATAGTTTAAGAACTCCTCCTGTTGCCATGGACCTTCGATGGGCTGTGATAGAAGGCCTCTGAATATATAAAGAATCATCGGTCACATCAAACAAGCCGTCCTTGAGACAAGAAAGAGGTATATTTTGTTAGTTAAAAATTGCAATTTTTCCTGAAATAATTCATCCCTACGCTAACTCGAATTTTACAGAAATCATTAGATCTAAATTAGGATCCTTACGTATTAGTTTAACGATTCCAGAATTGCCGAAAATCCCTGAATGCCACGCCAACATGCTAATCAGACTTAACAACCCCACTGTCATTATAATTCCATCAGTATCTAGGGATAAATATTCATGTCAAAATTCATGGGTTTCGAAGCACAATGTAAATATAAACTCTAGGAATATTTCGTTACAATGGTGAAGCTGGTTGAAGAGGTGAACATCATGCTTATCCATGAGGGCTTTGAAAATTTGGAAGCATAGACCTTCGTTAAGAATGAGAACCTCCCAAGTGATCTTGGCAGTGGGGTTGTTGAGTCTGATCGGCATGTTGGTATGGCATTCAGGGATTTCCCGATTCTGGAATCAGCGGTCATTATGAAGTAGTTTAACGATGCTCAGTATCTTTTAAAACCTTATCAGTATCATTTTAAAAAATCTTTAAAATTGCTTTACTCTTTAGATAAAATTGTAGTAAGTAATATAATTGTCGATATTGAATATTAACAGAGCAGTCTATGAAGTAAGGGCAGCCTTGTTTTTACTTATTTAAAATCATTTGTTTGTTTATCCTGAACAAAATGTGTATTAATTATCATAAAAAATGTAATTGGTACTTAGAAAAAGTAGGATTTTCTCTTATGAAAATATAAATATATATATAAAAAAATGACGATAAAACAAATTTCATTTCGTTACAACATTCTCAGTTACCAGAAATGTTACAATAAGTACAAACAAATATTTACATACCAAGTGAATGAGTAAACCATTATTATTAAAATAAAAATCTTTAATATGCAAAACTTTCAATCTTAAAAAGGTTATGTCACAAGTCACAAATTAAAAGAATAAATAATTTTAAAAAATATGATAATAAAAAATATCATGTTTCGATAGTTCTTCTGAGTATCATCATCAACTTCTCATGTCAGTCTGCTATTGGCGGCCCATGAAAGGAAAAACACGGAAATAATTTTTTTCTGTTGTACTTCAATCCAACAAGAAATTCCTGATTAAAATGGTTCTTGTCGAACGAAGAATTCAAGTATATATATCAACAAAACTTATTCAACCTAATTTGTGAAAAATTCTTTGATTTGATTTAGATTTGATTGGATAAAAAGAAAAGAAGTTAAATTGATTTCAATGAGACCAATAGTGTTTGTGTTCGTATTTTATAGATTTAATTTAAAATATATTTTTTATAAGATATTATTTAAATTTAAATAATATAAACACATAAAAAATTTCGTTTGCTGTCGGAGAATAATCTATTCTAATAATCAGTAATAAATCGCAGTTTATATTTGACAGTTTATACTTGAAAAAGACTTCCCTTTGAAGTAGAAACCGTGGTCGTGGTTCGTTTGTAATTTTTATATTGTGCATTAAATTCATTAAGAGAATCAGATGTACCGGCTTCTTATTATTGATTATTAGAATATGTTCAGTACACGTAAAAGATTAACTATATTTAAGTAATATTCTGTTTTGTAAATTAAATATTACTAATAAGGAAGTCGTCAAAGAAATAAATCTCTGCCAATCTGTTGTTGACAGGTTTTTCTTTATAACTGGGGACAGAACCAGTTATATATTCACAAATTGGGCTACTCTGTATTTTGTTAATACAGTAGAGCCTCGATTATCCGCGCAAGGGTACCGCGGATAGTAAAAATCGCGGATAACCCGAAACAAGACTAAAAATGAGGTGTAAACACAAAAAAAAAATATTTCAGCATAGAAACTACGTTTTATTATACAAAAAACATAATATGCAAAACTTTCAAAATATGTACAGTGCAGCAGCAACCTTTCTGCAGAGCAAGAGCCTGTCACTCATCCACAAATTCCGAGAAGGCCTGTAGGACTACGATGCACAATAAACCTGTCAGTAATTTTCGACCATCGCACTGTAGGGCCTATTGTACTTTTCCTGTTGTTGGCTTGGATTAAAATTGTTTTTTTTGAGGTTCGTAAATAAAAACTTTTTTCGCGGCACTCCCGGATAATCGGGGCTCTACTGTACTTTAACTTAGACTTAGTTTCTTTAAAAAAAAAACAAAAAAAAAACATAATAATATTTTACCTGTAGATACACAAGTAAATACGTCTTAATTCCAAGTTCATTAAGAAAAGTATCATTATGCCGATGAGGGATGAACTCAAATATTCCTGGATCATTTTCTTCTAATTCCCGCTTTGTGACTTCTGTTAAATGTACTCGGCTACTCAACAGAATAAAAATTATTATTATTTTAAAATTTCGTAAAAAAGAGATGCCTTCTTTTATGATAAAAAAGTTAAAAAGGGTTTAATGAAAAGATAAAATATACAGTTTCGACCTGATGATAATCTGCAAGTCATCATCAGTAATCTATTATAGATTACTATAGGTTTTCTATTATAATTACAGTATTTCTATAAGAGAAAACTCAGAGAAAATTATACAATTCTAGAGAGTTCTATATAATTTAAGATTTGAAAGAAATTCAAAATCAAAATCATTTATAAGAATATTTAACGTGCCAGTATATTAAATATTATATATGCCTACTACATTGGCACTGGTCAAGAAAAAGGTACGTAAACTAATTACCTACATAATATACGATGTTTTGGAACTTCTTTACAGGTTCCCTTTTCCAGTTTGGGTCCCCCTTATATTTAAAGTTTTTCTTTTGGATGGAACATGGCGGCTGTGTGTGATTTTCCGTAACGGTTGGAAGTAGTCTTTTGTTGTGATGTGTTTGTTGGTAAATCTTGGTTGTGAATGGTCACGGTTGGAAGTAGTTATAGCTGGAAATATTCCTTTGTTGTGATGTGTTTGTTGAGATGCGCTTTGTTGAGACTCATCACAACAAAAGACTGTTTCCAGCCATGACTACTTCCAACCATGACCATACACCGTCCACGCTTCACAACCAAGATTTCTCAACAAAGCGCATCTCAACAAACACATCACAACAAAAGACTACTTCCAACCGTTACGGGAAATTACACACAGCCGCCATGTTCCATCCAAAAGAAAAACTTTAAATATAAGGGGGACCCAAACTGGAAAAGGGAACCTGTAAAGAAGTTCCGAAACGTCGTATATTATGTAGGTAATTAGTTTACGTACCTTTTTCTTGACCAGTGCCAATGTAGTAGGCATATATAATATTCAAAATCATTTACCCTGGTTTTCCTGCTTGCTCCATCCTATTGGCTATAGTAACATCACGTGACCAAATATCAAACTGCCATTTCTTTGATCCAAGAATGCCACTTAGTATATATCCTGTATGAACACCAATCCGCATATCGATGTCTATACTACGGTGATGTCTGACCGATCTACAGGAAGTTGGGATGGATTTCATTTATAAGTAGCAAATTAAATTTTAAAAAGCTTCAATTATGTTTTTAAAAAAGAATCAATTTAATTATATAACAAAGTTTTTAGCGTTCAACTGTACATTGTTCTCTCCGTAAACTAAAAGTATAGAAATTGTATAACATGTTATTATACATTAACTCTTTGTGAGTGTATACCCTGCATTCATTAAGTAATGAGACTGATTTTATTCTCTCCATTCCCAAAAACAGAGTGGTTGACTCGGGTGTCCTTCTGACCAATGTAATCGTTTCTTTCAAATGCGCTCATGAGCGTAGATATCAATGCAGCCATTACCGAGTTGCAGTGCTTGAATCTAAACCATCCATGTTTCACGTGTAACGGAAGGAAAATGGAACAGCGTGCTGTTATGAAATTTTAGTTTAAATCTGATAAAACTGCTTCTCAGGTTTGACGCCATGAAAAATGTTTCTTAAGAAGATTATTTATCTAGAGTACAAGTTTTCCGCTGGTTTAGAGCTTTTCGAGATGGAAGGGAATCGATAGAAGATGAACCAAGATCTGGGAGACTGATCAGCTTTCGAACAGACGAAAACATTGAAAAAATTGAATCACCATTTACATCACTGCTAAGAAGTTATTCATTAGTACTGGTAAAGTTCAGAAATTTTTAAGAAAGACCTGAACAAAAAGAAAGTTTGCTCCAAACTGGTGCCTCAAAGGCACCCCCCACTCCGCCCAACAAAAAGAAAGAAGTGTTAAATGTGAATCAATACTTTCTTGATTCTCTGGAGGCAGATCCCGACATGTTGGGGCGAATCGGAACGGGGAACGAAATCCAGTTTGATCCATAAAACAAACGACAGAGCATGGAATGGAGATCCTCAACCTCTCCAAAATCCAAAAAGGTTCAACTCCGATGAAGAAGACGATGTTGAATGCCTTCTTTGACATTAAAGGGATCATCCATAAAGAATTTGTTGCTGATGGAACAACCGTCAACAGCCAATACTACTTGGGTGTATTGAAACGTCTGTGTGATCGCAAGCGCCGAAGATCTGTACCGACCCGATTTGTACCGATCCAACAACTGGATTCTCTTGCATGACGGCTATGCAATATCTTCTGGTTTTCGTTGCTCATTTGAATTCAATGCATAGCGAACTCCTATAATGTGCCTTGAAGATAAGGAAGTTTTGGGCAAAAAGGAGAGTCACAATCATCGACCACCCTACTCTTCCGATCTTGCTCCGGCGCACTTTTTTCTGTTTCCCTTGGTCAAGAGGGCCTTGAAAGGTGAGCGCTTCGACTAATGTGAGGGCCATCCAAGCTGAAGTGACACTCCAACTAAAAGCCATCGCGAAGGAACAGTTCCAAAAGGAGTTCCAAAACTTACCAAAGCGATGTGAGAGGTGCATTGTATTTGGAGGAGACTATTTTGAAAGAATCTAAACAGTTTTCTATGTATTTTTCATTCCATTAGCTATTTAAAAAATCAGTCTCATTACTTAATGAATGCAGGGTGTATGTACAGAACAAATAGACGTCAAATCGTTGTCTGTGGAGATTTTTGCTTGTGCAAATGACAAATAAAACCGTCACTAGAAAAATATCGGAAAAAATAATAAATCCGAATAAATAAGTTTTTGAAGAACTTAAAATGTGATTTCTTAAAATTTCTTTCTTTTTTTTTTTTTTTAAAGTCGTGAAATGCTCTTTAACACGGATATTCAAAGAATATCCGGTTTCTCCAATATAGATGCATTTGTGATTCCAATTGTAAACGACATTGTATTGGTTGATTCCTGTTACTGTGTGTGAGATATTTCGTAATCAGGTTATCTCCTGTTGCTACAACCTAAATATTAACTGAACTTAATATTTTAGATAATGGCCGGAAATTCGTTGAATGGTTTAGTCACGTATCCACATGTAGTTTTAGTTCTTTCTTCTTTGCTGACGTACACTCATAAAATTACAAACTGGTCGTATTTCTTACATGAAATCCAATGAATTATCCGAGATATGCGTTGGCTTACAAAATACTGCAGATATTATTAGATGATACATGGAAAGCTGGTGTTGCTAACATTTTAACAATATTTTATAACTAAGTGGCCCAGATGAGTTATAATGAGGGTAATGTCAGCATAGGCTGCCTTACTGGAAATTGAATTGTATATGATGTGCTTTCTTCTTACAATCTGCACATCAAGAAAAGGTATGATTCCATTTCTTTCATGTTATACAGTAAAACCTCGTATACAGACATTGCCTTTCTTTTAAAACGATTAAAATGTGATAACTATAAAAAAGTGTTTTTTTTTATTTTTTATTTTCCACTCATTCATTTGCATGAATTGATTTCTGAAAATCTTGTTTTTTTTTCACCGAATCCTACAGCAATTCATGAAAATACTGTATTTCAGTGGGTTTTTTTTTTTTTCAAAAATTCCCACTGCGCCTAAGTCGTCAAAAATGTTTGGTCCCTTGAGTGAGGACTTAACGAGGTTTTACTGTATATCGAATGCAATATCTTCGGTAATCATATTAAATACAGCAATTTCTGAATTAAGCAACTGTATACACACGAAAAAATTTTAATCTACATTGAGAAACAAACCTATGAATTATTGGGAAACAACGAATTAGCGTCATTGTGATGTATGCTACTGTCTATTGTAACTATCTTTCAGGCAAAGTATTTTCTTGTTAGTTAAGGTATGCAAGCATCTCGTAGCAATGGTTTTGTTCTTCCCGAAATATTTAAGTTACTAAAGTAGTATGTCTTTCTAGAGAATGTCTTTATCTTCTATTGGAACCTATAACCATCACTTTATAAACATATAGCTTTTATATTGGCTAAAAAAAAAAAGAACTAACAAGGAGTCGACACGGCCTGTATCTTTCAAATCGGAGTGCCCTTTTGTGAGATGAAAGTACACATGACGTACTTCAAATATATATATTTGTACTTTCATCATCATGTGTACTTTTTCATCTCACAAAAGGGCTCTCCGATTTGAAAGATACAGGCCGTGTTGACTCCTTGTAAGTGTAATGCTAACCTGATGACATCAATCATTTCTAATCCCATACAAACGCAGTTCTTTGCATGATGAATAGATTCTATTGGGATTCCTGATACACTGTTGTAACAATCTCCTAAGATTTTAATCCGGAGACATCTATTGTACTAAGAGTAAATAAATAAATAAATAAATAAATAAATAAATAAATAAATACACAAAGCTTTAATGATCACTTAGTTAAAAAGTAATTTCATAAAATTCCTGAATAGCGAATATCAATGAACTAATGGTTTTAGGCTTTTACTCTTTTTAAATAGTTCTTCACCTTAAGAATGCGTTCCATTATACAATGTTCGGGGCTTTTTAGATGTTTTATAAAAAAATAATTTTATTAAAATTTATCAATTATATTCCTTTATAATCTTAATAAGTTTGAATCATGTTAATAAGGTGAATGTGCCTTTACAAAGCTTTTAACTGATACACTGACAGTATGTTAATATAACTACAAGTGGCTAATTGATTTCTTTATAATTTACCTTTATTAAAGTCATATGTTTTGTAGTTATTCCAATTTTAGTTTGGCCTAGTTAAAAATTTGAGTTATAAATTAAGTTCAAATACATCTATTTAATTTGCAAGCAATATTTACTTTATTCCATTTATAATATGCATTAGAAAGGGTTCCACAGGAGCAGGAGTAAACTTCACAATAAAATTTTTTTCAAAATTACTTTAACCGGGTTTTCTTTAACCTGTTACAAGCCGTTTATATAGAGCAGAGAAATGAAGATAAAATTAAAAAAAAAATAAAGATCTGGTAAAAAATAATATTGAAAAACTTATTCGTGTTTTTGGGTTGTGCCAAATTTCCAACTTCTTTTTACTATAAAATTTTGACTCTGATTTTAAATACTTCTTATTTTTATTTTAAAATCATGTTGAGTTAATGGATTTTTTTTAAAATTTTCAAAATGTGCATTAACTTAATATTAACTTAATACTTGGTTCCTTTCCAAAATTACCTCCGCAATTTCATCGAAGCGACCAAAAAGCTCATTCAGTGTCTCCACCAACTCAGACACTTTCAACAGTTCCGTTAAATGTGTAAAATTAACAATATCAGCAAATAATATACTGAAAAAAGAAAAGAAAATGAAAATAGTAATGATAAAAACAATGCTAATTATTCTAATATTTATTTTCCAAAACATTCTTAAGTAATTCTGAATAAATAGGAATTCTTTTTAGTAAATTTAAAAAGAGATATTCTGATTTACAGCAATAATATTTTTCATCCCTTGTTAACTTGAATGAGGAAAGTTAATTTTATAAAAACAAACTTGGTTATATCGTAATTTTTTTTTCGTAACCTTCATTTTTCGTTGTTTTTATGAATTTACTAGGTCATCCTCATGTCTCCCCTTAGTAAGCATGAGATAAGAAGAATCGATTCCAAACGGTTATGGCAAAAAGTGATATTTTATTCCTTTTTGAATGAACTCATTATTTGATAACTCGCGCCATTGTTGACGGAGAGAAGCTAAAAAAATGAACTTTGGAATTTAAATTTTAATTTTGTAGACTAAAATTAATGGGTTATTTTCTTTTTTCTCTGGCTCTTCTCTCATTGCGCCACAAACACACAAAGGGAGGGATAAGAAACAATTATTTGAATGTAGTCCCCGTGGCGTAATGGATAAGACGTCTGACTTCGGATCAAATGGTTGCAGGTTCGATTCTCGTCGCGAACGTTTCATTGTACAGTGAAACTTGGATAATTCCAACTTGTTTAATTCGAAATTCTGGATAATTCGAATTATTTGCTCGGTCCCTAGAATTCTGTATTAAAATAATGTTAAAAAATCGTGGATAATTCGAATTTTATTTTGGATAATTCTAATTTTTCGTACGATTGTCCTTAAAATATTACGGTAAAAATTGTTGCTGAGACTTTTCTCAGCTAAGATACAGTATTTATTTTAACGGTACATTAATAAATACATTATTTATTCTAAGGAAAACAAAAGCCAGGGTTGGAATTTACTATGTGGAGATTTCCGAGGATTTTTCTGTCCACCCTCTGTTGTTAACCTCCCCCCTCCCACACCCCTTCGGTCACGTGCGCTTCCTGTGAATGATTTAATGCGGTTATATACATTTTTAGTTTTTGTGCTTGTGCTTTAAGTATTGCTTCTATGCTCTAACTATGGCATTGTCAAAAGCTAAAGCTCCTTATAAGTCATTAACTTTAGCTGAAAAGGTAGCGGTGATTAAGGAAGTGAAAACAGGCCTTAAAAAGAAATCGGAAATCGCCAAGGAATTTGGAATTCCATCCAACACGTTATCGACATATTTGAAGAACAAAGATAAATTCTTGAGCAGCAAAAATGGCAATGGAAAAAAATAGAAAAAGAACGAGAGGACCTGTCAACCCAGAGGTTGGAATCATATGCTAGGACACAGATTGCATTCAATGAAGCAATTAAAAATATCTGCCTTTTTTTTTTTTAAAGTGATGAATAAATAAGCTAGTAAAATATGTTTGATTTAATGAAAAAAATGTAGCAATATTCTTAGATAAAGTTTATGTGTTAAATCTTTGATCGTGGAGTTAATCTTTTTTATTTATCTCTTCTGTTTGAGAGAATATATGTAAATCGAACTTTTGGATAATTCGAACCTTTTCTATGGTCTTTTCAGCTTCGAATTATCCAAGTTTCACTGTAGTAGTTTTTTCACAGGAAATTAACATTTGCGCCGGACAGACAGAGAAATAAAAGATTTTAGTAACCAAGATTGGTTTCGAGGAATGCAGAAAAATCTTCAAAAACAATCAATATACAGAGATACGTTATATCTGGTCTTGGTATTCATTATGGAAGATGTTTGGAAATATTAAGTTTATTGTCGTTAATTTTCATCCAATCTCGATGAAGTTTGGTGTTGGCTTTATATGATCTATAAAATGTTTCATGAAAATCGGTGCAGTGGAAATCGAGTTATTTCAAGAGTGCAGATTAGATTAAAATCTGATTATACTTCAAATCGGTTTGAGATTTCGACTAATATGAGATACGGCTTAGTGGTGTTTGCGTAAATCAAAACATCTTTGAATTATATATATATATATATATACTAGCCGGATACCGTCGCTTCGCTCCCGAACCCTTGCATATATAGCATTAAAAAAAAATGAATCATAAACAGTGAGTTTCAACAGACATCAGGGGTTACGGTTCATCACAATATGTTGCGGAAGGAATTTAACGCCCTTAAAATCTATGGATGTGTTACGGCACACAAACCACACATATCACCATTCAGCAGAGTCGCCAGACTCAAGTGGTGTTTGCAACGTCACAACTGGACTGTAGAGCAGTGGAAAACAATTTTATGGAGTCACAATTCAAAAGAGAATGGCTCATGTACTCTCCGTCCACAGGAAATGTGTACGGTTTTCCATGCGTCCTATTTAGTGAAACACATAAAGGCCGAACTCAATTTACTGTGATTAAAATATTTTTAACGTGTGTTTTTCTAATAAATGTTTAATTCATATATACAAATTACACACTAATTTCATTAAAAAGGTTTTTTATAGGCTTAAAAAATTAACAAAAAAATTAAAATTAAAATAAAATTTAGTATGATACATTAAAAAAAAGTTCCTGTACAGTTTCGGGGATATCACGATCCCCATCATCAGGAAGATGGTTTCTTTGTGTGATGCACTGGCGTTATAAAGGAAAAATTAATTTATTCAAATGTTTTTGAGCCAATGTATCATACATTTTTTTAATGTATCATACTAAATTTTATTTTAATTTTAATTTTTTTGTTAATTTTTTAAGCCTATAAAAAACCTTCTTAATGAAATTAGTGTGTAATTTGTATATATGAATTAAACATTTATTAGAAAAACACACGTTAAAAATATTTTAATCACAGTAAATTGAGTTCGGCCTTTATATGTTTCACTAAATAGGACGCATGGAAAACCGTACACATTTCCTGTGGACGGAGAGTACATGAGCCATTCTCTTTTGAATTGTTCACCACTTACATGACTTCGAAAGATCATGTAACGGGAAAAATTCCTTTTACGATCTTCATACTGCCTGCGTGAAGCTGAAAAATCACTATCAAAGTGTTGACATTTCCACAGGGCCTGGATTACACCAAAAATCCTGCAAATCGATAATGTTTGGCCATAACCCAATGGAATTTTGATATTCTGGCTTCTGTTTTGATGATGTAATTGAACTTCCGGCTCAGTTTCAGCTGCACCCAGTAATTGAACCGTATCCTCATCCTCAGCAATCTGTTCAGAGGAAAGGTCTACCGCCATCGCCATCACTTCACTTGAAGAGGCCTCGGATTGATCCTCTGTTGATTTACGAGTAAAGCCAAGTTGGATAAGACTGTCTTTTTTATTTGATCATCAAGCTTCTTCGCTTTTTTCTTGCTATTTTCTTTTTTCGTTTTTCAGCACTGCTTTAGTATCTCTTCTTTTCGGGCGCCGACAAACAATATTTCCGGTTTGTTCAAGAAAAAGAAAGAATTCTTAAGTATCAGCCAAAAATGAGTAGGCCTAGAAGTGCTTGAACCAGGGACCCAAACTGAACCGTTTTCGAGCAGAAATCAGGATCGAAAATGATATTTTTTTTTTTAACCGAAACCGAGAGATAGAGAATCTCTCTGTTCAGCAGAAATTAGACGGAGAAATTAATTGAACTTTATTATAACTTAGAAAAGCTAACTGACTTACGCAGACGTCGGGTGTACAGTATATACACTCGTCGATGTAGTCGAAACTTCTACTCGTGAATATTCTACTAGGATTTGTAGTCGGCAGGAACTCGCGACACAAACTCACAGAAAGCTTCGTTTCTGGTGGCTTCTTGTGCGTGCGCTCTAATGCGGTAACATTGAAATAAATAGTGGGCTTTTCGGCCGCTAGAGTACTGTAGGTTGCACCGAATTTTTTTAGAAACTGACAGTTGACAGAAGATGAACTTTCAAGAGACAAACTGTAATGTGATCGTGATGTCTATGGTTTATGTAATTTAAGTTGTTAACAGATACAGTATTTTCTCTGTAGAGTCTTTAATGTAAAGTTTTCATTTCTTTGAGTTTATTCTTTTTATCTACCTTTTGGAAATAATTTAAGAAAGCTTGAATGTAATTTTCTTTCAAGATCAAATCAATATTATTTGAATCCGTTGTCACGGGGCCCCTGAAAGGCACGGGGCCCATAGGCAGTTGCCTACTCTGTCTATTTGGTAATCCGGCACTGGGTAACGTCTACTAGAACTAGATGGCATTGGTGAGGTCAATTCCCGGAGGGGATTCACCGCTCTCTATTCTCTTGGCAACAGTCGTAACTAGTGTTTACTACAAAACAGCCGTGTTCGTTTGTAAATCTTCACTCAATTTATTTTACATCTACTTACATAATATTTTTTGCACCTATTCATTCAAATAAACTTAATATTTACTTGTTCGTTTCGTGATTTACATGAGTTTTATAAATACATTAACTATATTTCAAGGCTTTGCCGGAGGAATGTTGGAAAGCAAAGAATTACTTAAGTCGCTATTTAAATGTAGACCGTGTTGTATTTATAAAAAACAATAAGTTTACCTGATATTCTGATGCTGACTGATGAATAAGTCATTGAAAGGTTTTTGTAATCCTCGGTAATTTCCAATATCTTGAAGTGATTCACGAATTCTCTCTTGAACTTGAGATGCAATAGACGATGGTAAAATACTCTTCATCAAATGTTCCTAGAGTTTTAATATTAAGATTACATTAATATTTCTGAAGCAAGATAGAAAATATGTTCTCCTTTATTTATTTTTTATTTTTTTCTAAATAAATATCTGAAAAAAGATACATTACACTACCAAAGTTTCACACGATACATTTAGGGAAGAGATTATGTAACTTTCGAATTGTTATTGTTATTTTGCCAAGATCTGTTTTCGAAAAGAAATATTATTACATTTAAAAATCTGGCTAATAACCGCATGTTAAGAGTTCGAATCTAGGACGAGGTTAGCTGTTTATTCGTCTCTTTTATTTAGTCCAATCCGCGTTTCTAGGGAAGAAACTGTATTGCACCTCTCACTTACTTGGCTGCAAATGACTTACTGTTTATTGCAAGATGTATATAACTTTAATTGTTGTTTTTACTTTTCGTATAATATTTAATGTAACTGCTAACAATTTCTGATCAGTGTATGAAAGATAACTTGTATTTTTAACGATTAAATGTCCGTTTCTTATATTTAATGTTTACTGAAAATTAATATGTTGAAAGGAATGAAGCTTGTTCGTTTGCAACAAGGCTGCTTTAGATCATAGCCATTTGACGGTCTAGAACAAAAAGCATTGAAAATAAAAATGTTTAGTCAGATATTAGAATTATAAGCCTCTAGTAACGTACACATATTAAATACTTTACTTGATAAACATCTAATTAATATACAATTATGTTTAATGTTACGTTTCATACAAGTTTTTTTACATGGAAGTAATGGGCGAAATGCCAGAAGCTTTTGGCAGGACAGTGTATACAATTCAGTGAAACAAATTGTTTACTTTACCTCCTGTTTTTTCTCATAGTCATATTTCAATTTGATTTCAATTGAGGAACGACGGTCAAGAAATGCACAGCGTTCATTGACTTCATCCAGAAACAGTTTTAATATTCCCATTGCATTAGCACTAATGAGAATGCTTAGATCTGCAATCAACTAAAATATAATAATAATAATAATAATCGAATAAGGAAGGTTTTTCTGTTTGACTGAACAAAAGTAAATTAGTAATTTTGAATTCATATAGGTAAGTAAATGCAGAACCTTACCTCTTCTATCTTTCCAGTTTGCTGATGAAGGTAGAATCCATCTATTACCATCTCTATCATCACTACAAAGCCACTAACCAAAACCACCTGGTATTTCTGAGTTGATGGGAAAAGAAACTGAAGAAGCAGAACGAGTATGTAGGAGGTACTCAACTTAGGAGTAATAGCTTCACGACCAATTTTTATCCATGATTCTAATAAACCTTCATATTCAAGAAACAGAAGGAGAATATAAGCGACAGCAGAGGAAAGGACAGTCACCCACCAGCGCCGCAAAGCCCAGAAATCTTGCAGAGAAATGAATAACAGAAGCAGAAATAAGACACAGCATGTTACGGAAATGTATAACAACACCGTTGAAAACAACTGTAAAAAAAAAACGTAAATTGATTAGCTCAAATTGGAGAAAAACTTATAAAATGATTGAAGTAACTCTCAAATAGTAAAAAAAAGGTATTAACACGTTAAAAAGGCTGTGGTCAAATGTTAAAAACTTGAGTTGATTAAACATTAACTTTAAAATATATAATGGTAGAGTAGAAGGAGTCCATAAAGAAGGATGGACTGCTGGAAGGGTTCCTATCTTGAGGAAAGAAGCATCAGAGAAGAGCGACATATTGGTAGAAAGGATACATTTAAAAGATATCAACTGTTCAAGAGGGAAACGGAAGAGGATGTTCTGAGTAGAGATCATCAATCAGGAATGGAAAGAAGCTTCTAGTCTTGGAATAGTGCATCTAAAAAAATTAGCATAATTTCAGTTTATCCTCTAAGCGATATGGTGCTGGTCTCTGCTGTTTCTCTCCTCAAGATAGTGGACTTTCCAGTAGCTACTCTCTTCTTATGGATCCTCAATCTATCACATTTAAAGAAAGCTGATTTGACTTCCTTTATAATGTTTTTAATATGTTAACATTTATTTTTATTACTTGTACGTTATTCCCATCATTTTATCAATCTTCTATTATTTTTAAAATATTTTCATAAATAAAAACGTATTTGAAATTCTAACTTTAAGTTTTAATAAAGTATTTGGCCATTGCAATTTAATCATTTTCATTGAAAAAGTTCTGCTAGATTTTAGGAAAGCAATTTTTCTGATCACTAGCATGACAAACGGCAATTTTTCTGATCATGGCGTAGCCTGTTAATACAATAATGTATAAAAAAACAGTTAAATTCTTAAAAACAAACATTACGCATGAATAAGAGGAGATGGATTAGACAGTTTATTGACTCAATAATACATTGTAGTCAAACAATATTTCGCTTATAATTCTTAAAAAATATTAGTTTATAAATTAAAATTATAAATGACTGAATCGTTTTTATTATATATTTAGTACAAAGTGTTGAAAAATTCAAAACCCTATTTCTTTGCTTTTGATGCAGTCACTGTTTCATTAAAACTTAAGCCCATTGCACAAATCGGTTGGTCGGATCCATGTGCAATGGGCTTAAGGGGAGTGTTGGAGACCAAAATTATGATATTGAAATGAAAAAAGGTAAGATGAATGAGGGTGTTTTGAATATGAAATTTTGGACTGAATCACCCTATTTTTAAATTGTGTTCCAAAACAACCTCATTCACCTTACCTTTTTTTATTTCAATTTGATAATTTTGGTCTCAAACGCTCCCCTTAAGCCCATTACACATGGATCCAACCGATCGATTTTCGGATCCATGTCCAATGGGCTTTATTCTAATATCAGTAACATTGCATTTTAATACGATAAGCATCTTTAATATGGATCATAGTTCAGTTAATCACAAGAAGTTTCTGATATAACTTGAAGTCTGCTTTCTTTAAATTTTGCAGTTTTTCATTTATTTATTTATTTATTTTATTTTCTAAAGTTGTGAAACAATACCGTTTTCTTTTAAATTGAACTTTTTTAAAAATAACTTACTACAGATTTTCCAATTTCCGAAAAAAATAATTAAACTCGCAAATATTTATTTAACTTACGTAATCAATTTAATCATACCAAAATAAACGGAATTACGGAATTAGGAAAGGATTAACAACATTTTTAAGATATCGATAGAAATCCATTGGCAGATTCTAACGCCTTCTAATGTGATGTAACGCTGGATTGTTTTTTTCCCCCCAATACATTTGGCACTTCCACCTATTGGCCTGAGCAAGAAAAAAATTCCTTAGTCGAAAGACTGAGGGGGCAGTTCTAATTATACCCACAGAAACAGACAAATTGCAGATAAAAAGTCATATCCATGTCGACTGCGGGATTCGAATTCAGGTTCAAATGTATCAAGAAGGTGGTTGCCTTGACCTTAGCTGTGCCTGAATAGCAAACATAGCTTATCATCCAATAATGTGCTTGCCAATTTTAAAGGCAATTAATTTCCTAAAAAAAGTAGATTAAAATCGATTTTAAAACTTTGCATGGCCAAATAATTTTCTTTTAATACTAGTTCGTTAAATTAAATCTTAATTAAATGTAATTTGAAGCATGTAGACTGAATTAAGCTATACAGAAACTAAGCATAAACATTCTTACCTGTAACTGTAGAATTCGTATGATTCGTGCGATGGATAAACAAAGACAAATAAGAAGAAAAGTGAAGAAAGAATTCTGTTGAATCTGAAGACGATATTTAGTGAAAAGCTTTTCTGCTTCTTTTCCTTTAAATTCAGACTGTGAAAAAACAACAATAACGTTTAAAAAAAAAAATAAGTAATGAGACAGGAATACTTTAACTAAGTTTGCTGACCCTTTAATTATAATGTAATTTTATTCATCTTCAAATTGTTATATGTAAACTATTTCAGATTGTCACATGTCCTTAAAAAAATACGAAACTGCCGCAAGAGGAAACTGCCACTGGTGATATTTCAATTTTGAAATGCTACCAACTATATGAACTTTTAATGTATAATTGGCAAGTTAATATTACTCAACAACATTGAATCAATGACTTTTATTGAATAAAAGAAGCATCGCATTTTCCGATGGTAGGGGATTTTTGAACTTTAAATTTTGAATTTTAAATTAATCTTTTAATTTCATCAAGTACTTCCTCATGTCCCGGTAAGTATTCCTGCCAAATATGGCTACGTCTCCCTCACCCACAGCCAGCTCTCTGTGAAATGGTTGAATTAGAATTGATATTTGCAATTAAATATTTGATATTTACAATCGATATTTACAATTAAACAAAATCAGTGCAGCCTTTTTTGATATATTTGAAATGAATATTCGCAGACAAGGTAAAATGAGTAAAATAAATAAAAATATATATTTTCAAAACAATTTGAAATATTCTGGGTTTTTTTTTCAAATAAAATCCAAATACGCGTTTTTGTGTCATAAAATGATTTAATCATTTATTAAGATTGATTAAAGAAGGATGCCTAGAAACATGCTGCTACGCCTTTTGACGTGAATTGACAGATGAAAGTGGGCTTTGTCGCTGAAGCAGATTTATTGTCAATAAAGGATGGACTGTCATATTACAAGACAAGAACACAATATTGATGCCTCGCAGCGTAATCACCGATTGTTGGGCAACCTGAATATTGAAAGCATTTAATGTTTTCAATATTATTTTGCAGTGTCCGTCGATTCATATCCAGTTTTAAAATAGTTCTCCGTTAACTTCGCCTTGATGATTGTATAATTTGGTTGAAAACAAGACCATGATTGTCATTGGTATCCACTGTTTTCGAACGTCCGGCACGACCCTTCTCTTATACCAACACACTTCTGATGTTTCGAAACTTGGCTAAAATGCCCAGCATATCATAATTACTAGGTGCTCGTCTACCGAACCGTTCTGTGAACTGCTCACACAAATTGTGAACTTCGACCATTTTGCCTTCCTCTTCCATATTAGCGGAAATAATACTCTACTAAAAGTGTGCTTGCATATCAAATCACAACGTGGCCTGAATTTTCAGTACTATACGTTAATGGCCATGCTGTATATATTTAAAATGCAATGAATGGCATACAATTATATTATTATTATTATACAGGACACTACAAAACAATGTGTATCACAGCTGCCAGTTCTTTAGCTGGTGTTGGCCTTCAAACGCATCGAATTCTTCCCAAGAATCTAGGATGTCGTAATGTATCGGCGCAAAATATGTGCTGATCCAAGCAGTGCGGCTTTTTGGAGTTGACCGATGGAGATTTTGTCAATATTTAGATCTTGTAAGTGCTTACCAAGGTTTTTTGGTATAGCACCCAGTGTGCCGATAACCACTGGAACCACCACTGCCGGCTTGTGCCATAATCGTTGAACCTCGATTTTTAGGTCTTGATACCGTGTGATTTTTTCCAGTTCTTTTTCTTCCACTCTACTATCACCAGGTATGGCTATATCAATTAGCCATATCTGTTTCTTTTCTATCACTGTCAAATCTGGCGTATTGTGTGCTAAGATCTTATCCGTTTGAATTCTGAAATCCCACAGTATTTTCACGATATCATTTTCAGTCACATTGTTTACTGTATGTTCCCACCAGTTGTTTGTTGTTGCAATGTGATAATTTTTGCAGATGTTCCAGTGAATCATCTTTGCAACTGCATTATGCCGCGTCTTATAGTCCGTCTGTGCAATTTTTCTACATGAGCTGAGAATATGATACACTGTTTCATCAGATTCTTTGCACAATCTGCACTTTGAGTCCGTTGACGATTTTTCAACTTTTGCTTTAATTGCATTTGTTCGTAAAGCTTGTTCTTGAGCAGCTAGAATTAAGCCCTCTGTTTCTTTTTTTAATGTTCCATTCGTAAGCCAATACCAGGTCTTATCCATATCTACTTTTCCTTTGATGTTTTTAAGAAATTGGCCATGTAATTTTTTATCTTGCCAGCTTTCTATCCTTGTTTTAATTGCATTTTGTCGATAATTTATTATTATTATTATTATTATTATTATTATTATTATTATTATTATTATTATTATTATTATTGTTTTATCTACTCTTTTGACCAACATAATGATCATAAAATTTTGTGCAATTGTGTTATATCATGATAAGGAGATGTTTACAACTGCTTTCCATAGTCTAGCACTTATTTTTAAGCTTATTATAGCAACTATTAATTCACTCACCCTCAGTTGTTCCCATGATTTCCTGTAATCATTGGATTTTCGCCGTAGATCATCCACAACCAGAACTGATACTTGACTGGGATGACCGAGGGACTCAAGATTATCTTTTGCAACCAGATCAATAACGCTCATTATACGATGACTTCAATCACTTGGTTATTGTCCTAAAAATTTAAGTAAAACAGAATGTTTGAAAAATAACAAATCAATTACGAAATTCATTTTATTAGATCGACCAATTATTAAAAAAAAAAAATCATGCTTTTCCTTTATATTACAATAAAAATTAATGTACTGTTATTTATCATTTATTACCATATTACATTCCAGATAAGAGATTTGAATAAATGTTTTCGATTTTTAGAACTTTTATCGGACAACATTTCCTTTATTTGGCTTATCTCGGCTGGTGAAGGATAAGAATTAAGAAACAGTTGTATTGAAATCTCAATACTAAATAAAGAACTCAGAACCCACTTTCCTAATTTTTTTCTCATTATATTGGGAAGAAGGCATTATATTATTTAAAATTATAATATTGAAAACATATACTCAGCTTTTTAATAAAATATAATTATAATAAAGTATGAAAAGTTATGCTGTCAAAGCGATATCTCCAAAAAGTTACCAATCACTTATTTAACTGTAGTAGACGAAGGTCACAAAAAAAAACAACAACTATCCTTTCGAAGGGAGGCACCTTTCAATTTCGCGTTCTTTACATTCATCAAGGTCTTGCTGACGTTTTTTTTTTGACATTAAAAAACCCCCATTAATTTCGTTGATTAATGAAGTGGATTTCAACAGAAATGTGCGTATTGTGGGAAAGTCCCACATTACCGGATAGCAAAATACCAATACGTCATTGATGATTTTCAGGAATTATGTTTTATTTGGCCTTCATAGTTAGTTGTCGGAATCCTGTATTGAATTTTTAGGAGCACCATCTATGGGGTCGTCCATTAATTACGTGAGGTCAAAAGGGGGAGGGGGGGGGGCGGCAAAATCTCACCAAATCTCACCAAGGGGGGGAGGGGTCAACGAAAATCTCACGTCAACTTTTTCATTCAGAGAATATACATATTATAATAGATTACAACATTTTGTAATATTAACTTTTTGAACTTTTTTGATTTTTTGACTTTTTGAAATCTCACGTGAGGGGGGGGGGAGTCCCACCCCATCTCACCAAATCTCACCAAGGAAGGGGGGGGGGGGGGGATCCAAATTTTTTAAAAAACACCTCACGTAATTAAAGGACGGCCCTTATTCAATCAGATTTCAGTAAATATGATTTATTTGTAATGGCACAACACTGTTGTCAGTTGAAACATTATTTTTGAACTTTCCCCGGTATTTCTGTTGAAATCCACTTCATTAATCAATGGAATCAGTTACTTTTTTAAATTGGAAATACTGATTTGTTGTATGTAATTCTTGAGCAAGTGAGCTCAGCAATTATAAGCTTTCTTTATTTATGGATAAAACAAATGTTTACTGAGAATTTGTCAGACTCTCAAAAGAAACAGCATTAGCATTAAAGTACACGACAGTTACTGTCATTGAAATTATAAATTACATTTTGTGATACAACCCAAGTATGTACACGTATTACTAGGAAAATTTTTAATAGATAGTTTAGAAGCACGATTTGGTCAGTATCGTCAACCTTATGGTGGCAATTGAATCTGGACATAAGCCTATTTTAAATTTATTAAGGCTACAATCAAGGAAAGATGTTCAATTTCACATCAAAGATTTGATGCGTAATTCAGAACTTGATGAGAAGGATGTTGAGATTCCTGAAGTTTTGGATGAAATCATATATTCTGATACCAGAGGTTTCGTTATCTACAATGTCTGTCTTAATATACATTGCAGACTTTATTGGAAATTCAAAAGAAGAAAAGTGAACTGCAGCTACTGTCTCTCATTAATTGCTTGTAGTAGAGCACTTGAATATGAATCGTCATCAGAAAATGTTGTCCTATACTTACAGTTAAAAGCTAGAAGTGAACTGACTTGGCCTACTGAATTTACATTTAAAATTATTGTAATTTTATATAATATTTTTTTCAAGAAATTATAAGTGAAAAGTATGAGGACATATATCTTACAAAAAACATAGAAATATTTTAGTTCAACTAGAACTCAGTAAAACTAAACTATATAATTTAATCTCTTTCTTCGTGGACTGTCACAGGAATAAATTGCTACCAAATGCTTATTTGTTATGACAAATGTACTTTTTGAACAATTACTCTAAGACTAGAAATGATAATCTAGAAAACAAACAGCAGTTGTAAAAGGATGCTGTCCACCTTTAACAAATACGTTCATTTTGTATAAGCAATTGTCTTGAAACATTATTATTTTTTTTCTATGCTTAGTGACAAATTTTTCAAAGGCTACAATGTAATTATAAACATATTTTAAATCACTGAATTTTATCTTTGTGTAATAATCTTGACAAATATTTCATAAATGCCTCCATAACAATATTGTTTTTTTATGTTAAATGTCAATATCGGATGTTTTAACTTTCCTTTCCTTCTTCCTTCTCGAATGTTTGTTGAGTCTTCTAAGGAAGGATGGAATTTACATTATGCTGTATTGAAGCCAACCCCTTGTATGAACAGGTCTACAAAGACAATTCACTTTTTATTTATTAATTTTTATTTTAGTTTTTCTTTTCTTTAGAACTGAAAGTCCTGTCTTAATTATTTATTTTTTTATTTTTTGGTTTGGATATTTGCTGAAGGACTTCTAGTCCACAATAGTATAAAATGTATGTATAAAATGCTCATATTAACGTTTTACGTACACTAGTTAATATAGTAATAAAGCCATTAAAAATACATTAATGTTGATTTTTAACCCTTTTTAAAAATTTTATTATTTAATAATACTGTATAATTGACGGAGCATGAGAAGTCTGAATTTTTTTTTAACATCACAATTAAAACATACACGCACATTAATAAGGATTCACAGAGCTCGTTTTTAGTATTTTTGAAACCGGGAATCCAGGACAGCTGTTTCTGGTTTCATATCCATCATCAGGTGGATAAACCCAGTATGTACAGCTCAGTGATCTCAAAAGACATATAAAGAAAACAAAAGTCAACAAAACAGTGGCTCCCCATATTAAAAACAACAATATATAAATGAAGAATAAAAAAAGCCAATCAATCAATCCCCGCTAGCAGGGATTAATTTGATTGATTGATAGGATTAATTTGTAGTAAAAGAATACATTTAACAACAAATTTAACGTGCGGAAATTATAATAACATCACAATAAAAACATACATGGACATAAATAAGGATTCACTGATCTATTTTTAGTATTTTTGATACCGGGAATCCTAGCTTCATAACCAGTATCAGCTGGATTTATTCTTAATTTATACATGGATGTATAATGTGTCTTTTTTTTTACAGTATATAAATTAATATAAAGGACCGTTGTTTTGTTGACTTTTGTTTTCTTTATATGTCTTTTGAGATCACTGAGCTGTAGATACTGGGCGAATCCATCCTGATGACGGTTATGAAACCAGAAACAGCTGTCCTGGATTCCTGGTTTCAAAACTACTAAAAACAGCTCAGTGAATCCTTATTTATATGCGTTTATGTTTTTATTGTGATGTAAAAAAAAATAATTTTTAAAAATTCGTATGTTCAGTCTATTATATAATTAAATAATAAATTTTAAAAAAGAGTTAAAAATCAACATTAAAGTATTTTTAATGGCTTTATTACTATATTCACTAGTATATGACATAATATGTTAATATGAGCATTTTATCCATACATTTTATACTTTCAGCAGTCCTTCAGCAAAAATCCAAAACAATAATAAATAAAAACGTAAATAATTGTCACAGGATATTATTATAATTTCCGCACGTTAAATTTATTGTTAAGTTAATTTTTCTTTTTCTCTGTTTGAAGACGTCGTGGTTGGACTGATTTCCTTAACATTTGGTCCAATTGAAAATATGACCACGATTATTTTGATTTCCCTCAGTCTTTGTTCTCACTATGTGATGGATAAATGAACATATTCCTTACTACTACTACTAAAATAAAAGATAAACTGATATGTTGAATGGTCTTGTGAACCAGGGGTCGTAAGTTCGATTCTCACTAGAGGCAATATCATAAGGATTATTTTTTTCCTAATAATCTCATTACAATTTCGCGAAGATATTTAATGAAAAATTATGCACAGCAAAACATTAAGCAACACTGAAGACTTACAAATAGGACAATACCACCTGCTCTTCCGAGATAAAAAAATAGAGCAATTATTTAAAAAACATATTTTTTTTTTTAATATACCACGGTTTTAAAACGGACTAAAAAGTATAAAATATTTTTTTCTAGCCCCATACAGATAGTCCTGAAAATTTATGATTGTAAATTTTTAATAGCTATGAAAATACTTGTAAGATTTAAAACGAAAAATGTGGGTCGCAAGACAACATACACTCCATCCAAACCATCTCAATTATCTATTGCATGCGTCCCACGTTTATCGTTTTAAATCTTACAAGTATTTTCATAGCTATTAAAACTGTACAATCACAAAGTTTCAGGACTATCTATATGGGTTAGGAATATATATGGGGCTAGGAAAAATTATTTTGTACTTTTTTAGTCCGTTTTAAAAACGTAGCATATCAAAAAGAATTTTTTTTTAAATAATTTTAATTCTTTTCTCTTTTCTCTCTTTTTATTTTTTAATTATATTTCCAAAACTTTCAGTGTATTTTTTTTTTATAATTTTAAGACACACTTGAAATAAAAATAATATAAATAAAAAAGAGTTATTGTAATTATTTTGTAATTCAATTCAGTTTTAATGCAACCACACTAAAATTACAATAAAATCTATTGAATATTTTTATATGGAGGTAAACATACTATAACATCAGTAACCGTGTTTAGAAACGTACTGTTATCAGTGCCTCTATAGCTCAGTGGCAGAGCACTGGTGTTGTAAACCAGGGGTCGTGAGTTCAATCCTCACTGGAGGCAGCGTTTCTCTTATTGGTATTATTATTTAATTTTATTCAAGCGTCTTTGTTTAATTGAGGCTGGAAATAAATAATAAATTTGTAAATAACTTTTAGAATATTTTAAAATAATTTAAGCAGATGTAAAGAAAACTGAATTTGAAATAAGTAAAATTTAAAAAGAAAAATTCCATTTAAAATATTCCGGAAAATTGGTAATAAATAAATAAATAAAATAAAATAAAATAAAAAAAAAAACAACAACAAACAAACTCATGCCTGCAGTGAGGTTCGAACTCACGATCCCTGGTTTACAAGACCAGTGCTCTGCCACTGAGCTATAAAGGCACTGATAATAAATCTTAATTTTGATCATTTTGATATTAGCATTTGATATTAGTAATTGTTATATTAGCATTCTTATAAAATCGTACCACTGTCGTTCCAAAATGGTTGCAGAATTGTGAATACAAATGCTTTATGTAACATCGCTCTAGTGGCAGTTTCGAGAACTACTGCTATCAGGCTTTTATTTTTTATTTTTACTTTCAAAGTAAAATTCTAGAACAACTGTAGGAGTAAGCTTTTAATAATAATGAATCTCATTTGCTGTAAAACGTGATGACATCGAGATACACTCGCATTATTATCCCTTCATTTTTGACGGTCATTTATCACAGTTTATATATGTGATAAATGTATTAATTTTCTGTTGTACGTGATGTTATACATGGGGCGCATGGAATAGATAATTGAGATGGTATGGATGGAGTGTATATTATCTTGCGCCCCACGTTTTTCGTTTTAAATCTTACAAGTATTTTCGTAGCTATTAAAAATTTACAATCACAAAGTTTCAGGAACATCTGTATGGGGCTAGGAAAAATTATTCCTACGTCTTAAAAACGTGGTATATTAACAAAATATTTTTTTTTTAATAATTATTTTCTGCTTTTTAGTCTTGTGTGTATGAAATTTTTCAATCGATTTTAAACATTTTCATGAGATTATAACAGAGACTTGTGGTAAATTTCAGGTTTATTTGAATTTCTCTTCTCTTGTCGTTTTTGCTTCTCCTTCTGTAGGCGTCGCTTGCGTTGGATGGCTGTCTCCTTGACCATCGAAGAAATTGTCATTAATGCACTACAGTTGAGTCCCAAAAACTCGGCCTAATATGGACCGAAGGGTGGCCGAGTTTGTGAAACTGCCGGGTTATTGGGAAAGGTATTAAAAAAAGAATAAGTACGATTTTTTTCGTCGTAAAATACTTTTATTTGTTGCTTGAGAATACAACTGTTTACAAAGAATGCTATAACTCAAACTTAAACTGTCCAAATAAACTTAAGAAAATACCTAATACAAGAACTGTATGTACATGTAACTTACGAATACTGTATAATCTGTTTAAACCTTTCGTTGAACAACTGTATATCCTTTACTATATGTCGTAGAAACATCCGCTTGTGCTTTCTTTATAGCAAATTTCCTAGCCTTTAAATTTGTTCCTTATGACGTTTGCTCTATTTATTGGTTTCGGCGATATTCCACAAAAATTGCCGAACAATCACAATTTTCATACATTTTTGAGAAAATCCTGATGTTTGGGAAGCCTGTGTCTCAGTACTATTGCAGCTACAGAGCTGGTTTCGGGCTCAAACTGAGACAAATTTATTCTATTTTAAATTTGAGAAAGATAATATTTTCTGTGAAACAGACCGTTCAGGAGATATTGTGTAAAAACATTGAAAAGATCCAAAATTTGATGTTTTGTTCATATCATGAGGCGCGCCGTGGCGCGCGGAAGTCGAAAACTTGGATTTTACGGTATAAGCCCAACACTAACAACATATCCAATAATCAAAACATACCCGACGTTTTGCATACCAAAATGTATCATTTTCCTGGACTATTTTTTGATGTCAAACTTTTTACACCCTTTCGTTGAACAACTGTATATCCTTTATTTTATGTCATAGAAATATCCGATTGTGCTTTCTTTTTAGCAAATTTCCTAGCCTTTAAATTTGTTCCGTATGACAACGTTCCGTTGTATTTCTTTGGTTTCTGTGATATTCAACAAAAATTGCCGAACAATAACAATTTTCATAAATTTTGTAAAAAATCGTAATTTCTGGGAAGCCGCATCTCGGTCACTATTGCAGCTACAGAGCTAGTTTTGGACTCAAACTGTGACAAATTTACTCTACTCTACATTTGGAAAGGATATTATTTTCTGTAAAGAAAACCGTTGAGGAGATATTGTGGAAAAACATAGCGAAGGCCAAAAATTTTGTTGTTTTGTTGCTACCACGTGGCGCGCCGTGGCGCGCGGAGGTCGAAAACTTGGATTTTATGATATAAGCCCAACACTCACAACATATCCAAAAATCAGAACTACCCGACCTTTTGAATACCAAAATGTACCATTTTACTGGACTAATTCACTATTGATATTATTATTATTAAATAAATCGTGGTAAAAAAATTAAACAGATTGATATACTGTATTATTATCGTGCTTCGGCAACGCAGCACTCTGCCGCACCGACCTTCATCGCGACAGCTCCAACGCCTTGGGGTCATTTGCAAAAACACTGACAACGCGCATCGGCAACGCCGCGCCGCACCGACCTGTCATCCGAAGAATTAGGGTTTCCTAACGAACAGACAATGTTAATGTTAAGAAAGCGAGTTAATATTGCATTGTCATCCAGTTCTGAGCTACGTTTAAAGTTTCAAGTCTCTAGCTCTTCGGGAAATTAGTTTAAAATCAATTGCAAAATTTGTATCGAACAAACAAACGGACAGACAAGAAAGCGAGCTAAAAAAACATGTTAAAAAATAGTCGTGGCACGAGATACAGGCTCTGTCCTAATACTTCAGCTGGCTTTAGAAATTGATCAGCTGCTGCTATGATGACAACTGTGATTTCGACGTCGATAAGAAATAAGGGTAAAGTTATTGGAGACAATCTTATGGTATCTTTTTTTTTTTTTTGCTTGGTGAGAGAACGGTACGGAAAATTCCATCGAGGGCTTGATGCCGTAACAACTTCCGGATAGCATCGTTCAACTTCCTGATTTATTTCTGAAGACTATCATAAATGAAGATTGAACTAGTGATGTCATAATTGACGTCAATAGCAAATAACAGACGTTGTTAAGGACAGCAACTTTACTTTAATAGTAACTTGGGAAAGAAAAAAAAAGATTAAAATGAAAATATTTTTATTGGTTGCAAATTCTTCCTACAGGCGAATTATATACTTGTATAATAATATAGTTTATAGCGAACTTTTTGAACCACTACTCACGTTGAATTGGAAAGATCTCATTAAAAAAAAATTTACAATCTGAAAGTATCACAGAATGTGATAACTATCAGAAAGATCACTATGAATAATTTGAAAGTATCACAGAATATCACAATCGGAAAGATAATCCAAGTCAATTATAAACTAATACAGTTTTACAAACTGTAAAATTATAAATATGTTAAATACTAAGGCAGTGGTTCCCAACCTTTTCAGCTGGCGACCCACCTTTCCATATCCTTTTTCAACTGGCGACCCACCTTTCCTTATCAGAATACCTCCACATATATAGGAATAGAAGAAATATATATTATAAAAGCGTTATTTTGTCTGTCATAAGACTTAACGTTTTTTCAATTTTCTGACCAAACTATAAGAGATAGAGTGGTCATGTAAATGGACAAAATGTAGATCTTTTTAAGACAAACAAAATGCTACAAAAATCTTTCGAAAAAAGTTTTTGGTTTCCAAGATGGCGCCGTTCTAAAGGGTCAAATTTTGACTTTTTCTCAATTTACACGAAAAGTATAAAAGATGGAAGAAAACTTATATTGAGAAAATGTTGGCATTTGAAAGTTCTATCGAACGATATATCACTTATTCACAAACGCTTCAGCGTTTGCAAGATACATGCAAAAATGTGAATTTTCGGTGTGTGACGCCGACCCGCAATACATCCGAGTTATTCGGAGAAGCCACAACGGGCTGGGAAGTTATATATTCTCCGACGATCGCAACATTAATTTGCTAAATAAATAAAGTTTGTTTTTTGAATGCTATATATGCAAGGGTTCCGGAGCGAAGCCACGGTAGCCGGCTATTATTATTTTAATATATAAAAACGTATATTATAAAACGTTATTCTATCTGTCATTCTGTAAACAAAATGCTAAATTACAAATTACTAAAATGTTACTAAAATAGAGAATCTATTCATGAAAATATATTAAAAAACTGTCCAACTATACTGATTGGCGACGTAAATATAGATATTTTCATAATGAATAAAAACAATGCAGTATAGAAATAGGTAAAACTTATGTGCAATAATGGTTTCAAAAATCGTCTTTACGGAACAACAAGAAACTGTACAATTCATGGAAATACGAAAACAAATATAGATCATATTTTCATAAATAAAAATGATATCAAAACACCAGGAATAATATGTAAAGAACGAATCGGATAAGAGTTGAAAATGAGACAATAACAGATCCAAATATAATCTAGAAAGAACTAATCAATGATGTTAACAAAACAAAATTCATGAAAATCTACATATATAAAAAGAAAAGTCCTGACTTACTCACTCACTGACTCATCAACGTCCACCCGAAACCCTTGGATCTAGAAAGCTGAAATTTTGCACACAGATGTAGACAAGGAATAAGGCCGGATTTTTCGAAATTCGGGATAGGGAATAATCTGGCAAACTGACGATGAAGTGTATGGCGGCAACCCCTGGTGTGTGGCGCCAACCCGCAATACACCTGAGTTAAGTGGAGAAGGGCACAACGGGCTGGGAAGTCGTATATTCTCCGATCTCAATATTAATTTGCTAAATAAATAAAGTTGTTTTTTTTTTAATGCTATATACGCAAGGGTTCCGGAGCGAAGCGACGGTACCCGGCTAGTATAGAATAAAACCATATTTGTATCGTATCCCTTCCTTACATATGATCGATTTTTCTGATCTTTTCTGGTAGTTTTAGGATCAAGTCGCGACCCACCTGTAACCCTTCCGCGACCCACCGGTTGGGAAACACTGTACTAAGGTATTCTTCAATGAATGAATGAAGATACGAAAATTTTTTACCACACAACCACCGGAGCGTATGAAAATACAAGGTTGCCATAAAATAACTTTCTCTGTTTGGAGGCATCTGCAGCGAAAACTAATGAACGGAATGAAACCAAAATTCAGGTATAGTCTATTGAGGGTACGGGGAGAAGAATTCTGCAAAAAAAAAAATTAGTATCAAAAGTCGCCGATAGGAGAAAATTCGGCGCTGCTGTCACTCTAAACGTAGATTATGCAAATTTTCTAGTGCAGAAGTGACAGCAGCGCTACTCAGTCCTTTTAAAAAGGGAAGAGCGAACGTTCAGTCAAGCAGTTCATCGATTGACTGTTGAGTTGTACTTAATATGCGACCTACCTGACCTCAACGTATGAACTCTGCCTTGAATCCACACCACACAGTTACTTTTGAAGAATGCAGTGGCGCTTGATGAATCACTGATGCCCAGATTCGGAAATTGACTGACCCATTCAGATAAAAATGAGCCTCATCTCCCCATAATATGTTCCAAGACCAATCATTGTTGATATCCATTTGGTCAAGAAATGTTAGCGCGAAAGTCAGGCGCTTATCATAATCTGTAGGCAGTGGCGTAGCAACGCCTTTGGTGGCCCGGGACGGGTGTTCCATTATTCAACAACCAAAAAAAAAAACTGCTCTCAATAGACCATACCTGAATTTTGGTTTCATTCCGTTCATTAGTTTTCGCTGCAGATGCCTCCAAACAGGGAAAGTTATTTTATAGCCATCTTGTATTAAAGTGGCGAGAGGAACAGGAGTCTCCGAACTAGTCTTGTTGGGCAGTCTGGCCGAGTCTAAATACCGCTTTAGATGTACCAATTCACAGGCAATCTGCGTGCCATCATCGCACCTTGGCGAGATGGAAAGCACATTGTCCCTTTTAGAACGTGTTCTAATTTCAAAGAGATGGCATACCTTCTCTAAAGAACCATCTGGCACTAGCGCTTCTGGTGGCGAATTATAGAACTTGAAGTCTAATAGATTTGTATCTACACTTCCGTGCAGCTAAATCGACTCACCTCTTCAGAGCGCACAAAAAAGGCGTATATTTTTTAAATGGTTTAACCGATTTTCAAAAAACTCTTTTTTTTTTTTAAAGCCTAATGTTTTTACTTTACAATGACACCATTATCATTAAAATCTGTACAATATTTTCCAAATGAATGTGATCTGAACGTAAGCGTAGCAAAATGCAGTCTGAACGGAAACCACCAACTCCGTTATAAAATCCCACGTGGACCGATATTTCTTATCAGTCGCTTATCAGACGTTCATCTATACACATCTCTGCAAGTTTAATTCATTGTTTTCACAAACCCATGGATACTACGCCAGAAGACGCCACACAAGTTGTTGCTTTGTTGCAAGCAGGCCACAGTCAACGAGAAGTCGCTCGTCAACTAAACTTGAGCCAATCTGCTGTCTCAAGAGTATTCAGAAGGTTTCAGGAAACTGGTATCTTCACTCCGAGACCACATACTGGACGGCGCCGATTCACATCTGAGAGGGACGATCGCTTTATGGTTTCAACTTCACTGCGAAATCGCCATCTCACGGGCGTCGATCTACAACAGGAGCTGAGACAAGTTCGTGGAGTAGCTGTTAGTCAGTGGACAGTCAGAAGACGCTTGAAGGAAGCCAACCTCACTCCAAGACGGCTCGCTAGAGGCCCAAAATTGATCGTAAGTCACCGCACAGCACGACTCGAATTTGCTCGGGAACACGTCAATTGGAGCACCGAGCAATGGCGGTCCGTCCTATTCACTGATGAGAGCAGAATGTGTCTCCATGGTAATGATAGGAGAGGCCGGGTCTACCGGCATCCAGGAGAGCGATTTTTACAGTGCTGTTTTGCTGAAACAGCCTCGTACGGCGGCGGTTCCTGCATGATGTGGGCTGGCATATCTCTTGAGGGAAAAACAGATCTTGATGTCATACCTGGTGGAGGCCGGAGGGGGGGTCTGACTGCTCAACGATACATTGAGGACATTCTCCTGGATCATGTTGTGCCCTACGCAGGATATATCGGGGAAGACTTCATGTTGGTGCATGACAATGCCCGGTGTCATTCAGCACGTAGCACTCGGCAATTCATGGAGGAGGTTGGTCTCGAGACGATGGAGTGGCCAGCCCTCAGTCCCGACATGAATCCGATTGAGCATTTGTGGAACGAGGTCAAACGGAGGGTCCGAGCCAGAAATCCGCCACCGTCTAATATCAACGAGCTCAAGATTGCGCTGGAGGAGGAGTGGAGTAGGATCCCCCAAAACTTTGTCAAAATCTTAATAGGGTCTATGAGGAACCGCATGCAAGCCGTCGTACAGGCAAGGGGAGGCAATACCAAGTATTTGGTATTGTTTCCTTGTTTTGCTTGAATTTTTTGTTGTAATTTAATTTTGAGTATCCCCAATTTTTTTTCGTCAGCATGCATTTTGCTTGTGCTTTCATTCAAAATGCATTATAAAACAAAATATTGTACAGATTTTAATGATAATGGTGTCATTGTAAAGTAAAAACTTTAGGCTTTCAAAAAAAAAAGTTTTTTGAAAATCGGTTAAGGCCTTTAAAAAATAGACGCCTTTTTGTGCGCTCTGAAGGGGTGAGTCGATTTAGCTGCACGGAAGTGTATTTATTCCAAATTACCGATTACAAAAATGATATGCACGTACGGAGGTCATCTTTTCCTTATGTTTTCGTGGATGCTTCCAGAAACCGCTACATTATTAACCATTAAAATCATTACAGAATTTCGACCTGAAAATTTGAATCGACGAGCGATTGGAATCTCGAAACCATATCGTGGTTGGTCGAGATTTAACGAGAAATGTCGAAACTGAAAACAAATAAAGATGAAAAAAATGAATACTTCCTATTTTTAATTAATTAAAAACATTCTTTCACCTATTAAATGCATTGCAATGATTTTTATATAAATCAATATTTTTCGTAAATAAAACGTAGATATGATGACAATTGAGAAGTGTAAATTTTCCGTGTGATGGAAGGCGTTATGGAACATGTAAAGAAAGAGTTTTAAAGCTTTTTATTCACTGGCAATCTACCCTTTCATTGCCATCGATATAGCCTACTCAAAAGCACGTCTACAGCGGCCTTAACTCTACAGGCGCTGAGGGGAGGGAACACTTAGGGGACTAGCCGAGTCCTATTAGTCCATTGACCACACGCTATTGGTTTCCAGTATTTTATACAAAATAAAAGTAAATTTTTTAAAAGAAAATTTCATTATTTGAAATTATACAAAAATTAATGGAATTATATTGCAGTCAACTTCTGGTCTTTTTTTTTTTTTTTTTTTTTATTAAGGAAGGTTAAGAACATCACCTATTTATTAAATAAAAGAAGAAATACTAAAAATGTAATATTGTAGATGAAAATAATCGAAAAAGAATTTGATCTCATAACAATCAACCTGAAGGCTACAGGAAAACTGAAGCGAGTTCCGGAATTTGAAATAGGAGAGGCCATGATGGTTTTAAGTTCAATTTATCCTTTTCTAGCTGTATTACCCGGGTCATGTTGTTTTTTTTGTTTTTTTTTATATATAGAGAAACTGGGGAGTAGAACATTTACAAATCATATATAAGCATAATATGTACACATGTTTTTCTAGACTGTTGTCTAGTTCAATAAGAAATAGAACTAGGTGGAGTGAAATTCCGGCGGAGATTCCTCGCTCTCTGTTCTCTTGGCAACGATTGTAACTGATATTTACTACTAAACAATCGTAGCAAATGTGTTCGTTTCAAAATAATTATTCAATTTTGTTTACATCTGATAGGCTACATAATATTTATTGCACCTATATATTCAAAATAAACTTAATATTTATTTGTTAGTTTCTTGAGTAACATGAGTTTTATAAATACACTAGCTGTCTTATAAAGCTTGCCGGAGGAATGTTGGAAAGCAAAGAACAGCTTAAGTCGCAATTTAAATGAACGCCGTGTTCTGTTTATAAGAAGTGTGCTGTTTTAGGCTTTTAAACCAGGGGTGGGCAATTGTTTTGGCTCGGGGGCCACTTTGTGGCAGCGGAGGTTAGGGGAGGGCCGCACCTTTTAAAATGATTGCATTGATTAGTTAACTTTGCATTTCAGAAAAGGTATAAATTGTATCATAAAAATCAATAATGAAATTATTTAAGTTTTTTTTAAATTTTGATTTTTTTTTTTTTTTTTTTTTAAGGAAATTTACAGATTTACTGTTGCAAAGACAAAATTGAAACTAACCAGATCAACCGGAAAAGCGCGTATCTACACGCGCATGTGTATTGAAGTGGCCGTCCTAGTGGAAAAAACGAGACGAATCTTCGGTCGCGCACGGGAAGGAAATCTCGGTTCAAGGCGGATTTTTCTGACTTTCTTGGCGGGCCACAAAAAACTTTGTAGCGGACTGCTATTTGTCCATCCCTGTTTTAAACAATTTCCAAAAAGAATGACCTTACAAATTTCACGCATACTTATCTATTAACTAACAATTTTTACATCTTAGAATGTAAGGAAAGCAAAAAATAATAAACTTTGAACAGTAAAATATTGTATGGCCAAAACATACAACTTCAGAAAACATATCCGCATAGGTGCTGATTAGCGTGAGAATGCCCGTACGACCATCCTGTCTTTACCATTTAATTCCTGTTCTCCCCGAACACGTCACCTCCAGCTCCTGACCAACTTGACAAAGGGGAACTCGCAGTCTCTTTCACACGACAGCAAAGGTATCGCCTGCAGGGCCCCTGTTATCAATAAAGGGTAATTATGAAATCCTATTAACGCGTCCTATATCTGAAAAGAGTAAGAAACATCTGAAACTGCACAAATACGTAAGAATTG
>JAFIDM010009631.1:279815817-279831684 GCA_023159025.1 Thereuonema tuberculata | reverse complement strand
ATAATTTCCCCACCTCTACTTCAACGCGTTTCCAACACGACCTTGACTGGCGGTCAACTCACGACGACGCGACAATGTACCGTTACTATCGCATTTCTCTACCCCACGCTACTTTAGGGGAAGATTCCACCCCCACCCCGGTCAGTACAAGAGCAGACTCCTTCTGAAACAGTATAACAATTTCGAGTGTTTTGTGAAAACGTGAAGTTCGCGAATAAAGTTAAGTTCTCTATTAGCAGGCAGCTGATGCTGACGTCATGCTGTGAGCAGCTATAAAGATGGCGGGCTGCGCTGCGTGAGTTACGAAATTACGTCACAGTTGCACACACACTTCCGTGCATGCCTATTGCTTAACTGTACTTTGAAGAAAAAACAAATGTTGAGATGTGATTTCTTATATTTTAAATGTTGCGTGTTAATAAAATTGTTGTTAATTACATTTCTTGCTTTAAAAAATCAATATTTAACATGGTTTTCCTTACACTTTCACCATATTTTTTTTCCTCAAATTGAAAAACATCGCGTAATTCCCCCCCTCTTTTTTTTGTCAAAATATTGATGAAAAAAAAGGGGAAATTATGCGAGTAAATACGGTAATTGATATTTCCAAAGAAAATGCACCTTTTTCAAAATTATATCTTTCTGAAGTTTATTAAAAAGACTATTTTGCTGTTTTTTTTTAATGTAAATAATCCTATTAGATTACTATTTTTGTTCTTTTTAATTTATTTCCTATTTTGTTATACTTATTTGAATATTCGCTAGTAATGAAATAAATTAATGTTTAATGAAATAAAAATTAACTTAGTAGTCAAATTTTTCGTAGCGAGAACCCAAGACGGACCGTTTCGAGATTCCTATCTCTCATCGGCTGGGTTCGCCCAGTACTCAATAGCTCCAAAACCAAAAGAAACATAAATAAAGGACTAGTAAACAAAACAATGACCCATTAGCTAAAAAAACATCAAAATATAAATTAAGAATAAAAAAGGCAATAACTAATCCCCGCTAGCTCTAGACTTAACATGTAAACGATTAACTTGTAAAGAAAATATATACATAATATATGGTAATGGATAGGAGAGGCCGGGTCTACCGGCGTCCAGGAGAGCGATTTTCACAGTGCTGTTTTGCTGAAACAGTTTCGTACGGCGGCGGTTCCTGCATGATGTGGGCTGGCATATCTCTTGAGGGAAAAACAGATCTTGTTTTCATACCGGGTGGAGGCCGGAGGGGGGGGGGGTCTGACTGCTCGACGATACATTGAGGACATTCTCCTGGATCATGTTGTGCCCTACGCAGGATATATCGGGGAAGACTTCATGTTGGCGCAAGACAATGCCCGGTGTCATTCAGCACGAACCACTCGGCAATTCATGGAGGAGGTTGGTCTCGAGACGATGGAGTGGCCAGCCCTCAGTCCCGACATGAATCCGATTGAGCATTTGTGGGACGAGCTCAAACGGAGGGTCCGAGCCAGAAATCCGCCATCGTCTAATAAAAACGAGCTCAAGATTGCGCTGGAGGAGGAGTGGAATGGGATCCCCCAAGACTTTGTCAAAATCTTAATAGGGTCTATGAGGAACCGCATGCAAGCCGTCCTACAGGCAAGGGGAGGCAATACCAAGTATTGATTAATAAATGTTTCCTTGTTTTGCTTGAATTTTTTGTTGTAATTTAATTTTGAGTATCCCAATTTTTTTTCGTAAGCATGCATTTTGCTTGCGTTTTCATTCAAAATGCATTATAAAACAAAATATTGTACAGATTTTAATGATAATGGTGTCATTATAAAGTAAAAACATCAGGCTTTCAAAAAAAAAGTTTTTTGAAAAATCGGTTAAGCCATTTAAAAAATATACGCCTTTTTGTGCGCTCTGAAGGGGTGAGTCGATTTAGCTGCACGGAAGTGTATTTATTCGAAATTACCGATTACAAAAATGATATGCACGTACGGAGGTCATCTTTTCCTTATGTTTTCGTGGATGCTTCCAGAAACCGCTACATTATTAACCATTAAAATCATTACAGAATTTCGACCTGAAAATTTGAATCGACGAGCGATTGGAATCTCGAAACCATATTGTGGTTGGTCGAGATTTAACGAGAAATGTCGAAACTGAAAACAAAGAAAGATGAAAAAAATGAATACTTCCTATTTTCAATTAATTAAAAACATTCTTTCGCCTATTCAATGCATTGCAATGATTTTTATATAAATCAATTTTTTTCGTAAATAAAACGTAGATATGATGACAATTGAGAAGTGTAAATTTTCCGTGTGATGGAAGGCGATATGGAACATGTAAAGACAGAGTTTTAAAGCTTTTTATTCACTGGCAATCTACCCTTTCATTGCCATCGATATAGCCTACTCAAATGGCACGTCTGCAGCGGCCTTAACTCTACAGGCGCTGAGGGGAGGGAACACTTAGGGGACTAGCCGAGTCCTATTAGTCCATTGACCACACGCTATTGGTTTCCAGTATTTTATACAAACTCAAGAGCGGTCAAGAAAAACGTCTACACTCGACAGAGTCGTAGCGAGAAGTGTGCTTTGAATGATTAGCAGCGAGATTCAAGAACCCGAAGGGGCAGGAAAGGAATGAAGTGACAGGCATGGTCGAAAATTCCCCGTAAAGGCTTGGCTTTCTTAAAGTGAAGGCGCGGCTGAAAAGACAACACGATGGCATGCAAATGCAGAAGAAAGATGCGTTTGTCCACTTTTGAGGGTTACGAGTTATCCGGAGTAGAATTAAATTTGGTGACGGGTAAAGGAGGGTTATTTTACATTATTGTGTATGAGACCTTGTCGGGACCAAAGGAAAACGACGACTTAAACGGAGTGACGACTTATCCGGGTGACGACTTAACGAGGTTTTACTGTAAATTTAGTTTGAAAATATGGGTTTTACCTGGCTATAAGTGAGTTACTGCTTACAGAGCTATGACTAAAGCAAGGGATAACTTGAATTTACTAAATAAATATGCAGTGACAAAATAATAATTGTTGGATACGCGATTTACGCGATTCGAAAAGAATACCAACTTTGCGATTTTTTTTCCAAGCTCAGGAGCAAAACGTCATCTTGATTTTTTTTTTTATCAGTTACTTAAAACTTTTTTTTAGACTGGGATAAAAATCTCAAATTTTTAAATGTTGTCCCACATGGCCATTTAAATTTTTTCCTAAATGCTTACATGCTTTCTATTACTATGAAACTGTTAGTCCTAGATTAATTTTGTAAGAAGTTTTGGATTCAGCATAAAAAAGTACATGGGAAAAACAAATTTGGTTCCATTTGATTGATTAGGAGATGAGATATTCAAGAAAATAAGTCAAAAAAGGGGCGTGGTACAGAAAAAAAACTTCAAAAATTCATATCTCGGCAAATATTTAACCAAAAAAAATCCGATATTTTGCAGAATGTGTTATCTTATGACCCTTTACATGCAAATAAATTTTCATAAAAATCTGTGATGGTGTGGTGAACTCATCAGGTGATCTGACGTGGATGACCCAAGTTAATCCTTTACATGGTAAGCCTTGAGCTAGCTGGGATTACTTATTGCCCTTTTTATTCTTAATTTATATTTCGATGTTTTTTTAGCTTCAGGGTCATTGTTTTGTTTATTTGTCCTTTGTTTATGTTTCTTTTGGTTCTACTGAGCTATTCAGTACTGGGCGAACCCAGTCGATGAGAGATAGGAATCTGGAAACGGGTCTTGGGTTCCCGGTATGAAAAATGCAAATATAGCTCACTGAACCTTTAACTGTGAACGTTAATTTATTTCATTAAATTCTTGAATATATTTCCTTTATTTATCTTATACTATTATGATGAATTTAAACAAATTATTACGTATAATTTTTTAATTACAGTGAAGTCTCACTTATACGAAACTCACTTATGCAAAACATTCAGTTATACGAAGAATTTCTCATTCCCCGGCGAAACCCCCAAAGTCCTGTATGTAATTCACTTACATGAAATATTCACTTATACGAATAATTTTTGGTTCCCCCTCCTATTCGTATAAGTGAGACTTCACTGTACATATATTCGAGAATTTAATGTTTATTTTAACACTGAAATAGAAGTAAAATAGTAGAAATAAACTAAAGAAAGAATAAGAATAAGAAGCCTCTAGAAGTACTCACGTAATAAAAATTATGAAAATTTTTAGTATAATTGAGTTGTATTTTAATAACAAAGATAACAGTGACATATTCATATAGTCTACAATCATCTCCCAAAATTATGTAAAGCTTCAATTTGACAGAAAAAACATCTTATTAATTATTATTATTATTATTGTTATTTTGTAAAAGTTTCAAACCATCGGTTTCCCCAGCAAAGACAACATGGCGGGTCAAGGACCACAGCACATATTGCCAAGTGTAAAAAAACAAACAAAAAAAAACAAAACAAAAAACAAAAGTGTGCAAGAATGGTTAGAGATGTGTGGTTGTGTCCATAAATTTCCTAATTTCTGGAGCGTGCCTAAGTGTTTTTGTGAAGCCCTGGTGTGCTGAGGCTGTGGTGCAATGCGTGAGGCACCAGAACAGTGGCGATGGGTACAACACGTACTCGATCCTGCCTCCACTGCTTCTGGAGCTCGTGTGCTAGATCGGTGTATTTACTGATCTTGTCTGTGTGAGTTTTCTGCATGTTCTTACTGACAGGCACTGCAATATCAATGAAATAGGTCTGTTTGTTGACCTTATCAACCAATGTGATGTCAGGTCTGTTGTGATGTATGGTCTGTGTGAATGGGACGGTCCCAGTACAACTTATATGAAGGCGACTCTAATATACTTTGTGGTATGACTTGTATACGGAACCGTGTTCTTAATAAGTGAGTGTTTGTGTTCTAGCTGTTGATAGACGATCGACCTACCTGATTGTATCGGTGGAGGTAGTCTGTTTGGGAGAGAAGGGGACAGCCTGTTATTACATGGTCGATCGTCTCATGCGTCGTCATTTTCTATATCTGTCGTCGTGTGTGGTGCATCGTGTAGAATGTTTCTTGTAGTTGCATGTGGGGATGACGTGGTCCAGTATCGCGATCACGAACCCCTCGGTCTCCCCAAACAGCTCACCACTCGTCAGCCATCTGTTCGACGCTTCCATGTCGACATGAGGCTGGCTGAGTTATTATTATTATTATTATTGTTGTTGTTGTTATTAATACACCAAATACTGTACGAGGAACATGAAAATATTCACCTAATTTTCAAAGGAAACCATTTAATCTGCAGTGTTTTTTATACTTTATCGGACAAATGAAGAGTAAATCACTAAATGATCAGTAACATCCGTAAACCAGTGTTTTTTTAAAAGCAGTGTTTTTTAAAAAGACTGTTCGCAAATACTTTATTTTACTTCTTGACCGTATGAATGTTTATCATAAATGTTAACAAAAATTAACACTATTTAAATTCATTATTTTTTGAAGTATTAAATTAAAACTATTTATTCAGTGTTTCGGTTGAAATGTTTACTATCTTATTTAAACTACTAAATTAAATAAAATTTTACATTTTTCTTTTGAAAAGAAATTACAATCACCTAAGTTAAGAATCACCTAAATTATGCTCAGTTCCCATCGCATAGTGGGGACTGAGCATGCTGAGGCGGGTGAGTGGGGCGGGGGCATTTCGAGGATTAGGAGGGGATGAAGACATGTGCCTATATTTTCCCTTGGAAAATTGCATTCGCTCCTTATATATTTCCACTTTGAAATGATTTTTCCTATCTTCAAACCCTTATAATCACGTTGCTTTAGAACTTTTGCCACAAACTTTTCAGAGCTTTTAGGGCATTGGTTTAACTGCAAATAAGTAACAAAAAAGTCGAAATCTGTTCACGGGTTTTTTAGGGAGCGGTCCGAGGCATGACCTCAAAGTTGCGACCTAGGTAACTGCCATACATTTTGAGCTTTTGAGCTAAAACTTTTATGGTTACTAGACCTTTAAGGACTCGGTTGGTATTGTATTTCAACCAAATCGGATCACCCGTTTCAAAATGGCAGTCGATAGAAATTTCCACTTTTCAAAATCTTACCCTGACGTTGTTTTAATAGCTTTTGCCACAAACGTTTTACAGCTATTAGGACATTGGTTTAACTACACATAAGCAATAAAAAAGTAGTCATCTCTTCGCGGGTTTTTAGGGGGCAGGGCTTAGAAGTCGGACATGATCTTAAAGTTGTAAATGTTTTAAACATTTTTCATCTTTGGAGAATTCACTTACCGCGATAGATACGCGGCAGAGATATTTTAAATTAAACCATAAATCCGCTACCTAGCATATTTTGTGTTAATCCGTCCATCTGTTTTAACGTGATGCAAACACATTAAAACAAACAAACAGACAAATGGAGATACATATGACAAAAAAATTCCAGTGGTATGGGGAAATTTCTTACGCTCAGTAATAATTTGCAAAATTATTATTATTTTTTTTTTTTAGAAATGTTTTTGAATAATAATTATTACAAAGCGTGCTGGGTTAAAAACGAGAAGGTTTAACATTAAAAAACTTCCTTTCGATTCTAATATAACAGACTGAAAAAAAAAGATATTGAATAAAAATGTATAAAACTAATATAAAAGACTGAACGAAGTTTTATACATTGTAAATATATTTGTATATTTAAGTATATAAATAAATATATAAGTAGAGAAATATATTTTCCTTTCCTTTTTTTTTCTTTTCGAAGAGTTACCTCCCCCCAGATGATTAGTTCCTGGTTAGGCTTTTTTTAAATACGTATATTAGTGAAGGAGCGTCATAATAATAAAGAATTGCTGCTAGATTTTTTTTTTTTGTGTTTAAGGGTTAAAATCCGTAATCACCTAAACAATAAAATATATTGATATTCTATTGCTATAAAATAAAATAAAATAAAAGGAGCATTCATCTTTCCAAAATTCACACTTCAAACCAATGATCCGGTAGCCTGCAGAAATCAGAAATCAGTAACTAAGAACAAGATGGAAATACTTTCTCAATTGGGAATTTGCATTTCAGAAAACATTTTGTAAAATACATTTGTGATTTCGTACCTTTTTTGAGTAAAACTTCGTATGCTTCAAATCGAAAATGAAAGAAAAACTTCGAAAACATACTATTTAAAACTAAAAAATGTGATATTATCTGGTGATACGAAAATGCTTTCTAATTGCATATCTCATTAGTTGCGCTGTAATTGGTAATAATGCCAAACCAGTGGATTAAGGCTAATTTTCTTTGTTGTTGTCGTAAATACATTTTAAAATGAAACTGGCTTTATTTTATAGTTTTTAAGAAAATTAGAAATTTAAGTGGGACTTTCTCCCTGTAAAATAAGAAAAACGGCGGTCTTAGAATTATTTTGAGACTGACGGAAAAGTTGCAAATTTGAGGGTCATTCCGAAACTGAAAGTGTTTTTTTTTTTTTCTGTTGTATTTGCAAACGAATCATCATAGAAACTAGCATACCTCACTTTACCTAACCTAGTGTTAATTAAAAGGAAAATGTTTGCTTTTTTTTCTGTTTTATTTACAAACGAAATAAAAGAAGGGATCTTAGGAATTTTCCACCAGATGGTGTCTTGCCTTGAAAATGCTCATGTTCTCTGCCGGCGAAAGACTTCCAACTAAATCTCAAATTTTCTTAAAAAGTACACAAAACCCCCAGAATTTTCCAACGATTTCATCCCTAATATGTATTTAGGAACTTTTTCCTTCCAAAAAAAAAAAAAAAATTCTAACTACTAGATGCGCAGACTTTGAAACCGCAGACGAATTTCCTACTAAAAAAAAAAAATCTTCTATGATCAATTCTTGACAAATAAAAAATATAATATTCAAGTTTTAATGTACTTTCATTTCCAAATTTTGTAGAAATAAAATTGCTTTTCCATTTCGGCTGACATCAGCTATATTGGATTCTATTAGATGCCAAATTTTCGGTACGCGGTAATTGGGCGACGCGCGACGGTCAACTGGCGATTACAATGGGCGATAGTCAAATCAACTCCTTCTATCTCTTTGGTCAAGTCTTAGTCAAGTGGGCGATGCGACGGTTAATTGGACGACAGAAATTAAAAAATTTTTGATTAGCAAGCATACGATTTTTGTGTGTGTAAATATTAATTATGAATATCAAATATGAATATTAAATATAATTATGAACTAAATATACTTATAAATATAATTATGAGTTTTAAATATAAATTAATAATTTAAAATATTTTTTTTTTGAATTTCATATACTTGTTTTGTTTTAATGTATATATGTAATACGTGTAAAGATGCGTAAAAAATAAAATACTTACCTCATTTTACAGAAATCTCGTATGTTTTCACAATATATTTCGTCTTCAGAAAGCGATTTTTTTTTTTTTTTTGGAAAACTTTTCGATCTGTCTTAGTTAATTTCGTTTGTTTATCCCGGAAGTTCATTTAGAGTCCCTCCATTTTTCTCCCATTGACATTGACTCAGTTGTGATTTTCCCAGTTCAATTTTCAATTGAAGTTGTTGTATCCGGAAACTGTATTTAATGCCACGATTTACTTTCTTATCTCACAGATCAGCTAGCCGGTTTTTTGTAAATCAGTGATAAGTAATATTCCGCTGTGAATTTTTATTTACTTATGTAATTATTTTTTTTTTATTAAATTGTAATAAAAGGGGGAAGGCTTAAATTAAAAAAAAAAAAATAATCTAATCCTGCCTCCAGTGAGGATCGAACTCACGACCCCTGGTTTACAAGACCAGTGCTCTGCCACTGAGCTATAGAGGCTTACGCTACTACACCGTCAAGCTTTATTTAGTTAAGATAAGCTTGAGAATAGTTCCTTTTATTATCTTGTAGTTAATTAAACATTTCTTTATAACATGTATGCTATACAATTACTATGAAACTTTTAATATATTTTAAAAATAAAACTCTAATGCATTTCGTTAACAAAAACTTCAAAATATTTGTATAACCGAATTAAGTATTGAATATCCAGTTTCATTTTTTTATGTATAGGCCTACGTAGAAGCTCTTGTAATTCGATTTGACTTTTTCTCTTCATTGCAAGTCAGATTTCCTAACTTTCTCAATTTGTCACTATGTTATTACATTAAATGAATGTAATCAATAAAAAGTTGTTTTGTTGTTTAATTTTGGAAGACGCTATTTTTAATTTACTTTTAATTTTACTTATCTAACTGTAACAAAAGTGACCATGTCCGACCGAATGATAGTTACTGTAAAACCCTAGTAACAATTAAGAATCATTATCTGATTTGCACCAACTTTTAAATTCGCATGAAATAATTTTTATGTAAAATTAAATTTTCCTACAAAATTTAACCATTTATTTTATTTAAAAACTTTACAAACGTAAGTGAGAATTGTATTTTTATCTGCATTTAAAATTTTATTATTTATGTGTAACTTACATAAAAAGAAATAATAACAAAAGAAGTACTAGTTATAAAACGATCCACTATCATGCTTATCTGAACAACTTCTGAGATTGTTTAGTAAGGTACTGGTTCCTCAATAGCTCAGTGGCAGAGATCTGGTGTTGTAAACCTGGGGTCGTGAGTTCGAACCACTGGAGGCAGGATTAGAAGCATTTTCTTTTTCTTTTTACCCGAATAATCTCATTTCAAATTCGTGGGAAAACAAATATCTTCATAAAATAAAATAAGAACGAAATATACATGAGCAGAATCCTACCACCTGCTCTGCTAGATAAAGCAGCAATAAATATAAAACTTGTTTCGGATGCGTCATAATAGAGTCATCAACTTCATCCGTAGAATTGAAACGATATACAGTAAAACCCCGTTATTACGCTCGTCAAGGGACCGTGACCTACAAGCGTAATAAGCGGGATAGCGCTATAAACGGGGAATGATTTATATGATGGGGAAACATTTAGACACCATTTTACAGGAAAGATACTTGATTCTGAAATAGATATAGTGCAAATGTGAGCTTATTTCCTATTAAAAAAATCTTTGATTGTGGTTTGCCGTGTGTGTATGCTACTGTTATAAATTACGACATTTTCAATGCGGTTCAAGAAACTATTAACATCAATTGATACTCCACTAGGAGCAATACAAATATATTTTCGGAGCAGTTTTAGTGCACTGCCCGCTATTTCACGCGCCTTTTCTTGAATGATTGGGTCATTTAATGGCACTGATGCATCACGGGACTGATGAATCCATTCAATTAGAATTTCCTCGGCATCTTCACATTTTCCACACTACTTTTTTACGTTTGCAACCATCCTTCGCTGAATTGATAATTCCATTCTTATTTTTTATTATTGTTCTCAGACTGGATCAGGGAATTCTTAGATTCTGCGAAAACCTTCTGATTTAGTGTAGAATTCTCGTCGTACTTACGAAGAATTTGCAATTTTTCACTTATAGAAAGGGATTTCCGCTTCAAAGAGTTCGAAGATTCCCTCCTACCAGGGAAAGAAAAGAATCGTTACAGTGTTACATTTCTTTTCGATACAAATTTTCCGATATAAAAAAGCGCTACAAGCGGGATTTGAAGCGTTATAAGAGGGTAAAAGTATAGAGAGTTATATAGAAAATTCCAGGGACCGCATGAAAGGAGCGTAAAGAACGGGATAGTGCTATAAGCGGGAGCGTAATAACGGGGTTTTACTGTAGTTGCAATAAGCGAAACAGCAAACTTTGTTACGGAAATAATTTTATTTTAATAAGAATTTACAAATAAAATAGTTAAAATGTGAAGTTTACAATTCTTATTTGTTGAAAGATTCATTATATAGCCCTAAAGGGTTCTTAGAAACCATAGTAAGGTGCCAAGATATAATACAGTAAAACCTCGTTAAGTCGTCACCCGTTTAAGTCGTCGTTTTCCTTTGGTCCCGACAAGGTCTCATACACAATAATGTAAAATAACTCTCTTTTACCCGTCACCAAACTTAATTCTACTCCGGATAACTCGTCACCCTCAAAAATGGCCAAAATTATCTTTCTTCTCCATTTTGAATGCCGTCGTGTTGTCTTTTCAGCCCCGCCCCTTCACTTTAAGAAAGTCAAGCCTTTACGGGGAATTTTCGACCACGCCTGTCACTTCATTCCTTTCCTATCCCTTCGGAGGATTTGGGTTCTTGGAATCTCGCTGCTAATCATTCAAAGCACACTTCTCGCTGCGACTCTGTCGAGTGTAGACGTTTTTCTTGACCGCTCCTGAGTGTGACTTCATTTCATAGTGAGTAAGCCCCGCTATAAGGGCTATTTTTTTATCTTGCAATTTCGTGGTTCGATTACGTTTTTAACATGCCAGGGAAACGAAAATTTACCTCGTTATCTTTTAAAGAAAAAAAAGACTTAATTGCACTTTTTGAAAAATCAAATGTTTCGAAAACAGCTTTTGCCAAAGAACACCATATTCCCAGGACTACATTAAACGATATTCTATCATCGAAACAAGTAATTGAAGAAGCTGACCGCAAAGACAAAAGAAAGAGAATGAGGAAATCGAAGTTTGACGAGATCGAGGAGGTTTTAGTTCGATGGCTAAAACATGCCAGATTGCAAAATGTGCCGATTTCTGCCGTGATTCTAAAAAAAAAAAAACCATGGAAATTCTAAGGAGTTGAACATTGAAAATTCGGCGGCAGCAATGGTTGGCTGGAACGTTTCAAAGACAGACATTGCCTTTCTTTTAAAACGATCAAAATGCTTTTTAAAGGATTTAAATGATTTTTTTTTTATTATTATTATTTTCCATTCATTCCTTTGCATGTATTGATTTCTGAAAATCTTGTTTTCCTCACCGAATCCTACAGCAATTCATGAAAATACTGTATTTCAGTGTTTTTTTTGTTTTGTTTTTTTCACAAATTCCCACTCCGCCTAAGTCGTCACTCCGCTTAAGTCGTCAAAAAATTTTGGTCCCTTGAGTGACGACTTAACGAGGTTTTACTGTAGTTGTTATTAAGACTAACAACTTCATCACGTCTCATGTATTTCTCCTATGCTAAAATCCTTTTGTAAATAAATACAAACTATTTCTCAGGTTATTCTCATTCAAATAATGGCAGTGTTTGTTCTGTGATTAAATGCCGATTTTGAGGTTTACATTCAATAAAAAGTTTAAAAGTTAAAAGTATCCCACTACCGGCGTTTCGTGACCAACGAGAGGTGGATGTTGAACTACGTAAGATATATATAAAGTCCCACCACGATAACTTGACGATTCGACGTCAACACTAGCCTCTCTCAGAGGTTTCGAAGAATTTACGTTACAACTATAAAACACAACAAAAACAAAAATTTAGTTTTAATTTTAATACTCCATTTTCCAATTCCTTTCGGAAATAATCTTCAACCTGTAAAATAATTTTTCGAGCACTGCTCTGTAAAATACTCTGGGGCGACAGTTTGAGGGGAAATTAATAGAGACCTGTGCTTTGAGGCGCGCTTGTTTGTGATTGACTGAAATACGTCGTAATCACGTGGGGTTCCTTCCGATCGTCACGTTATCGTGGGGTCGGACCACAGGAGGTGTTGGTTAGATGCACGCTCTTCTTTAACGCCCCAGAAAAAAAAAAAATAATCCCGTACTCATTCAACAGAAGGTTGGGTGGACACTAGGGTCGGATCTAGGTACCGCCAGTCCCCGCATTGCGGGGGGCCCGCTGAAAAGGCCTGGGTGCAGCTCGAAATAGTTCGTTAAGGCCCGTCAAGGGTTTTCGGGGGGGGGGGGGGGGGCAACAATTTTTAGATCCGGCATTGATGGACACATCTGGAGGAGATTTCATAGTGGAAAAATCCCCAGCTCCTCCATAATCGCAGTCAAGCACTTACCACTTGGCTATTAGGCCCACTGAACATTCCCATAACTACGAGCATCTTTTCGCCCAATTTAGGATTTTTTACAATTTTTCGACTTTTAGGGAAATCTGCTAGATCCCAAACAGAAGAATTTTTTGTTTGTTTGGATTCTAATTTTTATGTGAATACGTAAGTCATTACTTGTATCTATATACTTCAAACGAAAAATAGAAGATTTTTAATTTTTTTTTTTTTTTTTATTATAAGAATTAAATAAAGGACTACGGAATTCTGTAAATTAAACTTTGAATTATTACAATTTATCATAAATACTTTGATATGAATAATATATAAGTATTTTTTAATCGAATTGTATTTTTTAAAAAAATTAATAAATATTAAAAAAAAGTTATACGTCAAACGATTGACTTTCTTTTTGCTATTGTTGACGTAAGTTCTTATTAAGAAGTGTTATCGTAGAATGCAAAAGCGCGAATAACTTTAATGAATTTTTTAGTTGCTATAGAATGAGTTCTCGATGTACAACAGAAGATTAATAATATACAATAAACTGTGATAAATGACCGTCAAAAATGAAGGGATAATAACGCGAGTGTATCTCGATGTCGTTGAGTTTTACAGCAAATGAGATTGATTATTATTAAAAGCTTACTCCTACAGTTGATCTAGAATTTTACATTGAAAGTAACAATAAAAAATAAAAGCCTGATAGCAGTAGTTCTCGAAACTGCCACTAGAGCGATGTTACATAAAGCATTTGTATTCACAATTCTGCAACCATTTTGGAACGACAGTGGTACGATTTTATAAGAATGCTAATATAACAATTACTAATATCAAATGCCAATATCAAAATGATCAAAATAAAGGTTTATTATTAGTGCCTCTATAGCTCAGTGGCAGAGCACTGGTCTTGTAAACCAGGGGTCGTGAGTTCGATTCTGACTGGAGGAGGAGTTTTTTTTTATTTGTTTTTTTTTTTTTCAATAATTTTTTTTTTTTTTTCAAATTTCAATTTTTTCAATAAATGGAATTTTCTTTTTGAATTTTACTTATTTCAAATTCAGTTTTCTTTACATCTGCTTAAATTATTTTAAAATATTCTAAAAGTTATTTACAAATTTATTATTTAAACATCAAGATAGACTAAGCTTGAATAAAAATAAAATAATAATACTAATTAAAAAAACAACTCTTGCCTCCAGTGAGGATTGAACTCACGACCCCTGGTTTACTAGACCAGTGCTCTGCCACTGAGCTATAAAGGCACTGATAACAAAAAGTTTCTAAACACGTTTACTGATGTTATAGTATGTTTACCTCCCTATAAAATATTTAATTTATTTTATTGTAATTTTAGTGTGGTTGCATTAAAACTGAATTAAATTACAAAATAGTTACAATAACTCTTTTTTACTTATATTATTTTTACATCAAGTGTGCTTTAAAATTATTAAAAAAAAATACACTGAAAGTTTTGGAAATCTAATTAAAAAATAAAAAGAGAGACAGAGAGAAAAGAATTAAAATAAAGAATGTTTTACTAATGAAAATTCAAGGCAAATGTATGAAACAATAACCTGTCAATGCTGAAATCAGAGGTTTCTCAACTTTAACATATCTTTCACATGTGTTTCCACATGTGTTTCACACGGAGAAGCAAACAAATGAAGCAAATGCAAATTTTACATTTTCTTTTGGTAAATATATATTCAAATTTCAACAAGATGCAATAGTTCAAAAGTTATTAAGAGGTATACACATAAACACACAGAAACCAACTGAAATACTGATTTTAGGTGCTTCCTTTTTCTTAGGCTAATTATTCCTATTAATTACTTCATAGGCGAAGCCTTCATGAGGAAGATAAACCATTTTTTGATACTCAGTGAAACATTTACATATTTGAATAAAAGTTTTTTTTTTTTTTATTTTTAAAACTCGTATATGACTTTAATATGAATCTTACAGAAAAAAAAATAAACAAAAAATATCTGGCATTTAAAATAAACCGAAAATACAAAATTTTTTAGTCTTCATTTCAATAGGCTCATCAAATCAGTCAATCTCTGTTTCCTCAAATAACTTTTGAATCTCTAGATGAATCTTCTTGAAACTTGGTAGACATATTGAAGGATTAGGGACGACCTCATTTTTTGTATTTGATATAATTTCTAAATAGGTCTTTATCGAGAATTCAGCATGAAAAACAGGCAACAAAAATTCCTATAGATTGTATAGAACAACATAAAGAACGGATTTGGGACCTATTTCTGTTTCTATATCCTTTTTTTATTAATAGGATAATTATCCTATCAATATCTTAATCCTCTAGCTAATCCATTGAGAGAGGACTTGATACAATTAAAATTAATCCTATTTAAATACTGCAGTAAAAACGCAGAATTAACCTAATTATATTTTTTTCCCCAGACAATTGAAAATTTATAGTGTTTGGCGCTGATATTAAAATTTGATATATAAATGAAGGCTTTTCGTTTAATTGTTTTCACGGCTTTAAAAAAAAAAAGTAAAATTTAAGTTTTTTCGAACTTTTTTTTTTTTTTTTTTGAAAAGTATTTGAAGAAGATTAGTTCAAAAAATATTATGATAGTTCATCTGTTCGGAGTATCAGGACAAATGCATCCAGGAAAGTATGCAGTTTCTCTGACCTTAAACTGCGAGCCACTCTGTTATAAAAGTTTCGTTAAATGTTTTAGCAAACAAAATTTATTTGTCCTGAAGAGATAAATAACGAATACGTATTATTTAAGTTTTTTTATTATCTGACGAGTTCTTCTATAAATAATAAAGCCTACGAGGAGATCCATCTGATCCTTTCAATTTCAATTATGTTGAAGTACTACTTGGAATTCTTTATTACAATTATCATAAAATTAAATTGTTTTTTTACAAAGTGTTTCTAACTTTTTGTAATTCTAAATTATAATGTGCCTAAACTAAAACTTTGGTGTTCTCTGTTTGCTGAATGAGTTTAATTCCCGGAGGAAATTGTGATTTCCCCCC
>JAFIDM010009631.1:279803881-279815717 GCA_023159025.1 Thereuonema tuberculata | reverse complement strand
AAAATTCCCTCCAGATGGGTAGTGAGGATTGAAGTAGGTGAGCATCGAATTGACCCTCTATCAGCCCCCCCCCCCCCAACCACATCAAATTCAGAGCCCAAATTCATTAATGGGATCCCTCCCATGTTATGGTGAAATATTATAGATTCTTAGCCAAAAATATCGCATAAATACCAAACGACTTCATATTTGTGCCTTTTAAACAAGACATACACACAGTTTAAAGTAAATTAATTGAATACCAACATCTACTTTTTCGTCTTAATTTCAGTGGTTCTACACAATTACCTAAAACACTTTCTTAAAAGATAAAAAATGCAGCCTAAATTGATTCTGGGAATTTATAAGTTTATTACAATCTTAAAATTAACCCTATTTATTATTTTTTCTTACAAAATTTCTTTAATACATTTAAAAATTGAAATATTTTCAATTATAAAATGGCATAAAACAACAAGTGCTTAGGATTAGTTGAATGAGGAGAGAAATGGAACCTCCTTGAATATAAACTAAAAACATAAAAATACATTAAAAATAAAGAAAAAGAGAATTCATGTGCTGGGCTCTGCCAGCCTCAATGAATTTCTTACGCGCATCTAAATAAAGGAAAAGCGCCTAAAAAATTTCTTTCCCTATTCAACCTCAAATACATCTACGTTATGAGACCTGCAATGTTCATACTGACTACTCTCAACTGATGATCGCCTAATAAGCGTGAATCAGGGTCGTCTTGAGATGTCAGTTTGAACATTGGTCTCAAATTTTAATGTACTTAGTTATAACGGAAGTTCAAGTTTAGTATGACCCTTAAAGAAGTCGTGGATAAGACGTTCTTGCACATAACCGTCAATATCATATCCATTGCTGAACACGTGTAGTAGAATGTCTCAATTGATGGTCAAATATTGTCATGTAGAACCGCTCTATGCAAACGGTTAAAGCAGAAAAGTAGTTTATATAAAATGTAGACTTAATTATAAAAAAATAAATAAATCTAGAAGTGATAGACTAATTCATGTATTTTTTTTTTTCCGGTTAAGACCTAAGCGCGGGCCCCTTTGACAGCTGGGACCCGGTATTGAGGGACCAACTGACACCCCCCACCCATTGTGGGGGCCCTGAAGGACTTTTGCAAAAACTTCCAGAATTCAAACAATTCTTTAAAAACAATACTTTACATGTCGATCCTAACAGTAACTCCAAAAGATCCAAACAGTAAATTCAAAAAGTTTTTTATTGCTATTTTTGACAGTTGATTAAGAATTGATATTCTTGAAAAGTAGTTGATATTCTTGAGTTAAAAGTTTTCTTAATGGTCTGTTATTTGTAGAACAAAATTAGATTTAAGGAATTTTAAAATTTTCTGTTCAGTTACTCCTATTATCCGGATTAATTGGGAATTTGCATGATCCGGATATGCAGAAATCCCTATGATTGGGTCATAAGTGAAACTCACTCTAGCAACATGTGAAACGGCAGTACTGCTTGTATTAAAAGAACCAAAGTTACAGATATTTAAACACAAAAAGTATTTTTTAAAGTTTTTATTAATTTTTTTTCTTCCTGAAAATCGATCCGGATATTTGAAGTTCTCATGTATATCCATTATTTTCTCTCTTCTTTTTCACTTTACAGTATTGGGATTAGATTAGATTACATTGCTTTCAAAAAATAAAATTGATATTTCAATTTTTTTTAAAAATAAATTCTGTGCATGTTTTTAACCATGGTCTTTCTGGATGTGCTTTGATGCAACTCTATCCCCACAACACTTTAAATGTCGATCCTAACAGTAACTACATGCATTTTACTCTATTCAATCTCTTTAGTATCTTCGAAATGTATTTGGCAATTCAAAATTAAGTTAAATAAAAATTGTATACTAATAATAAAAATTAAAGAAACTTAAAAATGATTTTCTTTTTTCATTCTTGTTCTGTATGTCTATGGAGAAACGTGTAAGAGTGGATGATTATTGGGCAGTTTGATGTCATATTCAATAACTTTTTCTTAAAAATTAATAATCAATGAAATTAAAAAAAAATTTGTAATTTTAGGATGGTTTTTTTTAGTGATATTCTTGACTGTTGATTCAGAATAAATATATTCTTGAAAAAAATTTTCTTAATGGTCTGTTATTTGTACAATAAAATTAGCGTTTCAGAATTTTTAAAATTTTCTGTTCAATTACAAATAGATTTGCACTTTTCTAATATGTATATCCAGTATTTTTCTGTTTTCTATTTCACTTTATAGTATTCGGATTACATTATGCTTTTTCATGCTTTCTGAAAACGAAATTGATATTTTTTAAAAATAAATTCTGAGTCTTTTGGGCGTACGTGTTTTAAATTATGTCCTTTGCAGAGCTTCGTTTGATTGGCATTATTTTTTTATTATTATTTGATTTCGTTTTTAAAAATAGCGTCCATTTTTGTTTTAGGGTTTCCGGCATTTTGGCCTTTGCAGACAGTTGCGGTAATTTCGATAACTCAGCTAAGAAAAACGATAGAACGCTGTGGTAAAAACCATTATTTTCAGTACATTCTAAACTACATTTTATGTCCTGTACTTCTTTACCATATCTGTAACACAAATGGCTGAAATTTTGGAATTGAAACTTATGTTCGCTTTTGAACAAAAATCAAAGTTCCGGGTTTTTTTTTTAGCAGGACGGAATGAAATAGCAAAGCTACAAATTTTTTTGAGAAAAGATATACATTCAAAGATTTAGCAAAAAATATTTCAGCTCTGTTACTGGCTTCCTAATTAAGTTATAGCGCTTTAAAAATGCTCTTTTTTCATTTTTTTCAATGTTTGAGCCCCAATATCTGGTGGGGACCTAATAAAAATTTGATATTTACAGTATAAAGAGAACTTTATGAGAGGTATCTGTGAAAAAATTTTTGAGTTTGATATTTGATTTTGATTTTTGAGTTAGATACCTGTGTTAGCTGAGAATCACCGCAACTGTCTGCAAAGGCAAAAATGCCGGAAACCCTAAAACAAAAAAGGACGCCATTTTTAAACGAAATCAAATAAAAAAAAAATAATGTCTGTTTTTGAAGTACTTATGTATAGGGGTAACAACAATAAAAAAAATCAATTTTTTTTAAAAATGGTCGAGCAACTAGTGTTGGACCGTTTGGTATGGATTGATCCTAAATGAAGTGCAAATGAATTTATACTTATATCAATAATTTTAAATGACTATTAAGACTCAAATTCATAGCAATTGGAAAGAGCAAAATTTTCCTGAAGCAAAGATAGCCACAATCAGGCTTGGGATCTTGCAGTAAACACACCGTAATCAGGATGCAATATGTCACATACACACAAATTTTAACATACTTTGACCTGCCTACATGGCTACTTAATGGTCGCATTGCAAAAAACAAAAAACATCAGTCTTGTAGAGCAACGTTTTTTCTTTCAGATGATACTATTCACAAGCAGATTCAGGTAGACTATTTTTTAATAATTGGCTTTAAACTTTGTAAATTTTACCATGCGTGCCAACAGTGCCAAATTTGAAGAGATCCTGCAGGGCGACTGTACATGCTAGATAGTTGGAAATTTGGCAGTAACATGTCTAGCCCAAGCATAGTGCTTGTTCAAAATTTCAAGTCCATACCTTTTTTTGCCTGGAAGTTGTTGGAGTCACAACTAAATTTTTATGCACACTTTGAGTCAACTTGTTTGACTGAATTTTGCATCCATAATGTTAAAATTAATTTTATTGGAATCAGCAGGAAAAATTGTACAGGATCTCAAATTTTTTAGCCATTTTTATAAATTAATTTCAATTTTGTTAGACCCCAAAAGTGGCATTTTGTCCAATGTTGCGCGAACATGGACCAACTACCCTTCAGATAGAGGGTCTAGAACTCTAGATCAACAACTATTGAAGCTTGGGACCTCAAATTTTGGGGAACTTAGTTTAACACCTTACCGATACTACAGCTAAACTTTGAACAAAATTGGAGACATGATGGCGGGAACTTTTTTTAATTTTAGACCACTTGGCATGGAATGACCCAAAACTCATTTAATGTTCAACTGAAATTGAGTTGTGTAAAGGAGACTTTAACCCAGTGTTTCCCAATCTTTTTTGTGCTATGCCCCCACCTAAAGTATCTAAAGTATGCTATGCCCCACCAAATTAGGTATAACTTTTACAACCAAAAAAAAACAAAAACAAACAAATTTTCCATTTTCCAATTGCTCCCCTTAACAATCAAATTGCCCCCCTGTGGAGCGTGCGCCCCACGTTGGGAAACAGGGCTTTAACCCTTAACGAAAACTGAAAGTCGAGAGTTTTAGATCTCGTCGTTGATTGGTTCTTGGCATATTTGAAAAAGCAGCACCAATAAAGTGAAACATTTCTTACCGTTTCTATGAACGTATGATGTGTGAAGAAAGAAATCAAACGACAGAATATTGTGAATAGAGGGTATGAAACACATCACAAAAAACGATTACTATTTCGTAGACGAAAGCAAAGACGAAAGACATGTTAATTAGACGTTTGACCAAACCTACAATATCCTGTGGGAGCTAGCTGTCGTGCAGCTAAAAAAAAAAAGAAGTAAGAGTGCTAAGATAACTTGGCAGCAAACTGAAAGATATTTCATAATATTGAACTGTGTGGATATAAATATATATAATCTTGAGAAAGAAGGCTTATATTTCGAAAATGTAATCAGAATTTATCCAACTTGAACAAAAGTGTGTTGAAATTGAGAATTTGGTGACTTATAAATAAAAATTAGCCGACTATTTCGATTTCTCGCAGAAAATCATTAAAACATTGGAATTTTGTTGATTAAAGTTGTTATTTATTTATTTATTTATTTATTTATTTATTTTTTATCAAATACTTAAATATAAAATTTCCAAAAAAACATCTAACTAACAGTAACGGAGGAGCTACTTTATGTGGCTGTTTCGAACGGATAAACCAATGTGATGAAGTGCTTATCGCAGATAATGTGATTTCTCCATATAAATCAACATACTTTTCAAGTTAAATCGAAAATACATTAACATCACAGTAATATATTATTATTCAAATGATGTTTTAAATTTTTTCTGAAGTTCTTAATTAATATATAATTTTTAAGAAATAATTTACATTCGTAAAATATCTAAATCTATATTCAGAATTGAACTGCCTTACAATTGATCCATTGTCTGGAATACTTATTAGATAAGATCTTCTATCAGCGCCTCTATAGCTCAGTGGCAGAGCACTGGTCTTGTAAACCAGGGGTCGTGAGTTCGATCCTCACTGGAGGCACTACCTATTTTTTTTTTTTTTAATATTTAGTGTATAACAAATCATTCTATTAATATTTTAAATTAATAAAATATGTTAATATAAAATATATTTTTAATTTTTATTTTCGTCTTCAATAACTTAAAACACTAAAAAAAAATTGGAAAAAAAAATCGTGACAAATAATATGAAAATTATCCAAAATAAAATTATAATAATAAATAATAAGAATTAACATTGCTTTGTAAGTCAATCTTCGAATGAGTAATTCTAATAAATTGTTTATTAATAAAGAAGAATTTACATTAATTGAAATAATAATATATAAAGCGAATAAATATACAGTAATGAATAATAAATAAGAATATTTAATGTGCCTAATTAATTAATAACACTAAAATTCATTAACTATAATTTTAACTTACAAAAGTAAGTTTAATATCCACAAACACGAAAACATAGAAGTAAAAACTAAAAATTAAAAACCAAGTTAGTTCAATTTCCATAATCACCAGACCTTTGTGAAGTGTCCGAAAAACTAAGGTTAAATTGAAAATGGACTCCACATATTTGTGGATCAACATATTTGTGAGTCCTTTTTTCAAGGAAAGCTTTTTTTTGGGAAGCTCGGGTGAATGTTAAAATTGAAGCAATTCTTTCTAAATAACATTGCTTATAATTATTAGTTTTTATTTTTATTGTTTTTTTTTTAAATTTATGTTTGATTGATATGAAACTTATTTAATATCAACTTATTTTAGGCTTCTGAAAGACGTCTTATATCCCCGGTTTGTCTGTCTGTGGACACATATCCTACAATGCTTCGCAACGGCTTCTGTTAGCTCAGTTGTAGGTGGCCTGAATGTTGAATGTTGTAGGTGGCCTGTTAACTCAGTTGGTTAGAGCGTCGTGCTAATAACGCGAAGGTCGTGGGTTCGATTCCCTGAAGTTTTATTTTTTTTTTTTAAATCATTATTAGGAATTCAGTGTATTAACAAGGTTTGAGTTAAGAATGACAATTATTCCTTATAAATAGGGGTGGGTAAGAGAGCATGGGGTCGCAAACAGACTCGCTCGCGCATTTTCTAAACCACCCGGCGCAGTCTATTCTAAAGTAAAGGTGACTCAGAAGCCGTTGCGAAGCACTGTGATTGGTTTACTAATCACTATCCCTACCTTGTTTTAGTTCTACTGTTGTTTTTATGTATATATTTTAATTTTTAATTTTTTGTTCTAATTTATATTGCATGTTAATATTTTTAATTTTTAATTCTTACTGATGTTTTACTATTTTTATTGTGTTCTTTTGCTTTGTAAATTTGGGTGATTTTGAATACCGTAACGACTAATTAGTCTATAAGAATGTTATTTTAAAATCATTCTTCACGTGATGCTACACTGATAATACAGCATTTAGTAATTGGAAATCTAGTATTTAGGTAAAGCATATAATTAACTCCACAAAATTCAGTTAGGAGATTGTAATGACACTGAATTCTGAGAATCGTCTGGAATTTGGATTCCTGCGAAGGAAGTCTTGTAGCCTCTGGCAATTGCTGATTGAATTGTGGGTAATAGCCATGCTCTCAAATACAGAATTTAGCCATTTTTATAATCTAATAATGAAATCTTTTTGAAACATTGTTTGGTCTTTTGCACACTTTTTGCATCTAATATTTTTTTTTATTTATTAAATAGCAATTTAAAAATTTATAAGAGGAGTGGAAATTTTTTGTTAAAACTGATTAAAAATATTTTCAGGTACTTCTTGTATTAAGTTAACTTTACAAAAAAAAAAAAAAATGCCATAATAATTTCAAATTAACGAATATTTCTGCACAAAGTTAAATCTGTTGACAAATTGACTTTTAAATACTATAATATACTTTTTACATGCACTGAATATCTTAAAAAGTCATTGAATTAGAAGCTCGTGCATCTGTTTAAAATTTAAATTACATTTATTAAAAATATAAAACTATTTACATTTAAAAAACAATGTTTTTTAAATGTAAATAGTTTTTTATTTTTAATAAATGTAATTTAAATTTTAAACAGATGCACGAGCTTCTAATTCAATGACTTTTTAAATTGACTTTTAAATTTTACTAATTTTTAAATATTGCATTATTTAATACAGCATTTTGAGTAGTTCATAAAGTTTTGATTGTAATTTTATTTTCCACGAATTAACCTGCAATTAGATGATTAATTTTTCCAATTTTTAACTATTCCCCCCTCGCTCCGCTTCTAAAATAATTGTCTTGACTATTTAGTTTTACTTGACCACCTTCGACTTGCATCCAATTTTTAAGAAACACAATGAATTCAAATAAACTATTTTTGCTTTAATTTGAATTTATTTTTCACCCTTTGTACGAATGAATTATCTCGAAGCTGGTTGGCAAATTTCCAAAACTACCATTTTGTTAAACATAATCTGATTGTGACCATAAATGAGAAAATGACGTTCAAAAGCATATTAGAACGAAAATTTGATTGACATAGATTAATTACGAGTTATTTGTTAAAAAAAAGGTAGTTTATAAAAAAAAATTTAAGATTCCAAAACAAAACAACCTCGATTTAATAATTCCTTTACTATTCCACTTGAAGATTTGTCTTCTTTTCTTTATCTGTTTGTTGGCATCACGTTAAAACGATTGGATGGGTTTCCATCTACGTGGGTTATTTATCGTCCAACTTAAAAACAGAGGTCCATTTATTTTGGTTTCCATTCTTCCCATCTCTTAAAAATGACTCCGCAAATCCTTCAAGAATTTCTATGTATTTTCATATGATGCTTATTTACGATCAACTTAAAAAAAAAAGAACAAAATATTATTTTAACCCCCTATCCCCAGCGCTTTATGCTCAGTCTCCTCAAAGCGATGGAAAGCTAAGAGTATATATAATAATATTTCAAGTATGTAGAATGGGTCAGCAAGGGACGACTATTACAGGACATACACACACAGAATACATTATTTTACATCAAGTAACAATAATTTATGTAAATTTTAACGTGTGCATTAATTAACTATTAACAGTTGAATTGTGGCCAACACACTTTACAATACAACTAAAAACTTAAAAACATAGTACTTTCAAAGTGGTCTACACTTCTTGGTCAATAATTTGAGAAAAAAACATAATAAGATCACGATGTACTCCGAAGAAGAACCCGCAAAGTTTTCTGACCTGCATCGTAGCCTTCGTAATACTGTACGGTACATTACGAAGGCTACGCCTGAGTCTCTCGTCAGCTTTAGGACCGGTCCCGATCTTAATAAACATACGAAGGTATGAATGGTAATGCAAAATTTACATACAGTCGGACCTCGATATAAGGTCACCCCTTGGGACCTCGCGAAAGTGACCTTATAAGCGGGTCGACCTTATAACCGATTCATATGCATTTGTCAATAAATAAGCATTATTTAAATACAGTATAATTCTTTGTAAAATTTAATACGTACAAAAATATCAGTATATTAGGTTATAATTTTTTAATTTAGTTGAACAATTAAATTAATGGAATCAGAAAGAAATTATTTAAAAAAAAATTTAATTCGGAATAAAGTTGTATACAAATAGTACTAGTATACTCAAGCAAAGTATTGATGTACAACTGACCTTACTTAAAATAATCCATAATATAGGACTGTCGCGATTTTGGTTTATCTTTTGTACAATGTTTTCTAAGTTTTGTAGTTTCTGAAAATGTTCTTCAGCTCCCTCATGGCTCGTAAAAAAATATCTTACGACATTTAATGCTCTGAGCGCTTCTGCTTGTGTCACCGCATCACTTTCAGTATCACTGTCATTATCCTCACTTTCTACTCCATTGGAATCTAAAACTTGCCAAACAATTTAGGAAATCGAAGCTTGAGCAGTGGTAGCAATTTCATCATCAATTCTCACGTATTCACTTTCCCCTTCTATAGCACAGCCGCGATTTCTGAGATTTTGTATTACCACAGCTAAAGGAATATCGCCTTTATCATCTTCATCTGTTATTTCAGCCACACTATTTGTAGAAAATTGAAAACCAGCATGTCGAAAGCAATTTGAAATGCATGTGTTTGACACCAAGCTCCAACTTTTATGAATATAAAAAATTGCATCTAACACCGACACGTGAAAATTTCTGAAATCACAGACAAAAGTGACCTTATATGCGATTACAGTATTTAAGACCTGACCATATATCCGATAATCCATATCATAGAATTCCTATTCAATGAGCCGGGACTTTAGAAAAGTGACCTTATATGCGGGCTGACCTTATATGCGGGTGACCTTATATCGAGGTCCGACTGTAATTTGTTATATGAAGTTGCAAAATCTTAGAACAAGTCCCACTGTACATTTATTTTAATTTATTAATACTATATACGGTTTATCAATTATATTTATAACCAAAACATTTTTATAATTACCTGAACGTAGATGATAACAAATACAATGTTTTAGGTAATTTCAAATTGATATTTGTGGTGAACAGATAAATGCAAGGTAGGGATAGTGATTAGAAAACCAATCACAGTACTTCGCAACGGCTTCTGAGTCACCTTTACTTCAGAATAGACTGCGCCGGGGTGGTCTAGAAAATGCTCGCGCGAGTCTTTTTGCGACCCCATGCTATCTTACCCACCACTATTTACACTCACTTCCAAAAGTTAAGCACGGAGAGGAAAAAATGTTAATTTCCGTAAGAGATCTGAACTAAGGAAGCTGAAATTTGCTGCAAAGGTAGAAGGAAGTACGCAAATTATATAGGTAACAGCCAATCACGGTTTCGCGTCGAGAAATATGCAAAACAGGCAGTCGTATAAGAAGCCGGCATTGTGAAGTGTTACAGGAGTTGCATGTAAGTGCTGATGAAAGGTGTTTAGAACATTCGTAGGATTTGTTTTCAAGGTAGACGTGTTTCTATGGCTTCCAGAAGACGAATGGAAGATTCTGAGCGCTGGCGGGCTGTCGGACGCATTGAAGCAGGACAGTCTATAACAGATGTTGCTCGTTTCTTCGGCGTTCATCATTCCGTCATTTCACGATTATGGAAACAATTCCAAACCAGCCAAACAGTTGTCCGAAGACCTGTAGCCGGTCGTCCAAGGGTTACGACCCCGGCGGAAGATCGATATATTGCTGTTGTAGCCAAGTGGAATTGAAGATCGACCTCCACACGTGTGACATCTATGGTTGCAGCGGCCATTGGTAAGACGATATCTGCCACTATTGTTCGTCGAAGGCTACACATGAATGGTCTGTACGCCCGGGTACCACGAGGTTGTGTTCCTTTATCCGTCCAATCCAGAGGGGCACGATTACAGTGGTGCCGCCAGCATGTGAATTGGACTATGTCTGATTGGGGTAAACGTTATGTTCACAGATGAGTCCAGATTTGCCCTACAATCCGATGATAAGCGTGTAAGGTTCTGGAGGGAACAAGGACCACGCAATCGGCCCCAGAACATCACCGAACATCACGCATTCCGCGGTGGAAGCATCATGGTCCGGGCAGGGATTTCATTGGGATATCGCCCCGACCTGCACATCTACAGGCGGGGTTCTGTGACGGCTGTACGGTATCGAGATGAAGTCCTGGACCACATTGTGAAACTGTACGCTGCAGCAGTTGGTCCTTCTTTCGTTTTAATGGACGATAATGCGCGTCCCCATAGAGCTCCCATCGTTGACGATTTTCTGGAGAGTGAGGGGATTGCGCGTATGGAGTGGCCGGCTTACTCGCTGGACCTTAATCCAATTGAAAATCTTTGGGATGCCCTCGGCCATGCTGTATGTCGACGTTTCCCACCTCCAGCCACTCTCAGAGCTTGGAATGGCGATTACTGGACTCTGCGGTGGTAGATCACCTCGTAACAAGCATGATCACACGCTGTAAACTTTGTATGCAGGTGAGGGGTGCTCACATACCCTATTAATGTCGGTTTTTATTGTTTGTTTTGAATTTAAATATCATTTTGTTAATGATGCAAATATGACGTCATCTTATAATTTATGAAAATTCAATATTTTGTTTATCTCTGTATGTAATTCTTCGTTTTGTTTCATGAATAAACATACAGCTACTTACTTGCAGCATTTCATGTCAATCAAAGCAGTACTTATCCATTTTTTCGCATTTTACCGCTCCGTGCTTAACTTTTGGAAGTGGTTGTATATGGAATAATCGTCATTCTTAACTCAAACCTTGTTAATACACTGAATTCCTAATAATGATTTAAAAAAAAAAAACCCAAAAAACTTAAGTTGATGAAGGGATCAAACCCACGACCTTTGCGTTATTAGCACGACGCTCTAACCAACTGAGCTAACAGGCCACCTATAACATTAAACATTCAGGCCACCTACAACTGAGCTAACAGAAGCCGTTGCGAAGCATTGTGGGATATGTGTCCACAGACAGACAAACCGGGGATATTTTTCAAATCTACAGAAAAAAAGAAAGAAAAGAAGACAAAACAGAGTCTAGTACAACATTGGAACATATAATCAAAAGTTTTTTATTATAAAACTGCCTTTTATTTT
>JAFIDM010009631.1:279750262-279762331 GCA_023159025.1 Thereuonema tuberculata | reverse complement strand
TGATATTGGTATGCGAATTCATAACTTGTCTTTTGCCAAGCATATTGTGACATAGGCTTGTGCTTCGGTGCAGAAAGTTCATTGTATAGCATAGAGTGAAGTCTGATGATGAAATGACGATCGTGTAACTTTACTTGTGGTTTTTCACATTGTAGTCTTACAACGATTCTTCTCATGTAGAGCTTTTATTGCTTAAAGAAGTACACATCAAGAGCTTGGCAATATTTTGTTGTCTTCGGTGGCAATATCTTGAGATTAAGTACTTGTTAGTACAGATACAACATGCCACCGTCGGATGGCGCTAGCAGACAACAGCAATTTACATGGGAATGACTCATAGCACTGTTTTTGGGATGAGCGATTTATTTTCTAAGCACATTTTCGTGCGGTTTTCAGCGTTCGAGGTCACGCACATCCCTTTTTAGTGAAATCAGATGATTTGTAAAGAAATGCGAATTCAGTATTTTTTCTTTAGTTGCTTGTATTTTCAATCAAAACGATAGGTATTTTTTTAGAAGAATTAACTTAGTGCAGCATTTCTGTGGAATCTTAGTGAAATCGGATGATTTGCTAAGAAACGTGAATATACTGTTTTTTTCCTTAGTTTCTTGTATTTCTAATCGAAACGTAAGTTTTGAAAAGAATTCACTTAGTGCATCATTTCTGTAGAATCTTAGTGAAATCAGATGATTTGTTAAAGAACTTAAAATTTAGCGTTTTTCCCTTAGTTTCTTGTATTTTCAAACGAAACATCAGTATTGACTAGGATTAACACAATGTATCATTTCGGTTGAATCATAGTGAAATCGTATGATTTGTTAAAGAAATGAGATTTTCCTATATTTACCTTAGTTTCTTGTACAGTAAAACCTCGTTAAGTCGTCACTCCGTTTAAGTCGTCGTTTTCCTTTGGCACCGACATGGTCTCATACACAATAATGTAAAATAACCCTCTTTTACCCGTCACCAATTTAATTCTACTCCGGATAATTCGTCACCCTCAAAAATGGCCAAAAGCATCTTTCTTCTCCATTTTGCATGCCATCGTGTTGTCTTTTCAGCCCCCACACCTTCGCTTTAAGAAAGCCAAGCCTTTACGGGGAATTTTCGACCATGCCTGTCACGTCATTCCTTTCCTACCCCTTTGGAGGATTTGGGTTCTTGGAATCTCGTTGCTAATTATTCAAAGCACACTTCTCGCTGCGACTCTGTCGAGTGCAGACGTTTTTCTTGTACCTGCGCTAACAAGTACTTAATCTAGTTGTGTGAATAGTATACATGCGGTAGGAGGCCGTCTTTTGGAGTGTTTGGTTGTGGGTTAGAGTGTAAACAGCGTTCATCGATATCATGAGGCGAATTAATCCCATGAATGTTGTCAAAATGAGGCAAAATTGCGACGTGCTGAATATGGAAACGTAATCGGAGTCGAGGATATGGAGTTCGCGAATATGTTATTTATAAGATAATAATTCAGAAATACAATGGGGATGACGCAGAAATGCATGAAGATCCACTGGATAGATAAAGTTATTTTGAAGGACAGGAAGAGCCCATACCTGAAGTTGGCGCTTCCAGCAGTACAAGACGTTTATCTCCAGAGCAACAGGAACCTTCAAGTCAAAGTGAATACGAACGATCTCCACCCAAAATGTCGAGGCCGAGTGTATTACAAAGATATTGATGACAACATACTGTAGAACATTTATGAAGACTATTACAATCGTGGATTCAACTGTGGTGATCATTCAAATGTTTCTCGTGTTACGACGTGCAGTTTGTATGAGAATGACTCATACTACTGTTTTTCTCATGAGCGGTTTATATTTTCGTGCGGTTCTCAGCGTTCGAGGTCACGCACTTCCCTTGTTAGGGTAGCATTTCTCTAGAATCTTAGTGAAATCGGATGATATGTTAAAGAAATGCAAATTTAGCGTTTTTCAATAGTTTTTTTGTATTTCCAATAGAAAAATCAATATTAAGTAGAATTAACTCAATGCAGCATTTTTGCTTAATCTTAGTAAAATCGTATGATTTGTTAAAGAAATGAGAATTTAGTGTTTTCTCATAAGTTTCTTATATTTCCCATCGAAACGTAGATATTGTGAAGAATTTACTTAGTGCAGCATTTTTGTAGAATCTTAGTTAAATAGTATGATTTGCAAGAAATGCAAATTTAGCGTTATTTCGTTAGTTTCTTTTATTTCCATTCGAAACGTAAGTATTGAGAAGAATTTACTAAGTGCGGCTTCAAAAATTGTGGACATGTGCAAATGCCGAAATTTTCATGTTTGCATGTTCACCGTCAACCGGGTAATAGCAGAAAGTCGTGTAAAGCCCATCAGCGAAGAGCGAGGTAAGCCACAGGCCCGAAAACAACGCCCACGACCGGCAGCAACTCCTAACGTTATTAAGAAAGTGAAGGCTATGATTGTCGGCGAGAATCCTATCACCGAAAGGGCGGTTGCCCAAGCTGTAGGAGTTTCTCAGTCAACGGTTGCACGTATAATTAGGCGTGATCTGCAATTAGAAAAGCATCATAATGCGTGCGTTCATCGTCTACTTCCTCAACAAGTTGCTGAAAGGAAGACCAACAGCCGAAAGCTTTACGAGCACCACTTTTCGGGAGAAACATGGAAATACGTCACTACTTTGGTCGAGGCATGATTCTACATTAGTGATACCAAGAAGCCAAGGGCAATATTTTATCGCCCTTTTGGTGCCAAAGGACGATCTGAGTGATACCGATGCAAAGAAAACTTTTCGAGAGGATTCATGATTGTTGTGGTTACAGCTACATAGAAAGTTGCCGCTGAGGAACATACCTGCAACGGTCGAGATTAATGCTGCCTTTTACCTAAAGCATATCCTAGAACCCTTGTATCGTGACGATATTCCAGCATTGTACGGCAGCGACAAAAGGACAGTGTGGATTCATCAGGATAAGGCGTCGAGCAATACAGCTAGAGCGACCCAAATGTACGTGGCCAATATGACGACTGAAACCGGAATGTGAGCAATCCCATACAGTATGATTCCTGTAAAATCCCCGATGCAGCTCCATTGGACTTCTGCGGGCTCGGATTACTTAAACGGGCTCTGGGAACACGACGACCATAAACAGTAGAAGAGCTTTGGAACGCTTGCAAAGAGGAGTGGAACAAGATCCCCCTCGTCAACCTCCAACGCAGCCTTCTTTAATGGAAACTGCGAAGCAGAGCCATTGCCAGAATGCAGGGGCACCCCATTGAACACAACCGGTGGTGGAGAAAAGGGTTCTGCTAAGTCTATGACGTGATCAAAATCGATCGAATAAACGTGAATCAACCCTCTGTACCAAATGCGTATACAAGCTTACTCTACTGTCAAGAATTGCACTTTAAATATTTATGTGCCTTAATCATTTTAAACTGTCGTAAAAACAGAATGAGAAAATTTATATTTATGAAGATAAGAGCATTTATAATCTTTCATAAGCTAAGCGTTCAGCTAGCGGGGATTAATTTATTGCCCTTTTTATTCTTAATTTGTTTTTTGATTTTTTTTAAATTTAAGGGCCTTTCTTTTGTTTATGTTTCTTTGGATTCCACTGAGTTACGAGTCCTGGGCGAATCCAACTGATGAGAGCTTTAGACCTTGAAACTGTTTGTCTTGGGTTCCCGGCAGAGAAATTTTCAAAAATATCTCAGTGAATCCTTTAATTGTGTGCGGGTTTTTTTTAAAAAACATTTGTCCTTATTTTTCTTGTTATAAGATGCATACGTTTGGGGAATGCTGAAGGAAATGCTTTTTCAAGGACAACCTCCGGCAAACATTGCTGAGCTGCGACAAAAGATTATGACAACTCTTAGTGGCACAACCTCTCTTCTTGGACATGGTGGACAACCTACGCAACCGCTGCGAATACTGCTTAGAGCGCCAAGTGATCACATTGAACATGTATTTGTCAACAATCACCGTTGATTATTCTTTCGGTTGCAGCGTTTTCTGTTCAAAACGGTTCAGTGTCGTTTGTTTTGGATTATACTGTACTTCTGACAGTCTTCAATAGGATTATGAATGGACTAGATCTGGTGAGTCTGGATCATCACTCTCTTGAAGTCCCTGGGATGATAGGCTGATGATCTTCAATTTTTTTAATGAAACAGTCGAGACTCAGCTGACGGTTAGCATTCTTTCTCTCTCTATAAAGTTCTTCCTCTCTCTATAAAGCAAGCCAAAGAATTATGAATTTCTTTCGTAACTTTGGCGCTTCTAGTGTCTTTAGGATCATTTCTTCAATTATATTGATGGCACGGTCAATGCGTTTAAAAAAATCAGTCATTTGTTTTATTGAAAGCTGTTTAATGGGCGAAGCAACAAAGGGCTCCTGACCTTCATCATGTTGTTTTCCGTTTCCGAAGATCTTCATTAGTGAGCCCTGATGAGTGGGATTCGAGCAGTTCGTCTCATCTACATCCAAAGCCAACAGATTTTGCCGTTTTAACAATGTCGGCAGGCTCACTTTTAGCATCAAATTTAGAATCAGAAACTCCAGGCCAAATTTTCTTCCAAACTCCCTTCATGTAGTACTGCCGATGCATCTCCAATGTTGTCAATTGCCATTTTTATTTCGTATTCTTTCAAAATTGGTTCACTGAAATTTTATCTTCACTGTCGGTAGCTTGAACAAGCTACGAAAATGTTCTGCGGAGATAATACCTATTGAACGTTGCAATAACACTCTGATCCGGGTTGAAAAAGAGATGTTCTGTTTGATGGCAGAAAAATAACTTTGATGTTCTCATCAATTTTAGTGATGCTTGGAGGATATCCTGGTGCATTGTCCAGAAGCAGAAGAATTTTGAAGGGTACATTTACCCTGTAACAATAAGTCTTCAATTCACGACGCAGTTCATTGCAAAGTAGTACTCAATCACAGCTCCGGTAATCCATGCTTTTTTATTTCACCGCCATACAACAGACAAATTGTCCTTTGAGTAGCCTTTGAATGTTCGTGGGTATTCGGAGTGATGAACCATCAATGGTTGAGTTTAATAATCACCAGATGCATTTCCTCCTAACAGCAAAAAGAGACGGTCCTTGGCAACTTTAAAACCTGGGCCCTTTATTTCGCACCGATACAAATGTTCTACTAGGCATATGCTTCCAGAGCAACCCCCTGCCGTTGAGATTGAGCGTCGAGATTGAAAATAATCATGTTCCTGAATTACACTTAAAAATTTTACTGGAAAGTTCTCAGAAGCAACAACATTAGATCCCGCAACGTCGCCAGTCAGCTTGAGATTATGGAATCCGTGTCGCACCTTGAAACGTTCAAAACACCCAGTACTTGCAGCAAAAGATTGCACTTTAGGATCAGGATCTATAGCATTCCAATCATCAAACAAAGTTTTCACTTTAATCAAGGTAGATAACGGAACAGCACGTTGATTTTCATGTTCAATCTATTGGGCCAACATCCTTTCCAATTTCTCCATAATTAGTGCCCTTATCTGTGTTATCTTAGTTGTCAACATTCTCGTCACACTTTGACAACTGTCTTTTAGTTTCTAGGCTTGATTTCTTATTGTTCTTAAAGTTGATTCTGAAATTCCTGTAGCTCTGACTATGTAGACTGTGAGCTCATTACTTTCATACCTCTTTATAACTTCTAATTTTTCCTCCATTGTTACAGCTTTTCTCTGTTTTTTAGTCTCGGAAGTATCAAAATAGATCCCAATTACCTCTTTTTCCCATTATGTTTGGGATGCAGAAGACTAACAATGAGCTTACTAGTTCTACACCTTCTGTGAGACTGGTATGCAGCAGGATGCCGCCTTTTCAAAGCGGTGCTCGCACAATGATTAAGATAATGCTATTGCTGTTTCTTTTCAAAGCCCATCACTGGCATTGCCTGAAGTTGAATTTTAGAAGTTACAATACATTGGCCTTTTTTTAATGAAGCTACAATTTAATAAAGCGAATGTTCTTATAACAAAAAAAATAAGGATAAAAACGCATACATTTAAAGTTTAAAGTGATTAAGGGACATAAATATTGCACTTTAAATAAATATTTAAAGTGCAATTCTTGACAGCATTTGGTACAGACTTACAAGGAAATCTCCCGAACCCTAAAAAATTCAGATTTTAAGAAACTTTTGCAGAATGAATCTATAGATTGTGTTTATTAAATAAAGTGAATCTTAGCTGCGGAATCCGAGTGAAAATGGGCTAAAATGGGTCTTGAATATTCTCAAAAATCGGTCGTTTTACCTTTCAAACACCAGACGGCGCTAATGATTTCTAACCAAGAAACCTAGGACTTTCCTATGCCTTTTGATAGGAAATTAAAGTAATGCCATCTGTTGACTCCTGATGTAATCTTATTTAAAGAAGGTCTTTGATATACAGTTATGAAAGGTTTTCAAATTCGGAAAGAATCTTGAACGTAAATTAGAATAGAATCAGATATAAGGGGAAACATTCTGCATGCTGTAATATATAAGTTGTAATATATAATGTAGACATATGATCGATAAAACAATTTCTTAAGTAGGCTCAGCGTCGTAACATGGTAAAAACACAGACTTCGTGTTCAGTTTGGGTTCAGTTTGGCTCCCAGCCATTTCTGTACCTGTAACAGAATTGAACATGCATAGTTGAAGAGAAAATGATGAAAGAGATGTTTATAAATAACGTGTATATAATAAAGGAAGTGTATACGAGTACATAAGAACAAATTGTATCTGATGGTGGGTGCGGAAGGAGTAAAATCGAGCCGGGGCTCTTGTAGGAGGTAATCTTGCGAGACTGAAGCTCGTTTTTGCCCCAGCTCTCGCAAATAGGTGCTGCTGCAGCTCATTAAGACTTTGGATGTCGGGGTGGACACCGTACAGAGCAACTATTATCCTCTCCCCTGGTGCTGCTATCTCATTAGGTGTAGCAGTGTTGTCGAGAAAACTGGCAGCGTCCTTTTCGAGGTCCGAGTTTTTTTAGTGCATTTGGAACATTATCAATTTCCCTTGGCCGAAGACGCAGGATGTCGAGTCACACCCACTCAAGGCATGGATGAAAAGGAAACGCTCCGGTTTTAATGTGTACTTTGATAAGGTGATGCTGGAATAGATGACATCTGTAGCTTTGTTTCTTCCACATTTCTTGAAACGTATCTCACGTTGGTGTGAGATCACAGTGAGCATTATCAACAAGTCGATATCCTCGCCAGCGACTAACACTACATCATATGAAGATGCAAGAGTGACAGCTGTAGTGATGATGAGCCTGTCAGCATCTTCCTCTGCCTGCAGTACTCGAATGTTATTGTTTTCCATTTTTGTTTTCAGCAGGTCGATGAAACGAATTTTGATTTTGTCGTTTGATTCGAAATTCTCTTGTGAAGCTGCCATGTTTATCGACACCACCGCTACGCCTGCAGGGATAGCAGCAGCAGGGTGGCAACCTGTACGGTGTGTACGGTGGCAATCCCGACATCCAGAGCCTTAATGACCTGCAGTAGAACCTATTTGCGAGATCTGGGGCAAAAACGAGCTTCAGTCTCGCAAGATTACCTCCTACAAGAGCCCCGGCTCGATTTTACTCCTTCCGCACCCACCATCAGGTACAATTCATTCTTATATACACGTATACACTTCCTTTATTATATGCACGTTATTTATAAACATCTCTTTCATCATTTTCTCTTCAACTATGCATGTTCAATTCTGTTACAGGTACAGAAATGGCTGGGAGCCAAACTGAACCCTCTCGACTGCGGGTAGATATCCACCTCACAAGGCCTCAGCCCCAAACTGATGACCAGAGACGCAGTTCCACAACACCTGTTGCGGATGATTTCGTGCGGCTGCACGAGGTATTGTGGGAACGCGTGCAGCTGTAGGAAGGCAGAGCTGAAGTGGTTCTTTCGTCTGCAGCCGCTGCAGAGGGGCCTCATGCGACTATGTGCCGGACATCGCACTTGAGGTTGTTTTGTACTCCCCAGAAAGCGACGATTTGTCAGATTTCGAAAAGCTGGAGACTGTATTTTGGTAAGACATCGATGTTTCAACTGCAGACGTTCCCAGTGGAGAAACCGCCGATGCGCAACCAGGCCCTTCCAAGAGAGCAAAATGTTCTTACTTGTCTTTTTTTATTATTATCACTGTCAATTGCAAACATTAGGTTTTAAGGATCATTATTTCCTTTACTTTATGTTATTTTATCACATATTTGATTGCTTTTCTGAGGAACATCAGCCTACAAGGTCGAAATTCCCACAGAACATCACATTATTGCTAACAATTGCCGAGTTCGCGAAACTCACTAAATTTTGAAACGTTGTATTTCGGAAACTATTAGGTTCATATATATGGTTCTGGTCTCAAACTGTAGGAAATTTTGTCTCCTTTAAAAACGTGCTAAGTCATTATTATCACAACAATAGTCCTTCCGGGTTCAAATCGCCAAATCCTGAAAAAGGGTCGAAAATATTCGCGGTTTTTTGAATTTTGGCCGAGGTTGCGTTCGGCGCTCGAGGTCGAAAACTTAGATCTTACATAGGGATACATCATAAACAACTCAGCAAAATTTTAGAACTACCCAATCTGACGCCCCCTTTCAGGCGACAAAGTTACTGGACTATTTCACTTGTTTGAAAGCCTGTCAATTCAGTGCAATTATTATATACCGAATCTTATATAAAAATCCTTATGTATAACTTTTCAATCAAAGATAAAAAGGAAATTTTAGTCATTATGAATTTTAATGACTAGAGTTTATTTATTTGTTGCAATGAAGATCTTATCATTTCTATAAATGTCTGACTATTTCGTTATTCTGAAGAGCTATTTATTCTAATAACTCAGTTAAATCTTTGGTAAAAATTCTTTGGTAAAAGTAACGTTTTAATTACAATATTTACGTCAAGTCAAAATGCAATTCAAATGTACTTTTTTAAAAAACAAGCACTAAAAAATTGATCTCCAGAATCTTTTTAGCGATTTAGAAACTCTATTCTTGGCGTTTAGAAATTTTTTTATCGTTTTCTTGTGTTCTTCCACCAACACAGAGCATATTGCTCCGCATGCGCAGCCATATTCCTTGTAGCAACATGGCGTGTAGCCACTGCATGTGATGGAGCACAAATTATTAACAGAACAGCGGGAAGCAGAGCTAACAGGTTGAAATTTTTCTATCTGTTCATCAGAATATTCGGCATTTTTATCTTGATTAAATGTTAGCGAGGTTTTTTCTACTTTTGCTAGCCGTTCCTTGTTTTTTTTCTTCCATACGTTACAAGATTTTTTACATGTGCAAGCAGTTGCAGAAATGATGACATCGTATGTGTAGCAACATGATCGCATATTGACGCATGTACTATTGCATTCCCAACCTTTGTCATCTTTACAGATTCCTTCGTTCCTTTTAAGTAGTCTCCTTTGCCTACGAGTTCCGGTACCTATAAAAGGAAAAAGGAAAAACGTTTTATTTGTCTTTCAGCAAATTCGCTATTGTTTGTGATCAATCGACATTAACTATAACGATTTCCAATATTGACTTACAAATATTGAAAGTAAGGTTCCAATTTAATCAACAACATATTGAAAAGTTTGGATTTCTTTCATTTTGATTCAATAATGTGTATTGTGTTATGTTGGTTTAAGACTTGCGCTATCAAGAACGATTAGATTAAAACAAAAAATGACTAAAGACTAAATACTCAGCTGCCCATCGCATAGTGGGAACTCAAGGCCCAGCGCTGAGGATTTGGGGTTAGAGACGAAAACAATTGTGCTCACATTTTAAGTTGGACTAAAAACTTTAACTTTTTATAGACCATCGTATACTATAACAATGAGTTTATTTATCACTGTGCAATATTACTGCGATCTAAGTATGCATCTATATAGGTTCTATAGAAATTGCAAAAGTATTTAGTTAGAAAATACAGTATCGACACAGACTTAGGCTCATTAGTTTCACTGACATAGTCAGAAAAGATTTCAAAATATATATTTAGTAAATAATAGAAGTATATATGTTTTTTGTGCATATGATTTAAGATTTCGAAAATATCAAGAAATTGATTTATTATGAGCTTTCAAGTCTACAGTGAATGGCTATATTATAACCTTGAAAGACTTATATGTAGCTGAGCATTTAAAATATATATTGAATCAAATATCAGTTTTTGTAAGCATTGAAATTAAGTTATTGGCCAATACCGATAAAGTATTCATTGCAATAATGATATTCGGACAAATCAATACAAACTACAATTTTAGAGAGTGAAAAAGAAAGTAAATTAAATACTAAAAATTAAATCATCAAAATAAAATCCTGAAATTAAAGGAACAAGAATACAGACAAGCCACCAAAAAATACACTGGTGGAAAATGAACACCCTGAAGCCATGGTCCCAGGAGAATGAAATTTTTTCGCATATTCTGTAAGCCATATACTGTACATGATCATGCGCACGAGGTAATACGCCTATGTACAGAGGCTACAGTGTGTATCAAAAAACCATGTCAGTACCCTTTGTATCCTCCTCCAGCAGCAATGCAGGCCTATACTCTCGCATGGAACCGATCATAGTAACGATGCCGAATGTCATCCTGGGAAAAAAGAGGTCTACGCAATGGTGGCGCAATTAGTGAAAGTCGCCAGACGCCGTCCAATCGAGTCTCACATGCTCCAAGGGGGACAGGTCTGGTGATAGTGCTGGCCAGGGGAGTTGATAAACGCTTTGGAGAGCTCGTTGGGTTGCACGAGCTGTGTGGGCGGGCATTGTCCTGTTGGAAGAGCACATCTCCCTGATGTTGCAGGAATGGCAACAGAACGGGTTGGATGTAAGCTGCACTGCTCAAAGGCCCTTGTAGGCAACTAGAGGCGAACGGTCATTGTTGGCTATGGCTCCCCACACCTTGATGCCAGGCGTTGGTCCTGTGTGTCGGTCATCTTGTCGACGCCACACGCGCAAACTATCATTACTAGTGCCAAGGCAGAAACTGCTCTCATCACTGAACACAACACTGCGCCATTCATTCCTTCAGGTGCTTCTTTCGAGACACCACTGGAGGCGGCCTGCACGGTGGTGAGGCGTGAGGAGAAGTCTGGCGAGCGACACGCGTGATCGTAGCCAACGATTGCAGATGGTCCTAGCTGACACCCCGGGTGCGACACTGGTCCTAATCTGTGCTGCGATCGTCGTGCGATCCGCGATGGCCGATCTTATGATGTGGTTCTGGCATGTATCCGTGTTCCGCTGCCATCCGGAACCAGGCTGATGAGCATCTACTCTCTTTCCACTGGCGCCAATACTGATGAACAGCGGACATTTCACGTTGAACGTGTTGAGCGATTCTTCGGAACGACTACACTGCCTCCCGCGGCAACCACGCGTGGAGGAACGGAATCTCGCTCCTGCGGCTCACAGAGACCGCACGTGGAGGGAGATATTATGCTTTTGTTTTATGTGTGTGGTGGTCTCAGGGTAGTTCTTCCTCCCTTGTGAACCGTCCTTCTCTGTTTAGCCTTCCCCACGATTACTCAGGCTCGTTTTTCGGGGTTGGGGGTTTCGCTCTAGTAATATATTATGTCATAAGGCAATTGCTAAAACCCACTCTGGGTAATACTGAAGAATCATGACTAATATGAGCTCGCCCAAACTCCTTTAATTGCACAAACTGTTCTCGTCTATACCGTCCTGGCAGGTCTTCAACGTTCACCACTACTTTGGCGCATAGTATAAGTGCTGGAAAGTGCCTACCACTCTTGCAGCAGGTCAGCAACTGCTGATAATGGCTCGAATTGTCCATGGCCAATACTCTCTTCCTAATTTTCCCCAGCGATGTGCTCTTGATCATCGCATTTACTCCTCTCTACCAGTAGCACATGCAAATACGGTGCTTCCCATTCATTTCGTTAGGGGTGTTATTTTCCATTTTCAACCAGTGAATATAGGAAAAAATTCTAATTCATTATATATCCCTTTTTTTTTTATAATTGGTATAATATAATAATTGGTCCTTAATGAAAAGAAGTTGTCAGATCGATGTTTCGAATTGATTTGATTTTTTTTTTTGATAAA
>JAFIDM010009631.1:279739539-279750162 GCA_023159025.1 Thereuonema tuberculata | reverse complement strand
CCATGCAGAAATGCTGCATTGAGTAAATTCTACGAAATACTGATGTTTCATTTGGAAATATAAGAAACTAAAGGAAAAACGCTGAATTTGCATTTCTTTAACAAGTCATCCGATCTCACTAAGATTCTAGAGAAATGCCACACTAATTCGTACGTTTCGATTAGAAATACAAGAAACTAAGCAAAAAACACAAAACACGTATTTCTTCAACAAATCACACTACTACACTAAGATTCTGCAGAGATGCTGCACTGAGTTAATTGATTAAGTGCAGCATTTCTTAAGAATCTTACTGAAATCGTATCATTTGTTAAAGAAATGCAAATTTATCGTTTTTTCCATAGTTTCTTGAATTTCCAATCCAAATGTTGGTAATTAGTAAAATTAACTTAGTGCAGTATTTCTGAAGAATCTCAGTGTATTCGGATGATTTGTTGAAGACATGCGAAATTCGTGTTTTTTTCCTTAGTTTTTTGTATTTCCTATCAAAACAAAGAAATTAAGAAGAATTTAAATTCTTCTCGTTTTTTCCATAGTTCCTTCTATTTCCAATCGAAATGTTGGTAATTAGTAAATTTAGCATAGTGCAGCATTTCGTAGAATCTTAGTGAAATCGTATGATTTGTTAAAGAAATGCAAAGAGGTTGTCCCAAGATTTTGACCCCACTCGGATTTCACTGAAAATTGGTATGCAGACTCTGTAGGGTGTATGGTCTACAGTAGCAATTAGAAGTGTGCCCGACTTCCGGTTAGACCGGAAATGGGTGAAGTTTGCTGTTCATTTCTATGTTGTAATATCAAAATGAAACCTATACCAATCGATAGAGCTCGTTGTGGTGAGTAAAATGATATGTCGTATGTCTATCTGGCACATCCGGTTTGACCATTATAATTGGTAAAGCTAAGTTTGCTGAAAGAAAAATGCAGAAACCAAAGAGTATTGGTGTATCATGATTTTATTAGTGATTACATTACGATTTTCGATTACATCTTGATTGAAGTATTGTATATACAATGCAGTTTAAGCATCTTCTGCAGGAGAGAAGGCTTCTTGTTCTTGGGCGGCAGCAGCTACATTAACGTCCAGTGAATCATCGTCGTTTCCTACCGGAATTGCAGGAAGATGTCATATCATCAAAGATTGCGCCTGGCATCACCTTCTAGGGTTTCTTCTAACAACTCTTCAACCAATTCAGCTATATTTTTTCCTGACATAGCACTGGTTTCTTGCTCGATAACACGATATGATGAAAGACGATCGAACCATTCACGATGAAAAAGATTGTTTCCTGGATTGATATGATGGTTGCAGCATCGTGCTTAGCTGGAATATAGATTTTCAAAGTCTTGAGAGCTTCTTTCCGGGCTTTTATTGGAATCAATAATTTACTAAGTTAACTAATCCATGTTTTTTGTTTACCTATTCTACTGATCTTCAATCAAAAGCTTCTGTACCCATAATGATTGTCTTAAAGTGCAAAGAGTGAAGATATAGAATGCTAATTAGAAAATTGTCGAGCTAATGATAAGAGTTAATTCTTAATTTCTATCAATAACAAAAATATTTATGATTTGAATGTAATGGGCCTTGCCTTCTTCTAATAAGGCTTAAAAAGACAAAATGCAAAAACATAATGCATGTTAATACGAAGTAATAACATTATCATAAACTTACAGATTTTATATTTTACTGCAAATTTCACATTAAATTCTTGAGGAATTTTACAGATGAACACATAAGGAGATAAAGATTCCCCTTCAGGATACTGTAAAAAAGTGTAAATAATGATATATACATCTGATAAAACAGTATTTGTAAGAAGTTTAAAGATTGATATGTAAGTAAGTTATGTATAAAAAGATTAAAAATAAAATTTAAAACAGGATTTTGGTATCTCTTAGCTTTCATTATTTTAGCTGAACATGAGTAATACAGTAAATGCAACTTTGAAGTAATTTTTATCAAGGAAATTTTTTATCAGCTCTGCAATTTTTATTATTCAGTTTGACCCTTATTTATTGAGCTGTGAATTGGGGAACTGTAAATCTTAAAAGAAATGAACTGTTAACGGTCTCTTACTCATAAATAGAGCTATAATTTTTATGGTGATCATAAAAATGTCATGCTTGAAAAGACATAATCGATGAACACTTTATGATTAAAATAATGATTGTGTTATATATTTCAGTCTAAAAGAAAAAAGGAATGCAAGGTAGATTGTTTTCTGGGATTTACTGTTTCATTTAAAATTGCTTTGCAACAATAAAGTGTTTAAATCCATGCTTAAAATTTGCTTCATGTTTATAAAATCGATCATTATTAAAAAAATAACTAAACTTGCACAACATTTTTATTGGTATGTTGATTTAAGTAAAGTAAATAATAAACCTTCAAAACATTGATTTCAACTTGTTCCATGATTGAAGTTCTTAATACCTTGTATATTAGGGGTTATTAGGGGTTATTGTTATAAGTGGTTATGAATTTGATTATCCCGCATTGTTTTGAGCTTTAATATATTATTAACGTTTTAAAGTTAATAAAAAAATTATTCTAGAAAAGAACTTGTAACAATCTAACAAAGGCATTGTCTAAAAGTAAAATTACTATGATTTCCAAATCCACATGACAAAAAGGCAGTAATAATGACAGGCACATGCGCATTAACATATTTGCATGAGTCATGTGACGTGACAAAAAATGTTGCCATGTGTGGACAAAACTGTAAATAAAAGGAATTTTTAAGTTGTGTTCTCTACTATTATCTTATTTATTGGAAAACAGCAAAATTTTAAATGAAAGTAATAACAGAGTATTGAATATGGAATAAGTCAAAATGACATAACACAACATCAAAAAATTTAATCTGGTAAAACTACACATTTAAGTATTTCAGCTTTTAAACCTTATTAGTACTATCATAATAAACTTGACCTTTAAGTTTATCAGTAATAAATTGAGCCCATGATTAACTCTCATAATCATACACTAAAATGACACTCGGTTATTTTAAAACTTATTCACAAAATGAATTATATCAACATTACTTGTAATATCATATTTCGATACATTAATTGGCAACTCAAAACCTCTATCAATAGACAAATTTAAATTAATTCCTAATTAATAAATCTAAAATGTGAATACTTATTGTAGAAAGAAAACCTCAAAATTGATAACCCTAACTATAACGAATCATCAACATTAATTCCTACACTTTCACATTATAAAACATTGATCAAACAAGAGTTTAACATTGATCCGTGAAAGATAAAACCAGTCCTTGTATCTTCACTTATCGAAATAAAAAGGATTCTTAATTTATTTAATTCACTTGAAATTGTTCTTCAGTTCCTAAGCACAAAATTCGTCAAATCGCACGCTGAATGGTTCTTATTAGTTAATATGCGCTAATAATAAAACAGTTAATCCTATCTTGGCTTCGACGAATATTTCAAACTTCACGTTTGATGAATGGAACACGATTACGAGCTGTATTGGCTGTAAGCCTCGTCTTCTCAACTGTGTGACCCTGCAGCGTCCGTACATGAATATCGCCCAGATACGAATATTCCTTGGCTTAAATGAATTACACCTGTTTTCAATAGCCCGCACGATTAGTAATTCTCCACATAGAACAGGCGAAAGCTCTCTCCTACATTTAACTCGATTCTTACTCCAGTATTAGATTCTCTGTGGGTCTTTTGCCTAATCATCTATGCCTAACGTCGGTAATTCACATATGAATCGGTCCTTCACAAAAAAGAGATCTATAAAATTAAAAACGGTAATTACAAACTTATAATCAACACATTAATGAATATAGACAAGATACCAATTTTCACATTACTCAAATAAATCTTACTGTATCCTTTTCCATCTCTTTCAAGGAACGCAATTAGTAACAGCAAAACATCTTATAATTCCATTCGGCAATCTACAGCCTAGCAACATACAAACTATTATGCTGGCGATACCTATAGTTTAATGATTACAATCATCACAGCGCCATAACATTTTCATGGCCATCCTTATTTCTGACCAATATTACACATGAATAAATATTTATATATTACAATTGATCATGGGGAAAAAAATAAAAATAAAATAAATAATTAATTACTTCATAGAAATTCTCTACATGTTCCACAATTATTTGATCACTTAACTGAAGGGACACAGATGTGAATATGCCTTAAGAGCGGATGACCTGTACTGCCTAAAGCATTTGCTATTTCATTAATAAACTGAAATTAAATGAAATAACAAAATCTCATTAAAATAATGTGAAATGTAAGTATGTAACATTAAGGTCAATACATGGTCATTATTGATATTTGAGATAATTTCATCTACATAAATGACTGGTATTTTTTTCGTATGATGCTGGAACAGGACAAAACATATACCCTGTCCAAAGAACCATGAGCTCTGGACAATTAACCCACTCTCGCACCGCCATGCTCACACGTGCCTCCTTCCTACCTGTGGGCAATGGTTCTTCCCTGAGTCTCTATTGGGCCTTTTTCTACAAAACTACGTTATTTTAAACTGTTACCTTTACTTAATTTTTATTACAATTATTAAATTCCAAAATTCCTATCATTCCTTGCAAAAAGAGTCCAAACACGGTGAAATTGTGATACTTCTAAGCATTTTAATGGTCAGTGGGTTAAAAAAATACAAACGACCATTAAAATGTTTAGAAGTATCACAATTGCACCGTGTTTGGACTCTTTTTGCAAGGAATGATATGTAGAATTTAATAATTGTAATAAAAATTAAGTAAAGATAACAGTTTAAAAAAACGTAGTTTTGTAGAAAAGGGTCCAATAGAGACTCAGGGAAGAACCATTGCCCACAGGTAGGAAGAGACGCGTGTGGGCATGGCAGTGCGAGAGTGGGTTAATTGTCCAGAGCTCATGGTTCTTTCGACAGAGTATAGTTATCTCCAAATTCCGTAATAATTGGCTTAAAAAAATATATATATTTTTAAGTAGTACGACATCTGCAGCTGATCACTGATACTTCAATAATTTAAGGATATTATTTCTCTTAAATAAATAGTAATAAATTGCCTTATTTATTTGCTGAATATTTACCATTACAAAAGCAACAAAACTAAAATCATATATAATCAGCAGGACAGCTTCTTAATTATCACTAGTTGCGACCCGTGAAATATTCACGGAAATAAAACAAATTCCACATTTTTGAAAAACACAAGATTGAAAAATATGTTCTAAGCTAATTTTTTTTAGAAGCCATGACATCCGCAACAACCTATACGTAATTTGAATATCGGCTTATTTGTTAAAATAATATTATAATATTGTTAAAATAAAAAAAAAAAAAATTGATTTACCACTTTCGTAGTAGCCAACGCTGCGGTTTCCCATTTTGAAACATAATGGCAACCTGCTGCCCTAAAAGAATAGGCTCGTCGAAATTGAGGCAATATTAACGGAAGTAAAACAAATGCCACAGTTTTGAAATACCCTGAAATTTTTGAAAAACACAAGATTGAAAAAGATGTTCTAAGTTCATTTTTTAAAAGCCATGACTTCCGCAACAGCCCACTTATAATTTGAATGACTAAACCAAATTTTGTTAAAATAAAAGAAAATAAAAAATTGATTTACCAGTTTCAACAATAACAATAACAATAACGAATGTCCAACAGCCAATACCAATAATCCTGTCTGGACAACAATGACGGCACGTGCTTCGTCATTGTCCCCTACTTGTTGAGTAGTGAGCGAGTGGCTACACAGCCGAAATTATGTAAAAACCGAGGTTTAACAAACTCTCTGATAAATTTTGACTCATCAACTTCATGCATTTCAGTGTAAACTTCATTTAAGTGGGAAAGAAAATTTCAATACCGCTGATAATAATTGTGTAATCGCGATCCGTCGCGGTGAAGTGGGAAGAATATTCGAGACGCCATGTTTAAACATAGGCGTGACGTCATGCCTGACGTGTTCCAACGCTGCACTGTGATTGGTTATTTCAAATTACAAATTTACAAATATTTGTGAATAACCAACTATCTGATTCCTCTACAAATTTATAACTCAAATTATATAACTTCTGTAGACAAGATATTATAAAAGTTTCTCCTCTTCCAATACAGATGCAAAACTTTGCAAAATATACGGTCTAACGCTACTGAATCATTTCATTCCTTTATTATTTTTGAAATCTTCAATCATCCATTCACAGGATACTGTCAATACATCTTCAAGCTATAACAAGTATATAATCATAAATGTCGATCATTCTGTTTACATCTTTTCAAGGTTATTAATACGCATCTTGTCGATACAGTTAACAGCAAATACAAGAGGAATTAGGATTAAAAAAAGAGAGAACAATCTCAACTAAAATTCAAAATGGAAAAAAAAAAAAAAATAAACTAAGTAACAATAAACAGATTTAAATATACCTTCAAGAATGGTTTCACATACAGCCCTAATAAAGGAAAATAAAGCAAACAAAAAAATGCCAGTTAAGACAAAAATGCCAATTTATTTCCTGTTGTATTTCACTGATTTAAAGAGAAACAATTTTTGTTTTTTTATTGTAAAATATATTTGTAAGAAGAAAATTCCACCCTGACTAAATGCCCAACAGGAAAAAAAGCATTTTGAAGATAGGACGATTTCCTTAAACCTGAATTACAGTATTTTTTTTTCAAGTAATTGCTTCAAGAATATTTATTGAAATAGACACAAATAGACACAATGTGTCTCTTTAAGCAGGTGACAAGTGTAAGGAATTCTGAATAAAATTTTCCACTACTTTATTAACAGGATCATGCAAACTTCCTTTTCTTATCCATATGGTAAGAGCACATAGTCAAGGACACAAAAGCTTGTTTATGAAAGAAGCCTTGATGGTAAAGAAACCTGTAAGAAGATGGATTTCAAAATGGCACGAAGAAACCTGTTTTAATGGAAACAAATGGAAAACCACTACTCGATTACATAAAACCATAAAAAATGTATTTTCTAGTTTTATTTTCATTCAATAAAAAATTTAAAGTTCTTTCTCTTGCTAACTAGTGCCGTCTTCTATATTTTCTGCAGCCAATGGTAATATAAAACATCTACTTTTAATTGATTGCTCACATTTAATGAAAATAAAAAAAAATATTCTATTTCTATCAGCGAATATAAAATAGTTCTAAAAGAAACTTTTAGTAATAGAGTATTAACACATTAAATGCAATTAGTACCATTATAATAGTCAGAATCAGAGTCACAGATCTAGGGTTTTACAAGTATAATAAAGCTACTATAATAAAAGTCTATGTTCTAAAAGCACTAATAGGAAGAAAAAAAAAGAAAATCATAAGAACGTGGTGGTCACTTGTCTCAAATTTTCCTCACTTTTTTCCTCACTGGAATTTTCCTCACGATTCACAACTTCGCCTTTTTGAATCTCAATTAACACAATTTACGTAAAATTCATCGCGACTTCGTCGCTCCTAACTTTATAGCCACCTTATTTCCAAGTTTGGCCAGAAAAACAACGGTATCATGCTGAATAGAAGAAAATGTCAATTAATGATTATAGATAGAAACAATAATGCCACCTCTGCTCTCATTAAGGACATTCCAATAAAAAGAGATGTGATTTATTTAGGAGTGAAATTAAATGATAAGGGCGGATGCGTTGAGGAAATAAAGAGAAGAACTGCTATGGGTAAAACTGCAATTGCCACATTAACAAAGATATGGAAAGATCATAGTGTCAAGATAGACACAAAAATACGTATAATGAACTCGCTGGTGTTCCCAATTGTAGTATATGGTTCTGAAACGTGGATACAATAGCTGCAATGAAAAAAAGGATAGATGCTTTCGAAATATACATAGCTATAGAAGACTTTTGCGAGTATCTTGGACAGAACACAGAACAAACCAATCGATACTATCACAACTTAAAATTAAAAATGAATCTAGATTGTTGAAAAGAACACAACGTAACAGTCTCAGGTTCTTTGGACATACTATGCGGCGGAACGGATTGGAACGAACTATTCTTGAAGGAATAATCTGTGGGAAGCGTCCAAGAGGAAGACCACCGAAAAGATTTATTGACCAGGTGAAGATTCTCACCGACCTTACAATGATCCAATCAATCCATGCGTCACAAGATCGTGATGCATGGAGAGGCATAATTAAAAGAGTGTGACAGGTCCTGAGTCACAACGTTCGGACACGAACTACTGATTAGATAGATAGATAGATATGTACTTAAAAAGTCATATTTTTAATCAGCAAATGGTATCAAAAACTTAGCAGAGGGAAAGGTTGGAGTAAGAAAAACAGGAAACACAGCTTTCCGGTAAAGTTTTATTTATACAACTGAATAAGAAATAAATGGGTTTTGGGATCCTTACAGAACCACATCGATTAAGATCGAAAAATTGTTTGTATGTCTACGTATCCTTCTCTAAAAGGCCTTTTCATTGGACACAATAGATTCACTTATGCACTCAAATGCATAAGGGCTTGACAGCACGTCCTAACAGCGTAGACTAATACTTAACCGTTTTTAATAAATTTAACAAGGCAAAAAGTGATTCACTCTGAATTTTCTTCTTTTCTTATTTTTGTTTTTATTTTAATAATGACAAACGCTAAGACAATCCCTTGGTGTTAAGACATTCTGAAAATAATTGTTTTATTACTTACCTGATAGAAAATTAGCATGTTAGTAATAAATAGGCAATAAAACGCCAAGCGTCTTAATAACAGACACATTGTGCGGAAAGTGAAGGAAGACATCCTTGTTGTCAGATGCAATAAAGACATGCAATAACATGTTATTAATTTAATTTGTATGAAAGATACATTGTATTAGAATTTATTTATGTTTAAAAAAATGAATTATTTCACCGAAATCATAGTAATAACGATATATATATAAAACTGAAAGGCAAAACTTGAAGCTGCCCCTTCGAGTTTCGCAAAGCAAAGATTTCAATTAATCATTTGTAATTTAGAATGTATATTTTGAAGTTTTATGTATCATTACTTCTTATTAAGGTATTTAAATATTTAATTTTATATATTTTATGTTCATACTTTAACTCAATATTATGGATTTTGCTCTTTTAATAATTTTCTATTTAATAATTTTCTATTTGATAGTTTAGTTTTAATTTTAAATTTAAATTCAGATAATTTAGTTAATCTAGTTTATTTATTAATTCAATAAGTAATAAAGAGGACCAACCACTCTTTATTACTTCGGTTTTAATATTAATATTTATGTAATTTAATTTTAAATTTTAATATTGATATTTAGGTAAATTTAATTTTAAATTTAAAAAAGCAAAGTCTTAATGATATTTCGTTTTAGCTTCTAAATTGTTTCCAAATTTTGCCACTTATGAAGTGGAGATAATTAGATTATATCTCCATAGAAACAGTGATTTGTTTTTTGGTATTGGCTTCTTCAAATCCCAGATCACTGTATGGCTATATATATATATATATATATATGTATTGTAACGATATATACTGATAAATATATCTACATTTATAATTTGAGGTTATTAGAGATGTATCTTGTTGAATGTTAAGAACCCTTGAATTACACAAATGGTGTTTAGCAAATTATAATTAACCGTATAGCTACTAATTTTCAGAATGTTTTTACATAGGCTGTTCAATTATAGAAAATACCGGCGATCGACAGTGTTTTTTGATTGCGGAAAACAAATTTAGTTATTTGTAGAAATTAAATTTAAATTATTTGAGAATGACTTATTATTTGCGATTTTTAAAAATTTTACAGCATTTTTGTGGCTCTTTATTAGATGACAACGATTCATGCTTTCTTTCTGTTATTTCATCATAAAAGTGAATAAATCTATAATACTAAAATCTTTTATTTCTCTGTCTGTCCGGTGCAATTATCTGTGAGAATGGAAAATAGAAATAATTTTGACAATGAAACGTCCGCGACGGGAATCGAATCTGCAACCTTCGGTTCCGAAGTCAGAACTCTTAGGCCACGGGGACTAGGACTCACTTTATATTGTTTTTTGACGTATGTTTCCTTCCCCATATCAATAATGAATGTATTCAACCTTTTTTTTTTTGAATCTCAAGATTGTTTATTTATTTCCGATCCGTCTATTTATTTGTAATTCGAAAATGATAATTCGGACTATAATTGCCGAAACGTTGCAATATTTTAAATATAATATTCTTACTTAACCAAATTCTATGTGATTTAGAAAAACAAGCGCATGTACACGGGGATGGCCTAGTTAACATTATTTATTATTGCGATCAACTAATAAAAAGAAAGCATACATCATTGCCATTGTTATTCACCTAACAATGTCTACAAAATATGTGATGGTTTCATTGATCGACAGTGGTCAATGTTTGATTGTTATTTCAATTGGAATAGTCTCGACAATAATCATTTTCAGATTTCTTTTAACAATTATTAAATGACTAACAATGGCATGGACTTCAGCTATCTTTCTACAGATCATCACAACAATGAACAGTGCTATTAAAAGTAAAAGTCCATGTGAGGGTGACGTAATAGAAAGAAAGCTTGCATTAATGCCATTATTAGTCGTTTAGCTG
>JAFIDM010009631.1:279680585-279697752 GCA_023159025.1 Thereuonema tuberculata | reverse complement strand
TAATGATAAGAATTCTTTTGAGTGAACTTCCGTGACTTATATTTAGAATTTCTATTGTTCTTTGATTGTTCCAAGTAAATGACTTCGAATTTCACTGTCAGTTGGCAGTTTTCCAGCCCATAAATTGAACGAAAAGTACAATATTACCAGCAGTACTAGTTAACTGTTTAGTTACTAGTTCTTTTCAAATAGGATTATTTAAAAAAGAAAAAGCTTTGTTGTAGGTTGTTTATCAAATATACTTTTCTAGCTGATACCATCGAAAATCCCACACGATCGTGGGAAAAGAAAGACTTGCGGAAGTCTTGTATCTTCACACGAAAAATGATTATTCTGTTTCTTTTCTATTCCTTCTCCAAAATGTCGTTGAAAAACCTGAACTTGAATTAACGGGAATTCCAAAGCGGAAATGATTACTCAAAACAAAGTTTTGAAACTGATAACAGATCAGTCTCAAAATCTAAAGAAAACATCAATTATAAAACCTACAATGAGAAATAAAAGGATATTATGCAGGATTGTTTTTGAAAATCTAAGAAGTGGCGTACCGAAGGGAGGGGATTGATAGGGGCTATTATCCCCTCCCTCATTTTTGGATTTTTTTGGGTTGAATAGTTAGGCCCCTCTTATTGCAAATTCCTGGACACAAAAGTAAAAGTTACATTTTTATAGAATATCACCATTTCTGTAAACTATATGAACAGTGATTGAAAATGTTATTACCATCATTATTGTACAGTGGGGCCGTGAAGTTCCCTTACCCCTATTATGTAGTAGTAGTAGTAGTATTTGTTTGGACCATATTTTTTTTTGATGGTCATGTTAATGGCGAAACTACACATGTTACCAACATGGTTAATTCCATAGCTTGAAGACTCGGGTATCATGGAACGCGTATGGCTACAACAGGACGGGGCACCTGCTCACTTCCCTCTTACTTTGCGCGGTTTTCTTCATAAAAATTTACCAGGACGCTGGATTGGTTCCAGCATCGCCAGCTCCATTGAAATGGCCACCATGAAGTCCTGACCTCACGTCTGACAACACATTGTGGGGAATCATCAAGGCCTACGTGTCTGAACGTCGTTATGCTACAAATGAAGAATTGCGCAATGCACTTGAGGACGCATTTCGAACCATAACACTGGACATGCTCCAAAAAATGTGAAGTAGGATTTGGCGGCGTACGAACTTGTGTATACAGCATGATGGCGAACACAGACGCATTGGACATTTAATGTGTAAATATGACTAACAATTAAGGGTTCGGGAACTTTCCGGCCACACTGTACTTACAAAAATATTCTATCGGTTAGTGTTATTTAAGTAAACGATATTCTCTAAAATTTATAAAAAGAGTCTTCAAATAAAAATAATAATAAAAAAAAAACAACTCTTGCATTTTGGAAGATAATGAAATCAGTTGAAAATTAAATTATTTTTTTAAGTAAGCATAGCTACATCTCACGCATTCATTGGCCTGGAACTGAGATTAGGTATACAACAAAGTTAAGATAACAACAAAACAATTATGGGAACATGGGACGATAAATTTTAAACAAAAAGAAGAAATATTAAAGGAAGCATTTAAAACTTCAACTTTAGATGGAAGAATTAAAACACACAAAGGGAAGCCCAATTAAGTCTATAATCAATGCAATATGGAAGTCCCTTACAAAACATAACAAGATTTGTGAACAAATTGGTGAAAAACTTTAAACTTCCAAAGGAAGATGTTAAGATTAAGAACACTAAGGATTTAGAACAAAAATTAAAACATTTATATTTTAATAATATAAAAAAATTTTACTTGTTCTCATTGGATATTCATAACATGCACACGAACATCCCCGTTGAAGAGTCGTTGCCAATTATGGAAAAATTGGCATATAAAAATAAGGATTGGTAATTAAAATATAAGATGAACAACTTGGAATTAATGAAGTTAATTAGGTTTGTAACTAGTAATACTTTCTTTAAACATAGAAATGAAATTTTCAAGCAAGTGAAAGGATTCCCGATGGGATCTCCATTATCGGGGAGCTTATGTAATATAAACCAGGTATATATATATATATATATATGAATTTTTTTGAGTATGAATTATTGAAAGTGATTAAATTTAATTTATACTATTTCAGGTGCACTGATGACAAACTAATAGTGTGGTACGGCACGATTCTCCAATTTCAAATTTTTTTAAAGAATATTAATGAGAGAAATGTAGATATCAATTTTAAAATCTACTTTAATGAGAATTTGACGAAAAGAAAAAAAACTAACTTATTTTAGAAAGCAAGAATAATAGCAAAAGAAAAGAATTATAAATTCACATGGACAAAATTCCATAAGATATTAGTAAGAAAGGATGAAAATTCACGCATTATTAAAATAATGACTGAAGAAGACCTCAAAAAAATAAACTAATAAAAGAGTGAAAAAAAAATCCACTTAGATGTTCGGAACACCAAATCAGAAAAATTTAAACATATATAACAACTTTGAACAATGAATAGGAAAAGAAATCAGTCTTCTGAAAAAATATTATACCTAAACATCAGAAGTATGAAAAAAAAAACTTAGATTATCTTATTTGTCATATACAAAAATTCCGAAATGAAATAAACATAATAATTCTGGTAGAAACAAACATAAATGAAAATGAAATTAAATATTTTACTTTGAAAGATTACAATATGATATATAACCTCAGAAAAAATAGAAGAGGTGGTGGGATAGTAATGTACTATAAAAATGAATACTGTATATATTAACAAACTTCCAAATCAACACAAGAACATTTGAAAATATTACATATATATTAAAATATAAAGATATTTATATAAATAAAAATGATAATAGCGCAGATTCTTTGATGTATAATCAACAGGTATGTAAAAAATAATCAAAATTTGAATAAATTTAGAAAGCAAAACAATATAACAAATGAAGAATTATAACAAATATAACAAATTTTATTAAAAAATCAGAAAACTTACTTAATGGTATAAGAAATAAAAAAATAATAGATCCAAATAAAATAATAAATAAATTTGTAAAAATAATGAATACATCCAAAAAACCCTTAAATAATAAAGAGCAATGCAATAAAGGAAACCCGGAACACAATTATAAAATTAAAGAAAATGAAAGAAAAAATTATAAACATGAATGGATAACAGATGAAATCTATGACCACATCAAAAAAAAAGACAAATTATACAAAAAAACACAAAAATAAGAAAACAAATAAAAAATATAAAGAAAGTTATAGAAAAAAAAAGCAATTGGTTAAAAAACTTAATACAAAAAAACACGCAAAAATTTTACCAAAATAAATTACAAAAATATAACAATGATAATAAAAAGACTTGGAATAGCATAAATAATATTATAAAAAAAAATGAAAACAAAACTATAGATAAAAAAAAAAATTGTAAATTAATAGAAAAATATAATTACAAACAAACGGATGAGCTATTTGGTAAGACATTTAGTAAAATTAAAAATACATGTAACTGCACATTACAAATAATAATGAAAACATTGAAACATTAACAAATACCGTTTTATATACCGATATCGAGGACATAATAAAAATTATCAAATCAATGAAAAAAAAAATACTGTTAGTATCGATAATAATGCTATAAAGGATATAAAAAACTATAGAGATAGTCTATATTTGCAACAATAATACACGAACTTCTAAAAAGCACGTATGATTATGGAATTTACCCAAATATTTGGAAAACAACAAAAATAACTCCTGTTTATAAAAAAGAAAAAAACCCATGAAGTCAAAAATTATAAATCAATTTCTGTTCTTTCTAATATGTCAAAAAATATAGAGACTTATTTCACCAACTCAATATATAACTTTCTATCTAAATATAATATACTTAAAAAAGAACAATTTTCATATCAAAAAAATTTAAGTACTGATTTCAAGATTTTCAAAATACCATTGATACTGCTCTAAATAAAGAACAGTATATCTACATTATTTTTATTGACTACGAAAAAGCATTTGACAGTATAAATCATGAGATATTAGTACAAAAATTATTTAATATCGGCATAAGAGGAAAAATGATAGAAATATTAAAAAATTACTTAAAAAACAGAAAAATAAGAATTAATTTAAATTCAAAACTAGGTGAAACATATAAATTAAAAACAGGTATCCCTCAAGGTTCAAATTTAGGACCGCTTTTATTTATTATACATTCAAACACATTATATAATACAATATCAACATCGAAAATTTATGCTTATGCTGATGATATCATTTTAATAAATATAATGAAAATTGTAAAACCGCAGAAAAAAAAACATACAAAAAGACTTTAATAAATTAATTGTATGGACACATAATAATAAAATGAAAAATAAACAGTCAAAAAACAAAACTAATGATAATCAGAACAAAAAATAAATTTTTACACACAAATCCATTCATAAAATATCATAATCATAATTGTTTGATGAACAGTAACATAAATTCCAACAGATGCAACTGCGATACTATAGAAATAATTAATACAAATAGATATTTAGGTTTACTAATCAACGATCAATTCACTTGGAAAACTCATTATTTATATATATTAAATAAACTCAACTCCTTAATATTTATGTTTAAACATATACAAAATATATTTTCTGTAAAATATAAAATACTACTATATAAATCATTTATTGACTGATTAATAAATTATGGATTATGTTGCTGGATACATCTAAACAATACAGACATTAATAATATAAATAGAATAATAAATAAAATAATAAACTACATAATAAAAAATTATAGTATATTAACAAAAAATAAAAAATAAATATAAGAATTAAATACAAAATTCTAATGCCTAGGGAAAAAATAATGTATTCTTTAATAATAATTTTTTTTTACAAAATAAGGGAACAGTATAGAAAAAGTAACTTAGAAAATAACTCTAGAAATAAATTAATACAGATTCTTTATAATGAAAAATCCAAGAAATAACTTTGGTTTAAGAAACAAGAATAGAATAATATTAAAACTGTTTACACAAATAGAAGATATTCTAAAACAAAATGAATTTAATAAAATAAGGGTATTAAAAAATGAAATATTACAAAAAATAATATACGGAAAAATAACCTGGAACATTTAGAAACATATCCAAAAAAAAAGAAAAGATAATACTGTTCTTGAATTGAAATGTTTTTAATATAATATTAAAGAAATATAGAACTGTTAGAATACTTAACGTTGAATACTGTAATGTTAAAAAAAAAATAGTATGTTTTTAATATAACATTAAAGAAATTTAGAAATGTTATTATTTAAGAAAACTAGAATCAATATTTTGTAATTGTAATATTTTGAAATTGTAATACTCTTAATTACTATTAACTACTTTTTCAACTTTGATTTACTTTTATTTACTGCAATTTTATTAACATAACATTAAATAAATGTAGAAATATTATTATTAAGTAATATAAAAAATGATATATTGTAATTAATTATTTAATATTGAATACTGTAAATATAGATGTCCAAAAATTAAATAGTATAAGTAATAACATTAAAAAAAAAGCTAAAATTATTGTTAATCTAATAAAAACATTTATGCTATGATATTTACATTAATATTGTTATATGTATATTAATACTACTGTATAATTAAATAACAAAATATGTATGGTAATACAACAAATTATTTTAACATGTATATTATCTGTAATAACTTTAAATAGATTTATTATACAGAACCTACAGACAGATCACTTTAATAGTGAATCTAGTAGGACTGAAATTGTAAACTTATTAAAATTAAAATTAAAAAAAAAATGGAAAAAGAGATTAACGACAGATTGAACTTCTTGGATGTTTGTTTGATAAAAAACATAATAATTTGTTTTTGAAACATTACAGGAAAGAATCACAAAGGCACCATATTGTAAATTTTGTGTCGGGTCATGGTATTCACATAAAAAAGAATATAGTGGACAACTTTATTAACGGAATTGATAAAACCACAAGTTCAGATAAGGAATTCAAAAATGAGTTAAATAAAATGAAAATCATATTGAAGAAAAATGGTTATGGAGAAATTTTTTTTGATAAGGTCTTAAAGGAATATGATACCCTCAAAATTAAAGAATTGGACAAGAATAAGAAAGATGGTTAATAGTTCCATATTTGAATAAAAACAGTTTTGAATTAAAAAGGATTTGTAAATTTTGAATATACAAACAAATTGAAAAATATCTTGTGTTACAAATTAAATAAAAGTGAGAGAAAATATAATATGGGAATAATTTATAAAATAGAATGTTTGAATTGTGGAAATTTTTACATTGGAGAAAGCAAAACGTACGATTAGGGAGAGGGTTCTAGAACATGTGTATTAAATTAAGAAGAAAGAAGGGGACAAGTCAAAATTGGCTGAGCACTGATGTGAGTTAGGTGATTGCATTAATAATGAGGATAAATTATAATATGGAAAAAGATTCTAAAACGAGAAAAATAATAGAAAGTGTAATTATAAGAAACACTAGTGATAGTAATCTTAATCGTAATGAAGGAATGGATGTTGATAAAGAACTAGTAAATTTGGCAAGGGAAATGGTAAAAATCATGTGTGGATAATAAAAGGTTGATACATTTGAAGAATTGAAATTGTAAATTTAAATTTAAATAAATAGAAGAATGGTTAGAAGTAACAACAGTTTGTAAGTCAGGGTAAGTGATTGACAGAAGTAATATTGTTAATAATGAGTAAGTGATTGTTGTTTTAAACTATATCCAGGAGAGTGTATGTGACATCTCTAAAACCATTTCATTGTTTAGAAAAAACTTGAAAAAGGAAAGAAGAAAAGACTTTCCGAAAATTTGTTTAATAAATATATTTTATAATATTTTTTTTTGGTGGAGATGATGTTTATTTGTTAAGCAAACCATAATGTCAAGATCTTTTAAAGTAAATGTGTTAGTTCTGTGTTTATTTATTATTGTTTATGTATTTATTCTTAGCAGTAGTAAATATTTATTGTATTTTTTTGTATTACTAACATCCACTAACAAGAGAATGATAGAAATCTAAAGCAGAAATTGAAAATATGAAGAAAAGTGTAAACAATCAAAAATATCCGTCATTATGTGAAACGAAAAGCTATTAATTAAAAATAAAAAGTATTTCAATCACTTTTTTTACTTAAGATGCCTAAAACCAATTAACTTTAATCCAATCAGAACATGCGCACATTCATGGATTACTAAAAAGGATTAAAATTCATTATTAAGACATCGATAGAAATCCGTTACTTTGATTCTAATGCCTTTCTTTGGGTATTTTTCCTGACTCAATTGCTGATGAATCTAGCAGATATGTACTGTTTATTTGTTTTTCCATACCGATTTATTATGAATCTGACGATATTCTTGAACTATTACTGACCTTGAGGTAAAGAGGTTTGTGGAATTCTTCAGCCTCTCCCTTACTCGTCTGCAGTTACGAAACTGTATGACTGGGGTTTGTAATAAATCCCTAAGGCTTTATCATTAGTTTGTCGGTAATCCTTTTTCTAAGTAAGTGTCCTTCTGGCAGAAGCAATAAGAAGAATCCTACCCTTCTTGTTGCATCCTACGATGTCAATAGTAATGATATCTGATGCAAGACAGCATTCGAATTCATTTGGTCAATAAACGAGATCTCAATTGATATGGAATAAAATGAGAATAGATTTTATAATGGTAAATAAAACCTTGGTGTTTGAAAAAAATATCAGTAATGTCATGTAAATAATTAAAATTATCTATATAAATATTCCACTATTGATCCTCGTAAAAAAACAATCAACGAACTGTAATTGGAAAGAAATACTGTCCCTCATAGATGACTATGATTGGAAAATAGAGGGAATCTTCGTAGCAATTTAAAAAAGATAATTAGGAGCGACATCTAGTAATGCTAAACTAAGCGAATCTTCTATTTGGAATTAGTCTTAGGATATTAAAAACGAGGTTTTTCGGTCATTCCTTAGGTTATTCCTTATGTAAGCGGTCAATCTCCAATTTTGATTTTCTGAAACCTCGACCTCACATCTTTCCCTTCCCATGAACAGTAATACCAGAAATTGGTTGTGAAATTGCTGAGACCTCTTGTCTCATCCATTATTGAAAACGGGCGTTATAAAGGGGATTTTCGTGATTTTTTTTTTTTTTTTTTTCTTCGTATACTTAACGCTCTAAAAGATTTTTTTTTTTTTTTAAATTTCGACCTTAACGCTTAACTGCACGTCAAATAGTACTCCTTTAGTAAATGTTTTGCTTTAAAAACAAGATGGCTATACAAGATATATCAGTGTGAAAGAAACGTTTTGTTTGTTTAGTTTATTAATGAATGATTAAATGAGTTATAAAAATTAAATGTAGTATAAATTTTATAATTTATCAGAAAACGTTCAATTGCAAGAAAAGACGAGGAATACGTGATTTCTTGTTACGTACCATAGGTCTCAGAAGAACGCACATGTAACCGCGTAAATGGAAAAGACCACGGACAATTTGCCAACTTAATAGAAAAAGAATGGATAATTGTAGAAAAAATACTATATATAAAAAAAAACAAAAAAGAAAAGCCCGATTTATCAACTTAACCCATTTTTTGGGTTAAAAATTTTTGTAATGGCGGCTTTTTTTTTTTTTTCGGTTAGTCAGAGTGATTCAATCGTTATTGGTTGGATCGTGAGAGTTTTCTGTGGGGAATTTGCTAGAAAAATGAAAAGTCGGAAGGGGCTCACTAGTTTAAATAAGAGTTGGGAATCTTCAGTAATTTCATTCAGGAATTTACCTGTAAAATTATTAAAAACCAATTCTAAATCATTATTAAAAATTAATCAAGTGTCGTCTAATATATCATGAAATGAATAATTTCCAAATTTTTTTATAAAATCAGGTATTTGCTTTTTATTTTTGCATTTATTTACAGTAATAAAAAGAACATGCACAATAAAAAAATAAAAAAAATCATTCAAAATAAAAAAAAATAAAAAAAATCAATAAAAAAAAAAATCAAACAAACAAACACTAAAATGAGGAATAATAAATAATCTCTATTTCAGCATATTTCAAAAGAAAATAGCTTTAAAAGAAATAAACACTAAAAATTGCTTTGGTGTTAATGTATTCAGTAGACAACACGTAAAACATAAAAATTTAACAAAAAAAAAAAAATACATAAATAGAATAAAATAGCACATTAAAACGACGAAGTTAGAATTATAAATAACATAGAAATGAAGATCATTTACTTTTGTAAATATGATATGATATCATCATTACTTTTTCTACAATTTGCTATTAAACTGCACATAAATATTTACACGTGATCAATGCTTCCCTGACTGGGAGGCGGGTAAGTATTTTTATTACAAGCTTGCACGATATTGGTCAGTTCAATATTGTTGTTAGTCCTAATATTTTCTTTAGATTTTAAGAAACTTTTGTAAGCGTCTTTGGCTGCAAATATAATGTTCTTATAAAACTGGTGCTGGTCTTCGAGCGACTGAATATCTGTGATACCGGTCAAATAGTCATTATTTTTTTCTCGACCGTCCTCAGCGTTATAGTTCAGTTTTGAGGATGTGATTTCATACAGTTTATGTATCATAGTCACTTTCTGTACCCGCATGACGCTGTACATAATGATCCAGACATTTGTGATGATGAGAAAGGACATCAAGAAACAGAAAGCGCTTAAATCCGTGTGACACAGGCTCAGCGGAGAGCTGCGAACGAAAACCACGCTTAGAACGATGACGAGGAACACACCTCTCACCGCCACTACGCAAATGAGCGCCAGCCACGCAATCCACACGTGACCTTTCTGATACTGAGGTATCTGATGCTCCATGAAAATACGCCGCATGAGGAGCGGCAGATCGGCGACTTCTACGAATATCACGAGCAGACCTAGGAAGGAATTGGTTCCCGGATATAAGAGAGCGATACTGCTGCAAAAAATAATCGCATGGTAAATCCCATACGTAATATTCAAGGAAACCAACAGTTCATTAAAACATTTATAAGCGTGTTTCCCAATGAAAATGGAGAGCAAGGTCTGCGTCAGTTGAAGCGTGGAAGGATCGGGAATCTGAAACGGAATGTACATGACCGTTTTCACAAGGACAGCGAAGGAAAACCATCCTATTACTTGAGTTAGTACACTATCAAGAATCCTGAAATAAGAGAAAAAAAAAAAAAATGTTAATTTTTTTCATTGTAAGAATTTGTTAATATATAATAGAATTAAATACAGTATACATTTTAAATGTCTAGAATTTAAGTATTGCTATAAAAAAGTATATTATATTATAATTAAATTTGATAAAAAAATAAGCTGAAATTTAGACATTATGACTGAGGAAAAAAAAAAAGTTTTTTGCTATACTTAGTTATGTAAATGGTTCATTTTAATTTTTTTTTTTTATCCATTAATTGGTGTTTTACCATTTTTCTTTTTTATATATTTCTTTGGTAGGGGTGGAAGGATTGGGGAAACCCGTGTATCTGTTTCACTATCATTGGGAAAGCCCTAGTTGTAGGTTAGAATTTAGAAAATCTATGGGGATTTCCGTGGAAAGATGTTTTTTTTAATAGAGAAAATTACAGTTTTATCAATGAAAACAAATAAGCGTATTTAGTAGATATAGCGTATTTTCTTCACATTTCATAAAAGAAAAAAAAATCAAAATAGATACACATGTGTAATAGTGTAAGTTTTCCATTACTTGCCGATTCGAATTTATTAAAAGAAATCTTGAAGAATAACAGTAATTAAAAATAGATTTTAATAAGGCCAATTAGAACGTCTTTAATTGCTTCAAGAAATAATTTGATTCACTCAAAGAAAAAAATTCTTATGTGTTCTTCGCTTGAATGCTAACGAGTATGGAGTGATGAAACGCTCACTATAAAAATGGCAAGCACCTTCCTTCTAGCGTTTCTCTCATTGGCTGGCCAAACAGGAAAGTCGTCGGGAAATCCCATTGGGTTTTATCATGAACCCTTGCCAATCGTACAAAGATAGCTGTTCATCTTAAATATTTTTGATGATAACAGTATATAAATGAATTTGATAACAATATGTTTGTGACTTCAATTTAATTATTCTTTTTTTTTTTTTTTTTTTTTTTTGATAACATGTAAATAAATATACGTCACTATAATAAAAGACACGGTATAAAAACGAAGTTTTAAGTGAATTTGTGGAAATGTAATTTTTATTTATTTATTTTTTATTTTGTAGTACATAATTTTTATATTTTGTAGTACATAAATTAGAATTGAATTTTAAACTGTAAAGTTTAATCTTTTAAATTAAGGATTTTAAATTAAGGATAGATCCAATTATTTTATAAATAAAAGCATTCACTATGAGAGATTTTTTTTGCTTACATTTATTGTTTTGAAGTTATATTATTCCATTTTTTTTTCTTATTAATCAATTATTGTGCATTTTTTTTTTTTTTAATTTATGGATAATCAGAAACAAGTAAAAATATAATAGAAAAAATGAATAATTTGAATTGTTGTCAATTAGATAATTCTATTATATTGTAAAAAAACAAAAATGCAATTCAGAAACAATATTTAAAATACATATAATTTCTTTAGATATGAATATACACAATATGAATATGAATAAATATATATTTATTTTTAAAATAACCCTGTTATGCAAATAAGGAATGCACAAAGAAAAGATTGATATGCTCTTTATAAGAAATTAAAGTTTGTTTTTTTTTTTTTTTTAAATTTAAATTTAATCAAAATTAATAATGTTAAAAATAAGTGGCTATTAAAGTATTTTTAAGGAAGTTACTTGCTTAAAATACATTGCATTTTAGATTGGCCGTCTCCGCATACTTAAACTTTTTATTGTTAAGTTTTGGTTTCGATTAAGAGCCGGGGATTCCCGTTAACTGTATCAGTTTCGATGTCTATTCATAATTATAAAAAAAACTCCATTTCTAAATAAAACATTTTCAGTCCTCAATCGAAAGAAATCCTTCAAACTTTGAAATTTAACCTTAACTTACTAAAAAAAAGAAAAATTAAAAATTGACACTTACCAGTTAATGAGTCTCCGGACTTTTTTGTCTGGTTTCACTCGATGACCTTGTTTTGTAAATTTATAATATATCGTCAAACAGAATTTGTAGAGATGCAAGATAATGTAACCTTGACAGCAATATAAGTTGACTATTAGAGATGCTATGAGTATGTAATCCATTGTGTAGTGTGCGGGGATGTGATGCTCTCCCTATGAAGAGAATTCATTACTGCTCACAGCTTCAACCATCCACCGCATTTATTGGCGCTGAAACGGAAGTGACTCTGCCTCTGCGATTGGACGGACAGCGTCAACGGGAATTTCTTGTTAATAAAAGGAATTTGAAAAACAGGGGAAATGATATATAAATCATTTTATATCATTTTTTTAAATATTCATTTTATATTTTATTGACTAAAGTTAACTTTTATTTTATAAAACTTTTTTAAAGTTGTTGTAAATATTTAAATATACATATATTTTAAACTTTGCCATTATCATCGGATAATATCATGATTATCAGAATTACGTTACCGTCATTATTGAATTCGTAGTTATGATAAATATATTTAGAATACACCAATGAAAAAGAAAAAAAAATTGATATTTCGTCTTTTTAGCTTTTTATAAATGTTACATTCTAATTAAAGTTACGAAAACATACGAAACTGGTGCTGAGGAAATCGGATGAAATTGCTGTTATTTCTATTATTATTTGGCCAATTTTACTTCAACATCAAATATAATAAATAAATAAATAAATAAATAAAGAAGGTTTTTAGTTATGTTTTTTTAAAAAACTGTTGGTTATCAAAATAAAATTTATTAAATAAAAATTCTGGATAAAACCATAAGATATTTATAAATTTTATGGATATTTCCATTTCCGACAATCACATCGGTCATTGGATCAATCTAATACTAAACAAATATGCTGCTTTTATATTCTTGTTAATAAAAAATAAATCAAGTTTCTATGATATCTTAAAATTTTAAAGATAAATACCTATCTTCTACATTTTATATTGTTGCTAAGTTTAAATAAGAATAATTTCAAAATGAATGAATTTCTTATGGAAACTTTCCTTCGTGGACGTGAGAAGTCATGAGCAAATTGAGGATTAGGCTTTTCGTAGATTAGCATAGGATTAACAAAACTGATTAGTCCATTCCAAGAATGAAAGAAAAAAACAAATCTTCGTTGCTTCAATGGCAGCTGTTCCGAGCTGACTTCTTAATTAAATAAAATGTCTGTGTCTTATTAAGTCTATTGCTTTTCCATGATAACCTTAACCATCCAATGTTATGTGGCCGTGAGCTCCGAGGCTGCTCTTGCTTGCGGCAGTCACTGGGACCGAATCAGTTGCCGGGATATTTTTCTTTAGTATTTTGTTTAATTAATATTAATAAAGAGTGTTTTATTAATATCTATATTAAAGTATTAATTAATTATATATTACTAAATGTTATTTTATTTTTCTCTTTCTTAATATCCTTAATAAAAAGAATAGGAAGAAGGAAAAAATGCATTAAACACTAAAAATATATTTTTATTTTACCTGCAAATATGTATACCCAAAATACTTAATAATTAAGTCTTTATTACAATTTCTTACGTTTTATTTATTTATTTAAAGATATAACGCGGCATCCGAGGCAAGAGTCACGTACGTCTATTGATTTCAGTCAAAGACTTTTAACTGAAGTTTTATTTTTTCTAAGACAAAATGTTAATTATCTTTGTTTATATAATACGTTTCCTAAAACCCTGTGATCCACCGGAAACAGTGCCGATCTTAAAAAAAATGTTCAGAATTTACAATTTGAGACTGTGTTAAAAAAATTAAAAAAAATATTTCATTTAAATAATATTAAAAATCTTTCATACAAAATCGTTAATTGCTGAATTATTTAAATGAAAGATTATCTCAGCTAATTATCCAGAATAGAATCTGTTATTGAGGTAATTCAGCAATTATTCCTAATATTTTAAGATTTTTAATAACATTGTAAAAATTTGAAGTCGTAATTATTATTGGATTATAATATATTTAATTAATAAGTAAGCCATTAATTTCTGCTTTGAACATTAATCTACTACATAATACTTTAAAAAGCGCTAGGCATTTATTTAATTCACATAGATTTTCTATAGATATTTAACTATGTTGTAAAATAAAATTAAATTTCAAGCTTACAATATCCAAAGAATTTATTTACAAGATTTTTGCAATGCTAAAAAAATAGTTCCATTAATATGGAATTAACAAGATGTCAGAAGCACAGAATATTTATACAGTAGTCCCGAAACTCGGCACTCGATAACCCGGCAGTCCGGATAACTCGGCCAGCCCCTGGCAGGGCGGAAAAACCCCGCGCGCAGACAGCTACAAGTTACATTTATATACAGTTCATGTATTAGGTATTTTCTTAAGTTTATTTGCACAGTTTAAGTTTGAGTTACAGCATTCTTTGTAAACTGTTGTATTCTCAAGCAACAAATAAAAGTATTTCATGACGAAAAAAAAACGTACTTATTCTTTTTTTAACACCTTTCCCGATAACCCGGCAGTTTCACAAACTCGGCCACCCTTCGGTCCACATTAGGCCGAGTTTTCGAGACTCTACTGTATTAGAAAACTTCGTTTCTTTAACTGATACGATTTTTGTTTTAAATTTGCTTACAGTTATTAATATTCCTAATCGTCCGTTTTTCGGCGATTTTCAATTACATCCATATTAATTACGTTCGGCGCTTGTCCTGCTCTTTCGGTGGTTTTTCAGCATGACACGGTGAGTAGGTGAGTCACAAAGTTGAGTGGGACGTCATTTTATTAATGACGAAATTTTAGGACGATCCTGTAAGGTAAGGACGACAATATTTTAAGATGAGCAATATATAGTCTTTTTTGTATCTTTTTTTTTTTAGATCTAGCTTTATTGCGCACTTATTATATGATGTAAACATGCGTTTTAGCTTTTATATATACTTGCAAGTAAAAAGTAGTCCATTTTTTGGTGGGGTTCTGGTACATAATCTGCCAGTAATGGGGCCCTACTGTACTGGTAAATTCCAGAAATACAATATGAAAAACGGAAAAACGATAAAAATGCACAAATGCACGCCTTGAGCCATCATCGACTGCAAATTGGGACAGCTGTTTCGTCCTTACTAAGACTCATCAGCCAGATTTAGCCTCGATGATCAAGCTCAGAACGCGTGAAAGCCTATGGATCCTTCTCCCGCTCTCGGAAGTGGGACCCCCACAAAAGCAAACGACAATAAAAAAATCGCTGTGACCAGTACAGCACAATTACCTATGCCCGCTAAGCGCTGGACAAAAAAGGCATTCAATAAAAGCATAAGCCAAAGCACAGACGAAAATTAATATATAAGAAGATTGAACGTGCATTAAATGTAACATGAGTAATGGAAAAACGATAAAAATCCAGAAATACAAATGGATCTCTTCGAGTATTGTGAGCTTCAGCTGAAGATGAAAAAAATCATATAAAGGGAAAAAAGTTTTAATTGGCGTGTCAACTTTTAAATAAACGTATGAAAAGAATAAAGTGTTTCTTTTAATTTCTTACGAGTTTTTGAATCAGTTTGTTCTACTCCTTACCAAATCAGCCTCCTTATTTTGATTACAGACATACGGACGGACAAGTTAAAATATCTCACTTCATTTTTAAGATTTTTTAAGTTTTTTATTATGAGAAAATATGCACTAGGCACCAACTAAAAAAATGTTTTCTGCATTATGCATTTAAATGGTAATTTTACAGTAGACTGGAGTTTACTACTGAAACCCACGACTTTATCTCTCAATTACCAAATTTGTTATTTATTATATTATTTTAACTAATATTTCATCAACTACTTCCTGGATTTCCTGGTTTCATCAACTGATTCCAAATTTCCTATTTTTACACAGAATTTCCCGCCCTTATTTCCTTCATTGATTCAGATAAATTCAACTTTCGTCTTTTCATTCGTAGTAATAGTTTCACTTTCTATTTCCTTTTCCTCTATCCCTGTCTGGTAGCTGGTTATTTTACAGTTTCGTTTAATGCTGCTAACATTTCTTGTTATGCATAAGGAGACGGTTAGAAATGCTAAACTTCAACAATCTCTTTTATCCGTTCCTCATTATCAATATAACTCAAAAACTATTTGATTTAGGAAGCTGAAACTTTACTGAAACGTTTAGGTTCTATTATAGGAAGATTTCTATTGAATTTGATAGTTAAAGACCGATGGATACTGCGTTCTACGCAAAATACGTTGATTCTCAATTCCAATACCAACATATCTGAAAAAGACTAAGACTTGGATTTCTTCTTTTCAGTTGATCTTTGAACTTAGATATTTTCTTTCTTCTCTATTTTTGGGAATCTTTCAAAGAACTATTTATTAGATCCTTTTACGTCACTGAACTTTTTTTTTTTTATGATCTTACCATTTAAGTATTCGAATGTACCAACTATATCTTGTATATTAAATATATCTTTCATTTTTTCTGCCTTCAAATAGTGTTTGTGTTAGGCGTATATACGATTTCATTTCGATAGAGGGGAGAGGAAGTTAGGAAACTGATCAGTAACAACCACATAAAAAAAAAAAAAAATCATTTTGGGGGACAAGAAAAAAAAAATGAAAGAAAATGGGGCTAATCGAAACATTTCTCCCCTACAGATGCCAAATGATGTTCTTTAGGGTTTTGCTTTCAAACAATTAATTATTTGATAGCTAAAACCTTATTTAATTTACGATCACATTACAGTTGCTGTATCAATTTTTTAATGACCACAAGAAATAGAAACTTTCCAAGTGAAACTTCAAAGCACTGTGGGACAACTGAACTAAAACATGTTAGCTATCCAGAGACATCGGAACTTCTTCATGAGTGGGAAGGGGGGCGAATTTAATATTTGCAATAATTAATTAGTAATTATAATTATTAGTAATTACTTAATTAATCTTAACTTTAATTGATTGTTAATTTATTGTAATACTAGCAGCAAAGCCTGTCGGACGACAGGCATAAACAAAT
>JAFIDM010009631.1:279656003-279670417 GCA_023159025.1 Thereuonema tuberculata | reverse complement strand
CAAAGCCGTAATAAGAAAGCTAACTCGGAATGCATTACAACAATCATCAACACTCGTGAAAAGCATCGATGTGATCGAGTGGTTGTTGAAAAGTTTTGAAGATGAAATGGCCCAGGATCGGATGTATTCATTTGATGAAGAAGCAAGACTGGATAAATTTCCATGGAGACGTTTATTACAAATGATCTTCTTCAGAACTGGTGTAAAAACAAACAAGAGATTAATTATAAAAAGGAACTCGTGTTAGTAGTACAAATATTAATATACAATTAATATTTTCAGTAACCGATCCAGTGGTAGGAATATAGATAGGACTACTTCGATTCGAACGATGACACGCCATATTGTTTGATCTCATACAAAGATAACTAATAAAGTGTGTATACAGCAATCAATGCTTAGGAGAAGTATCGTTTCAAATCAAGAACAGTGGCGGCGCTAGGCGTCGGCGACCGCCGACGGCCTCGCTCCTGAGGGGGCTTCGCAAATATCGTATTCTGACAGATAGATTCAGTGAACCTAATGTAAATCTGTTTGTTAATTTTATATATGCTAGAGATCGTTCTAGAGATTTGTTTGAATTTTGTTTTGTTTAGTGAAACTGTTAATATTATTTTGACAAGATAATTAATGCTTTTAGACAGTGTCAAAAGCAAAGCGGACTCATAATATGCATAAATTTTATAAACAAACATAGAGTGAACCTAACCAGCGTTTACAATAGACGCTTATAGCAAACCGGAAGTTGGGGGGTTCAAAAGTAGTCGCTTCCGATAAAGAGGAAAATGGTGGTAGACCCGTTCCCGATATCGACCATTCTGAACACATTGGTGGTGGTCACGTTTTTGCCAGATAAACGGTTGCTGAGATATGATAAAAAAAAAAAAAAGTATTGAAGCACCGACTTTTGACCCCCCTCCCACATCCGGTCAGGGAGTGGTCCTAGAGGTTTGATTTTTTGGACGTGCTCACCTACTTTTTGATGCTGAACAAAATGGTGAAGTAATCGTCATTCTAATATCTCTAACTGTTTGGCCATTACAGTGTGTGACATCCAGCAAGCATAAAAGCGAGAGCGGTCCCCTATGTTTTACACGCAAGCTGTAACCTACGGGCCGCTAATAAACGGTTCTAATTAAAATTAATTTACTAAACTAATGCCAACGAATTGATCACTGAATTAGATATGTGTGTGTGTTTTTCTTTCTCATTAAAATCTACGGAGATATGCTGAATGGAGAATGGATATGAATGAATAAAGAATGGATATGCTATGGAGAAAAGAATTTCGTTCCACAGGGGAACAATATTAACCAGAACCATTTTGAAAAAAAAAAAAAAAAACTTGGTTGATAGAAAAATATTAATTAGAAATGAATTTTAATGGATTCTAATTTATAAGTTATCAATAAACAGCATAAATATTTTAAAATATTTATTTTGTCGCCTCTTGAAGTCTGGAGAAATCTTGAGTGATTTCTTTTTTTCTTTTTTTTTGTTAACTGATTATAGATTCTTTTTTCCATGGCAGAAGGCTTATATGTAAAAAGGGTATAGCAATCAGGCAGCTGAAGACTGTTTTAGAGATCTTGACATAAATGCTTCGGAGGTAAATATAAAACCCATACTGGTAACATAGGAACATTGAATTGTTAATTAGGTTGGGATCATTCTTTTCAATAGCAGAAAATGTGGCTAGCTAATGGCTGTTACTGGAATGGTTGGGAAATATTCAGGAAATATAAAAGAACATACCAGGTCAGAAAGACCAACTAATGATAAATAACATGCTTTATAGCAATTTCTGTATGATTATATTGAGAGCCAAGATGAATGTCAATTCACTTGACCTGAAATGAAAGACATTATCAAGCAGATTCCAGGTGGAGAGCAGTGCGATATTTCGGACTACCTAAAAGCAGATCACTTATTATCAGTTTCTTGGGAACTGCTCATAACATTCTCTTTGATCAGTGGTATTCAGATAGAAAGGAAACAATAGAAAGTGAACGTCTTCGAATAGTAGAAATGGCTGCAGAAATAGTAAGGCAGGATATTAGAGGAAAATTTTATATGTCAGCCAATCCAACGGTAGATGAAATGAATAATGGAGGTTCAAACCGTATCCCACAATCATTAGAACGATTCCTTAACATTCAGGGAAGTAAGGGGAAAGAAAATGAAAAATCAAGAGCAATTATACTCATGGACAAAAAAATTAGCGCACCAAGAAATAATTGCGGGATCGTAACGAAACTTGCAATGAAGGTACATGTCGGGGAGATATGCAAATGATTAGAAATGCAGCGTGATTGCGCATTACGTATAGCCGGTAGAGGGCATTGAACATCGTACTCTGTGGAGTATAAAACAGGTAACCAAAGCTTGTTTGAGTGTGCTGAATCATTTACAAAGGAAGAGCTGAAGTAGACATGCCATTATGCCGTGTTCGAAGACAGTATACGCAGTTGTCGCAGTTTGAGAGAGGGAGAATCGTCGGGATGATGGAAGCTGGGTGGTCAGCTAGGCGAGTAGCTCGTCAATTAGGCCGCTCTGATTGTGTTGTGAGGAGGTTTTGGGACCAGTGGACCCGAGAGATGTCATGTACACGAAGACCAGGCTCAGAACGCCCTCGACTGACAAGTCGTCGAGAAGACCGCCACATAGTCAGAAATGCACGAGTACAGCCAACTGCTTCATCGGCCGCCATCCAGGCACAGGTAGCACCTTCACTAGGGGCCGCTGAGTCTTCTCGAACCATACGAAGGCGCCTGGCTGAAGGACAGTCGGTATCGTGGCGCCCATTACGTGTGCTGCCCTTGACGCTCACCCATCGACGCCTCCGTTTGTAGTTTTGCCGCGCACGAGGAAACTGGACTGCAGCGGAATGGAACCAGGTCGTCTTTAGCGACGAATCCAGATTCAATCTCGGCAGTGATGACAATCGTGTTCGTGTGTGGAGAGCCCATGGTGAACTCTTCAATCCTGCCTTTGCTGTACAGCGACACACCGCTCCCACAGCTGGTGTGATGGTATGGGGTGCTATTGCCTACAATACACGGTCACCCCTAGTATTGTTCCGTGGCACCATGACAGCCCAGCGGTATGTTCATGAAATCCTGCAACCACATGTATTGCCACTCATGCAACGGCTCCCAGGAGCCATTTTTCAACAAGACAATGCTCGGCCTCATACGGCAAGGGTGTCGCAAGACTGTCTCCGCACTATTACTACCCTTCCTTGGCCTGCCCGATCCCCAGATTTGTCTCCAATCGAGCATATCTGGGATCATTTGGGACGACGAGTTGGGCATCCCACGAGTTTGAACGAACTAGAGGCAAGGTTACAGCAAATATGGAACGAAATGTCTCAAGACATCATACAGAACTTGTACGACTCAATGCCCGATCGTATCGCATCGTGCATTCGCGCTAGAGGGGGTCCAACGGAGTATTAACTCCTCCGTTCTTTTGCCTTTTTCTCTGAAATAAATTATCCTTTTTCTTTGACTTTCTAATCATTTACTTATATCAAAGTAGTCGTTACGTATGTAAATTTTCGTTTCATTTTGACGACTCCTTCTTGGTGCGCTAATTTTTTTGTCCATGAGTGTACTATCATTAGCCAATCTATAATAGCAGCTTGTCGCCCAAGATCATTTCTTTCATCACTTCACCTGTCCCTATCAGTACACTTAGATTCAAAGTATGACTGTAGATATGTAATTGATCTGCTTCATTCAATGTTACTGTGTGCTTCATATAATGAAACAGTAGAATATCTAAATGCAGCCAATGAAAATGTGCAACCAGAGGTAAGTAGTGATGCCTTTGTGCAATATGTGTTCGACAATGCCGTTATAAACACAAAAACAATAGATGGACATGGTACAATCCATGTACTTAGCGGTATAAAATGATTAACGCCAGGCAGTACAGTTTTGACTTCCTCTCCTATGGTTCGAGACACTAAGAGGATATTAAATGCTGCTATTAACTCAATACCTCTAGTGCAATACAGGAACCCATCCACACCAGGTTTAAAGAACCTCAAGATGAAATCAGTTGATGTTAAAAGTGTTGAGTTAGGCGTGATTCAAAATAGATTTCAGGTCTCCTTTCTTTGGATTGCAGGATTCTTATTTACAGAAAATTCTCTTCCCTTCTGGAATGGATTCATGCAAGAAGCTATGCAAGAAGCTGGAAATTATGAAGTTTCGAAAATTCTACCATTGCCAGTCATCCATCTAGAGGCCAGCAATCTGACCACAATTAATTCTGCTTTGACATTTGCTGTATCAGAATGAAGAATAGGTCTTGTATTGTAACTTTTGACCAACCACTTTTCATAAAAGCATGCGAAATAGTGGAAGCAGCACAAAAGGACAGCATAATCTCTTCAGTTATTGTTATACTCGGAGGCTTTCATCTCTCAATGAGTTTCTTGGGATGTATTGGAATCATCATGAAAGGAAGCGTTGTGGAGAAGAGCTGTGGGGAAGTGTCTACGCCAAAAATACTGTTCCTCGTTTGATATCAGGCCATGCATTTTATCGATCTTTGAGAGCCCATTTCCTCCCAGTAGTTGCTCTGTTCAAGTGTCTAACTGTAAAATTTACTGTTCTGGAAAATGAAACCTTTCAAACTTTTGTTTCGGACAGTGAACGGGTGTTAAGAAATGAAGTACCACCAGAGGATATCATGACTTCAAATGCAGGAGAAAGCATAGTGTCGGATATTTTAGCTGCCTGCAAAGAAGCAGAACAAAGTAGTAGGACAACTAAACTGTGGGTCCAATATATTAAAATGGTTATTCTCATTAAGGAGTTTATCAGAGCTGAAAGGACAGAAGATTTTACACTTCATCTGAATACAGTAATCTGTATGTTACCTTATTTTCATGCCGCAGGTCATAACATGTCTCCAAAAAGTGCTCAACTCTGTATCTAGAAGATGCTTGATCTACCATCCAAGATGGAAGATAGAGATTTTGAGCGTTTTTCTAAGGCTGCATTTTTCTACATTCGTCGGTCTTTCAGATTTTGATCTGGTACTTGGTCTGATATGGTCATCGAACAATCACTAATGAGACCTATGAAATCTATTGGTGGCCTAACACATGGCCGGGGTATGACACAGAAAACTATTTTACGATGGACCACATCTCTTCCACTATTTTCGAGTTTTAAGTAGGTAACCCGAAATATCGCACTGCTCTCCACCTGGAATCTGCTTGATAATGTCTTTCATTTCAGGTCAAGTGAATTGACAATCATCTTGGCTCTCAATATAATCTTTCAGAAATTGCTATAAAGCATCTTATTTATCATTAGTTGGTCTTTCTGACCTGGTATTTTCTTTTGTATGCCTGAAACTAACATAACAATCAACATGATATCGCGCCTCCTCTGCTATCAAATCCACATTCATTACCCGATACTTCACATCTTCACCCAATTGGTCTTCACGTTCACTACATTTAGCCAAAATAGATTTCTGAATTTCCTTTGTTTCAATCAATGAAATTCGCCTCCTCCTATCTTTTGACAACTTACGATTCAGAGTTATTACATTTTCTTCACAAAATAGGCAACAAGCCTTGTAACAAAATGATGATCGTGATCTTCGTGAAGGTCCTGCACTTCTTTCTTCATGTTCTTGCTCTTCACGCTTTCGTTTTGATGCTTTAATACTGCTTGGTTTTGTGTAGATTTTTCTGCAAGTAACGTGAACTTTAATTTCTTCAAGATTAACAAACTTCTGCCACAACTCATCTTCTCTTTCTTTACTTGCTGCAATAAGTCCACCCAATCCTTTTCTTACAATCACGGTTTTTCCTTTACTTAGGTTGTGATTGCACAAAACACAATTCACTGTTTCCTTATTTATGGTTCACTTTCAAACACAGTATTCTTTCCATATCTGAAAAGTAAAGAGAAACATAATCATTAGTACATGATTAATGCTTCATTTATTGTAACATGCAAATTCAAAACCAGCAGATCTTTATGCACACGTATTTTCTTAAAATGTTTTTGGCTATATGAGACAAATTATCTTCATAACAATAGCTGGTAATTCAAGTTCAACATAGAAATTTAAAACATTTTTTGGTTACGGTGCATATTTTCTGAGAGAATAGAAATATCTTAACCCTTCATACACGCCCGCCAGTGAAATCAAGGAAGTCGTAGAACTTCACACTGGTGGCCGTAGCACGGCTCCTAATTATCACAGCGCCTTGCACTATACATCGTTGGAAAGCTAATGGAACAGGGATTCCAAGGAGATTACACTTCTGACGATAGTACCCAATTTGTAGAAGAAGAAGAAAAACAAAAAAGTTGTGCAAAATTGATTAAATTGCTCGAACTTTACCCTCCCTCTCTCCCGTAGGACCCCTGACATTCATAAAATGCACATAATTGGAAAGAGTAATCCCTTAGGAAGACGTAGACACCAACATTATCTTTCTATCTCAATTAGCGGCCTGCCTGTAGGGGTTAAAAGGGGTTGCTGCCAGGAGATTACACTTCTGACGATAGTACCCAATTTGTAGAAGAAAAAGAAAAACAAAAAAGCCCCATGCTTGTAAGAATTTTTTAAACTAATTTTCCTAAATATATATTACGTAATACAAACGGTTGGCGTTGTCGCTAAGACACTGGCCTCTGACCTCTTGAGTTCCGAGGTTTGGTTCTCATGTGGGTTTCGTGATGGTGGACGATCAGCGCTGGGCAGGTTTTCTCGGGGTTCTCCCGTTTCCCCTGCGAGTCCCCCAGCATACTTTCTCAGTCTTTCTCTCTGTCTTTCCTCCTTTCCGTGAATTGGCACAATAGATCTTTCAGGTCGCAGTGCTTGGCTTTCCTGCCGCCCACATTCACCCCAAGTAAAAAAAAATGGTGAGAAGTACTAGAAAATAGCAAGATTCTATGCAAGATATTGAAATCTTTACATGCAGTTGATGTCAAAACCTTGAGTTTCGGGAATAGTGGGCTAGGAAAATATTTGAAGATATTGAGATAATGCGGGGGAAAGACTGAGTTTCTATAATCTCTAATCAGATGAAAGAAGATGAGTTGGGATTATTATATGATCAGAGTAACGAGGAAGGATAATTGTTCTTCTGCTTTGGTGAAGTTTATTTTGACACGCGCCTTATTTAATTAGTAAAAAGTGAATCTGTAAAGCAGTTACTGGTTTTCATCGCATGGCAAATTATGAATGCATCGCGATTCATCCAATAAAGAATTTGGGATAAAGATAGATCCTTTGAAATAGAAGATGATGGAATTCAAGATGGTAGGGGAAGATATAAGATCCACTGGAAGCCACTTCTTTTGGAGAAGAATTTATTGCAAAAGATAGAGTAAATTGATTCCTTTTTAAAGCAAAGCCCTGCCATCATATTCTCAATAAATAGAAGGGAGATCTGATTAGGAACGTTGATAATCAAGTGAGAAGGAATATCAATACAGTAGAACTAATCTTTTGGATGTTTTAATGAGAAAATTGAAGGGAATTTCATTAAAACTTGCTTAAAGCAGAGAGATATCTAATGTATCTGAATAATTTATAGAAAGGCCAGTTCGTGGAAGGTACAGATGCTGTTTCTGTTTTGTGCAATCCATAGATAGCAAGAGGAAATCGTGTACATGATTCAGTTCTTCAGAAAAATGGTCCAGCTGAATAACTCTTCGCTCGATCTCTGGAAATCAGAATGTAAGTGTTTTTTTCCACTGATAAGCGGCAATTTTTAGACAATAAGCCTCCATTGGAAAATAACATAACTTAGAATGAAGGCGAGTAGGCCTTAATTAAATATACAAATAGCTTAAGCTCTGAGTAATGTAATGTAATGTGGTGAGCGTGGGTGGCTTGACAGCCGAGCACCGCGACCTGAAAGATCTATTGTGCTATCCCACGGAAATAAGGACAGACGGAGAGAAAGACTGAGAAAGGATGGTGTGAGAAATGCAGGGGAAACGGGAGAACCCCGGGAAAACCTGCCCAGCGCGGATCGCCACCATCAACGAAACCCACATGAGAACCGAACTTCGGTACTCAGAGGTGAGAGGCCAGTGTCATAGCGACAACGACAACCACGCGGTCTAAGCTCTGAGTAGAGAAATCCCTAATCCAAGCTTAAATTATTTGGAAAGTCTGATTTATAAGTTCTTGTGGAAAAAACACACGTCAATTTTTTAACATAATTTTTTTCTTTAATTAATTTATTACGCTAGGTAATATTATTATTATGTTTGTATGTTTCAAACCTTGGGTTTCCCCAGCAAAAACAATATGGCGGGTCAAGGACCAAAGCACATACTGCCAAGTGTAAAGATGTGTGCAAGAATGATTAGGGATGTGTGCTTGTGTCCATAAATTTCCTAACTATGCGTGTAGTGTTGAGTATCACAGCCTTCTGCAGTTGTGCATAAGTGTTTTTGTGAAGTCCTAGTGTGCTGAGACTGTGGTGCAATATGTGAGGCACCAGACCAGTGGCAGACAGAACGATGGGTACAACACGTACTCGATCCTGCCTCCACTGCTTCTGGAGCTCGTGTGCTAGATCAGTGTATTTACTGATCTTGTCTGCGTGAGTTTTCTGCATGTTCTTGCTGATAGGCACTGCAATATCAATTAGATAGGTCTGTTTGTTGACCTTATCAACAAGTGTGATGTCTGGTGTGTTGTGATGTATGGTTTTGTCTGTTTGAATGGGGCGGTATTATTATTATTATTATTATTATTTTGTAGATTATGGCGTAAAATTATTTGGCTTTGAATCCGTCCGTGTTGTGAATTTTTAGCTACTCATTTGGGAGCTATTGCATTTGTTCTGTCCCTTCCTAACAACTGCCGAAGGGAAGGTCGAATCGGCCATCGTGTTCAGAGGCCCAAGCACTGTAGGAATGGGGTGTTTATTTCTGCCTATCCGGAAAAATGCGGACACAGTCGACTGTTTGTTTCGTCATGTTTGGGAATATTTTGCTCGACAACTACTGACCCGATCGACTTGAAATTTGAATATGCTTTAGTTTAGTGTCTACTATACAGTCTGTATTTGTATTCGACCTTATCTTTTTTTCGAAAACAGTCGACTAATTCCTCATTTTTCCGGATAGGCAGAAATTAAAAAAAATATTCATTGCATAGTAGACACACTAAACTAAAGCATATCCAGATTTCAAGTCGATTGAGTCAGTAGTTCCCAAACTTCATCTTTTTCCGGGGTACAGTCGGCTATCGTTGAACTTCTGATAACCCTCCAATGCTCCTATTAGGTGAAGTTTAGGTTTTAATGGGTAGGCTAGCCCTTAATTTTATGCTTTAGCACAAAATGTTTTTTACTTTTTTTTTCTCAATCGGTATTTTCTGTCGAAAAATTGTCCCTCTAGCGACATTTTGAAGAATTACCTAGCAGCCATCTTTCCTTCCTTTTATCGAATTTGGCCAACTAGGGACCACGTAACTAGCTCAACCTGACAACGTCAGGGCGAGGCTGGTGAAATTCAAGAAAGGGGGGACGAGAATTATATCCCGTCCAGGATAACCCTGAGATAGTAAGTCCCAGGTGGGAAACGGACGAAACACAGAAGAAGAAAGAAACAGCCATGCCACCACCGGGATTCGAACCCGGGTACTGGCGCATCGGCCACAACGGCAGCCCGCCGGCTAAACCGCACGGCCACGCCAGCCATCTTTATTAAAAAAAAAAATCTAATTATATTCTCATTTAATCTCATTTATCATTCTTATATTATTATTTATGACCAAGGTCAGTATTAGCAAATGCATATTTTTACTGGCTAATTGAAAGTCATGCAAAAACATTTTTATATACGTTTTGAACGTCTCTGATGACGAGTATGCAAAGTTAATTGTGCATATTTTTGCCTATTTGAGGTGTTTCTGTATATAATAGATTATTATGCAAATTTCGTAGCATATTTTCAGGCTTTCACTGCATAAACCCCCAAATTTGCATATTTTCAAAACAAAAATTAAGATTCTGGATTTTTTGGCTGTTATCACTGTGTTTTTTTTCGTTGACTGGATATTAACCCCTCCCTGCTGCTGTTCCACTTGTCCTTGTGTTGGGAAGGGAGAACATGCGACTACCATCCCTACCTGCTTTTTGTTTCGCTTATTCGTCATATTCTCAGTAAACGCCACAGCAGCAGTGGTGCTAGTGTCAATTGATTTTGCTGTATTTTGTGAGAGTGCGTTTGTGATGCCTTCTGCGAAATTGTCGAAACAGAGAGCCCTGAAGCAATGGATACGAAATAAAGAATACCATGACAGACGCAACACAAGTGTTCTGCGATTTCGATATTTTTGAACTCCCTGAGTTCATTAAGAACCTAGAGACAGAGGCGGATTTACACTTTTGCCGCCTATGGGCTATGCCAGATTTGCCGCCCTTCCTCCTCCTCCCTCCTGTCTGAATATATCTAGTTTGAATATATATATACAGGCCCTTAATGATGCATTCCTTTCCTTAAGTACACATTCTAAAAATATGTTGTAAAAAGTTGTTTAACAGAAAATTAAACATCAAAGTTAATTTAAATAATTGCAATATATTTCGTACATAACAGTCGCAGAAGATATGTATTAGAAAGTAAAGACAGGTATAACGTCACTCAGACAGTCCTCCGCCTTCTCCCACACCTGAACACTCCAATGCAACATCTACCCCATTCCACTTCAAACCTACGGCCACAGTCATCACTAACCCGATTTCCCGGGATATACATTCAAAGCCAAAAATAGGCTCTGTTCGCATATACTGTACAGACACATCAAAAAGCCAGGAAATGTCTGTTTCTTTTTATGTTTCCCTCATTTTCTGCTTGTAATATGACACTTAATATTTTTGAATATTGAATAGTACAGGATTTTGGGGTTTTTTTTTTCCTATTTTTTTGCCGCTCCCTGAAGTTGCCGCCCTGGGCTGCAGCCCTTTTAGCCCTCGTGTAAATACGCCTCTGCCTAGAGACCAGAGGAATGCCACTCTTATGAATCAACAAAAGTAGTAGAATCTCTAACACATTTCCCAGGCACAAAGGCCACTGGTGAGGCTGTCAAGATGAAACTAGACAAGGTGCTATCAAAAAACTCTGGGACAGCACTGTGCTCAAAGTAAAGAAAAAGTAGATTGCTTGAACAAATTTACAAACTCACAAATTTGTGTCCTAAAATTTTGTCCAATAACCTCATGTGATGTCGAACTATCGTTTTCAGCATTCAAAAATATCATTGGTAAAGCACAAAGTATGACAACAGAAAACCTTGAAAGTTGGTAATTTGCAATCCGAAAAAATAAAGTAAAGAAATAGTGTACATATTGAAACTTAAAAATATATGAAGTCATTTACATTTTTGTAGAAAAATAATATAATTATTAAATAATAATTAATAAAAAGAATATTGGATTTTGCATGTTTTTGCATATTTCTTGTTTGAATATGCATATTTTCAAACTTGAAATTTACTTTATTTTACTTTGTTTGTGCATATAAATCCTAGCCCTTGTTTTGACCAAACTACAATAAATTATGTAACTTTTTTTTTATTAACTTTTCACTGATCGACCTGACAAAGATTTAGGTTTTACCCAGTTTCTGTCTCTACAGGGAACTTAATTTAGATAAATAAGAGATAAAGTACTAGATGTGTTAATTTAAAATGATAACTTTATCTCTTTTCATTACGTTTGGTTTTTTTATTGGATGATGGTAATAACAGGTAAACTTCCTTGTTAAATTGTCTGAAATTATTTCCTGGTTTCAAAAAAGAAAGTTAGTTGAAAAATAGTTGATTTTAAATTAAATTTAATTAAATACAAATAAATTTAGAAATTCACAGTGTTGCAGTCAACACAAAACCAAGGACCCCGCATACTTTGCAATATTTCCAATCTATCACACACTTGCGTTGTGACACAGCTATTGATTAGCATTTAAATAAGTTAGAGTCCAACGGCTTAACTCATTTTGAATTCAAGTCATTGTAATTCATGGGTCAAGTACACGACCTTCTCAATACATCTTCTCGAGTTGTTACCGTCCCAGCAATTCCAGTGAAAGCGATATTCGCACTGAGTTCATTTATTATGTCTTGACTCCCATTTCGTACCATTCGGGCCACTTTAAGTGGCCAGTCAGTAACCACGGGAACTCTAATAGCTCCTCCAAAAGGGATGGCGAAAAAATAATCCCCTGAATTAATAAAAACGAAAACTCTAGGATTGGGGATTTCGCATTTCCACATCAGCCAGTTACAAAGTAATAAGGTATTCAATGACTGAAATAGACAGCATCAAATGTTCGAAGAGAAGGTCACGTGAATCGTCTCAGTCTCAATGAAAGAAAATAAGTAAAAAAAAAAAAAGAAATTACAAAAATAAAACAATTTTTAGTGAGCTTTTTTATTGTTAATTTTTCTTTTGAGGCACCACTGCGCTTCCTACGATCAAAATAACAATTTGTCAACCAAATTTTTGACTTTCAAAAATATTGTCATGTTTAAGAGAGATTTAAATACTAAAGTAATAAAACAAACAAATCTTCGTTTCCGGTTGTTTTTATTATTTACTAGCGGAACCCGGCATGCGTTGCAATGCCACTCAAGAAAGAAGGTGCCCGGTGTCGGTTGGGGGTGGGATACTTAGGTCCTTGTGTCGCCTTCCACCCACCCATGTGTGGTGTCCCTGCCCCCCATAGGGGAGCTAATTTTCCGATTTTTGCATTTTTTAGCAAAGATGTTAAGTTTGATTACCGGTGCCCGAGAAAGGGCCCTAAATATAATGGCCCGGTGTCGGGTGGGGGTGGGACACGTAGGTAGCCGTGTCGCCTTCCACCCACCCAAGTGTGGTGTCCCTGCCTCCCATAGGAGAGCGAATTTTTAACTTTTTGCAATAGACTGGGGGGGGGGGGGCGAGAAGGGGTCCTAAATATAAGGCCCCGGTCCGGTTCTAAGGTAGCCTATCTTTTGCGCAGGGTCCTAAAGAGTAATTCTGCAAAGTTTGGTTCAAATAGATCAAAGGACCTAGGAGTCTATACGGGACAAACAAATAAACAAACAAAGAAACATTTATTTTTATATACAGTACTAGCTGTATCCGGCATGCGTTGCAATGCCACTCAAAGAAAGAAAGGGCTCGGTGAGAAGGGGCTGTAAATATAAGGTCCCGGTGTCGATCGGGGGACACTTAGGCCCTTGTGTCGCCTTCCCAAAACCCAAGTGTGGTGTCCCTGCCCCCCATAGGAGAGCAAATTTTTCTCTTTTTGCAGTTGATTTGGGGGGCCCGAGAAGGGGCCCTAAATATAAGGTCCCGGTGTCGATCGGGGGTGGGACACTTAGGCCCTTGTGTCGCCATCCCCCCACCCAAGTGTGGTGGACCTTCCCCCCATAGGAGAGCGAATTTTTCCCTTTTTGCAATTGACTTGGGGACCCGAGAAGGGGCCCTAAATATAAGGTCCCGGTGTCGGGCGGGTGTGGGACACTTAGGCCCTTGTGTCGCCTTCCTCCAACCCAAGTGTGGTGTCCCTGACCCCCATAGGAGAGCGAATTTTTCACTTTACACAATATTTGTATAGTTCTCATTTTCGCCACCAGGTGGATATTGGGTATTTCAGGGATTTTTCCCCTTTTCAACCTCTTGGGGGGGGGGGGTCCAGGTTCTAAGGTAGCCTATCTTTTCCACAGGGTCCTAAAGAGTAATTCTGCAAAGTTTGGTCCAGATATGTCAAAGGGCCTAGGAGTGTATAAAGGACAAAGAAAGAAAGAAAGAAAGAAAGATACATTCATTTTTATATATATAGATATAGGTATAGATTACACAATGGACTTTACTATTCCACTTTCTTCTGTTTTTGTAACCGCCTTACTCTAAAACTGTTGGTTGGAATTCCTGAAAATTGCGGTACTTCCTTATTTATGGTCCATCTTACAATAAGAGCACGATTATTTTGGTCTCCACCCACCCACATCCTCAAAATTGACCCTCATCAACGATGAACGCTCAGCCTTTGGACACCTGGGCTGATCCAAGCAGTAGTTTCTTGTTAATTTCAAAAGTGGCATTTGATCATCACTCTTAAATTACAGACTCATCTATGCACATTCGATTGATTTGATCAGTTTCTTGCTATCAGTAAACTTAAGGTATAGAGACCTTAAGTATGAAAAATGTCGGAACTATGAGCTTTTTCTTCGACTTTTCTTTGAGATTTTTAAAAAATCCCAAGGCCGATAGACGTAATTAATTTACTTGTTACAAGTAATTAAAACGTATTGATCATAACATCACAATAAAAATATATACCCACATAAACAAAGATTCACTGAACTAAAAAGGTCTTAAAAAACACACAAATAGACTAAAATAAAATTAAAAGAAATTA
>JAFIDM010009631.1:279618442-279650836 GCA_023159025.1 Thereuonema tuberculata | reverse complement strand
AAAATCAAATAAAAAAAAAAGGGAATCTCCGAATCAACGACCAAAAAAAAAGGGAATCTCCAATTTGACAACCCAAAAAAAAAAGGAAATCTCCAAATCGACAAGCCCGGGCTCCTTTGGATCTCAGCCCGGGCCCCCTTTGACGGCCGGGCCTCGGTGCTGAGGGACCAACTGCCCCCCCCCCCCTTGTGGGGCCCTGGTTGTACATAATTCTTCAAAGTTTTGTTTCATTACGAGCAATCTGTTATTGTATTTTAAGTGTTTCATCTTTGACTTTTTTACTTCATGTAAATGAAGTTGTTTCTCTGCATTTTTAAAATAAAATGTTTCTAACATAATGTATTACTTTTATCTGTTTGTCATCTTACCCACCCCGCTTCGTTATCTTGGGTCTTACCAAGTAGGGTAAGATGACGAAAATACTCTTTTTGTTTTTGGTGAAATATTTTTCATAATTCGAGAAGGTAAAACAGCATTTCATATTTTTTTATTGAACATAAAAGTTACAAGAATTATCCTTTCAAATTCCAAGGTTTTTAAACCACTTACTAAGCCGAGGGACAATCTCTGAAGCTTAAGTTCGTCATCTTACCCTACCTTACCCTATATCGTTTATTACAAGTTTGTAAATGATCAGAATTACGGATATTTAAAAGATACTACTAAATATTCATAACGGATTTAAAGAAATAAATGTAATGAGAAATTTTACTAGAAATCTTCAGTAATCTTTTACTAGGAGGTGAAATTCAAAGAATATTAAAGCTTGGATATTATTCTAAAGATGTTTTACATTCAGGTTTATTGAGAAGAACGTTTTCCTACATATTCTCGAAGAACCAGAGAAAGACTCAACTATTTCCAAGTTACTCAATATCTCTGTAAGGAAATAACATCTTAGATTACACCTAAGGAAAAAAAAAATTGTACGATGATTTTGAAGCACTATTCTTATAATTATACTGAATGTCAAAGCTAAGATTGACAACCGTTTGCAGTCTGTTGACATATTGAGTTTAACCAATTTGCATAAATACTTGGTGCAGTATCTTGTTATTGTTGTAGTTTCTATTTTTTTCAAAAATGGTTGCAACCATAAATAAAACAGAGCTTAACCTCAAAGAACAAACATTTTTTAATATTTTTATAAGTTAGTTCCTGCACTAATGTTGTAAGAAGTTGATATCTTCCATTTCCAAATTAGAAAAGAATCAAAAATGGAATAATATTTTTAAATTTTAAAGGATTTCTTCCGATTTCATCTACAAAAACAGAAGGTTGATAATCAAAAAAAAAACAAAAAATAAATAACATTTTGTAAGAAAAGGTGATAAATCAAAAGATAGGCTAAGGAATTTCTGTAAGACTGATATTTTTATGTTTGTTTGTTTTGTTTTTTTTCAAGAAAGAAAAGAGACAATTTGTGATATCTGGAATTTTTTATAATTCGGAATATAGAATACAGAAAACTTTAGACACTGACAATAAAAATGATAAAAACACCAGATTCAAGCAATAACAGATTTAAGTTAAAGAGTTAAGTTAAGTTAAAGAGATTTAAGTTAATAATATTTACATGAAATAACAAAGAAATTCCACAAAGCACATGAAAAGTCATCTTACCAAAGACATGAAGAAATTGTGAGGTCACTATGTAGTACAGAGCTTCTCAAGTGGTGTGGCGTGAAGATCTTCTTGGTGCGCCGTAAAAAAAAATCATGGAGTGCATATACAGCCAAATGCTCGAATCTATACGAAATTTTAGGAATAAAAAAATCTGGACAAACAGAATCTAAATTACGACTCCGTTTCATTCTAACAATGAAGTTAATCGAGTATTAATTACATTCAAGTCAATTTAAAATGACTTCAAAATGTTTTTTAAATGAATAAAATATATTTCATTTGTAAATCATGCTGAGATTTTTTTTTTTTTTTTGCCTAGGAATCTATTGTACACAGCAAAGGCAATGAAAAAGTATACCGTGGAATTTTAGGAACAATGTTGGTGTGCTGTGGTGATTTTGATAAATATATAAATGCGCCATGAGTCAAAAAAGGTTGAGAAGACTGAGAAAATACAGAGAATGGTGAAAAAATGAAAAAGTTAGTTGAGTATGATAGTAGATACCAAAAACAAAGATATGGGAATACGTGGAATAATTCGAAAAACTAAGAAAATTAGGTTACTAAACATATGGAGGAGTAAATTATGTAAGTATGCAATACAAACTAAAATAAACTACTAAATATTATACAGATGACCAACATGATTGTATGGAGATCCTAAAATATGTAAAAAATATAGACTAGTGCTAAGCAGAAAATTAAACAGAAAAATGCACAATCAAAAATAAATACAAACGCTTTAATTTTAGAATAACAAATAAAATCAATACACTGCTTCGTACAGATGAGATTAAATTATTAGATTTAGGAATTAACAGTTTATATACTGCGAAACAACTTTGTCCGTTTGGACAGACTAAAATTGATATCAAATGTGAGGGAAAAAAATGAAACAATAATAATAATAATAATAATGGTACGCGTACAAATGACTAAACATCGAATGTTACATCCAAACTCAGCAGTAGGCCTACAACGTGTGAATCTCCCAACTTACGAGGGAGGGCTTGGTGTCACTTCACTTTGACATCTTTGCCACCAACAAATATCAAGCCTGCGAGAATACTTTCATATGAAATCTCAGGAACATCAATTGTTTTCTGTGGTTTGTAAAGCCGATGCGGGTTCCGCTCTACACCTCAGAAGTCAAGAGGCCATTGACACACAGTATTACACGACAGCGAATTTTCAAATTGAGGAATGGAAAGGAAAAGTTCTACATGGAACCCATCCTGCCCATCTCAACTGCGAAATAAATGATAAGAAAGCCTCTAATATCTGGCTGCAGTATGGTGAGTTGTTTCCGGAGACTTGTGGCTTCATGATTGCCATTCAGGATAAGATCATCGCAACAAGAAATTACCGCAAATGCATCCTTAAAGAACAAAATGTAACTGATCGATGCAGACAATGCGGAGAATCTAAAGAGACAATAGAACATGTTCTTGGAGCATGTAGCACTCTGGCTGGGACCGACTACACAGTAAGGCACAACAATGTGGCAAAGATACTGTATCTTGAGCTTGCCTATGGCAGAGGTCTCATTCAGGGTAGAACACCTTACTACAAGTACCAACCAGAGGCTATCCTTGATGGCATCCAACACAAGATCTACTGGGATATGGAAATTCGCACTGATAAGAAGATTGAAGCAAATCGACCTGATATCATCCTCGTAGATAAGGAGAGAAAAGAGGCCACACTGTTTGATATAGCTGTGCCACTGAACCACAACCTTCGTAAAGTATATGCCAGCAAGATTAATAAATACACAGAGTTGGCCATTGAAATAAAGCAGATGTGGAAACTCAGAGCAGTTCACATTAGACCAATAGTTATATCGGCGACTGGAATTTTCCCAGTAAACACAATCAGACAACTGGAATTTCTAGAAGCAAGACATGTAGCAAAGGAAATGCAGAAATCTGTAATCCTAGACTCGTGTCACATTGTCCGAAGATTCCTTAGTTTAGAATAACTTGGGTGCACTTGACAACTGTCCGTGCATTCATTGATATCCATTAGAATTAAATGAGAAAAGAGAAAAGAAGTTGTATAATAATAATAAGACTTCGACCATTAGAATTAAATGAGAAAAGAGAAAAGAAGTTGTATAATAATAATAAGACTTCGAATTTGGAGGGTTTTGAACTGGACCATGGTTTGGCCATCCAATCCATGGAACAGGAAGAGACCTACAAGTACCTGGGCTTCCAGCAAGCGCGCGTCATTGACAACGCAAACATCAAAAATGCACTGAAGAACACATACCTTGCTCGAGTTCACAAAATCCTCAAAACACAACTCAACGCCAGAAATAAAATCAAAGCTATCAACACTTTTGCCGTTCCCACACTAACATATTCGTTCGGCATAATTCCATGGACAAACACCGAACTCGAAGCACTACAACGCGCAACACGCACTACATTCACGAAACACAACATGCACCACCCCAAGTCCGCTACGGAAAGGATGACTCTTCCCCGCAAGGAGGGAGGCCGAGGACTCATCAACCTCATCACCCTACACGAAAAACAAGTACATACACTTAGGGAACATTTCCACCAAAGAGCAGAAGACTCCTCACTTCACTCAGCCATTGTCAAGGCTGACACACACCTCACACCCCTGAACCTCGAAAACTCTTCTCCAAAACTCACCACCCCTGACACCCACACTCAGCAGCTTCGTGAATCATGGGCTCGTAAGGAACTCCATGGCAGACATCATCACGAACTCAGCCAGCCTCATGTCGACATGGAAGCGTCGAACAGATGGCTGACGAGTGGTGAGCTGTTTGGGAAGACCGAAGGGTTCATGATCGCAATACAGGACCAAGTCATCTCCACACGCAACTACAAGAAACACATTCTACACGATGCAAACACACATGACGACAAATGTAGGAAATGCCACACTACGCATGAGACGATCGACCACATAATATCAGGCTGTCCCCTTCTCTCTCAAACAGACTACCTCCACCGACACAATCAGGTAGCGTCGATCGTTCATCAACAACTAGCACACAAACATTCACTTATTAAGAGCACGGTCCCGTACTACAAGTACATACCACAAAGCGTATTAGAGTCACCCTCATATAAACTATACTGGGACATTCACACAGACAAAACCATACATCACAACAGACCAGACATCACAACAGACCAGACATCACACTTGTTGATAAGGTCAACAAACAGACCTATCTAATTGATATTGCAGTGCCTATCAGCAAGAACATGCAGAAAACTCACGCAGACAAGATTAGTAAATACACTGATCTAGCACACGAGCTCCAGAAGCAGTGGAGGCAGGATCGAGTACGTGTTGTACCCATCGTTCTGTCTGCCACTGGTCTGGTGCCTCACACATTGCACCACAGTCTCAGCACACTAGGACTTCACAAAAACCCTTATGCACAACTGCAGAAGGCTGTGGTACTCAACACTACACGCATAGTTAGGAAATTTATGGACACAACCACACATCCCTAATCATTCTCGACACGTCTTTACACTTGGCAATATGTGCTTTGGTCCTTGACCCGCCATATTGTTTTTGCTGGGGAAACCCAAGGTTTGAAACATACAAACATAATAATGATAAATAAAATAAGTAATTTTTAAATTTAGTTTTAAGCCAAAACCGTATATTCGTCCAGTCAACTTTAATCATAATAAAATAAGTTAATATTAATCAAAAGCTGAAGTTTTATGACCTATACCAGAACAGCTTCTCAAAGCTTCTCAATCACTATAATTATTATAATTATTTATCTAACTTAGATAAATGAAATATTCAAATACGGTCCCATTTAATTAATCAGACAATGTTCCAAGATCAATTCCACATGAATAAAAGTTGCATATAATAATTTAAAGTAAATTTACAAAATAAAATTTACATTAACTTGTAGTGAATAACTTGTAGTGGTTAATATCACCGGCATTTTGTTCTATAGATGCTACCAATTTGCATATTTACTTTTATTAATAAACATATTACTGAAATACATTTTTTTCAGATGTAGAAATCAATTTCTTAAGGCTATTACAATTACTTTAAGAATCTTTTACAATTTTATTAAAACTCAGGATTCCTCTTTTTTTTTTTTTTTTTTTTGTTATGTTTATTTATTAAATAAACTTTCTATAATTAATATTGGCATATTTTGCGAAAGAAGAATGAGGTAAGTTTTTAGGTCGGTCTCATGACTTTTGTCACGAGTTTTCCCTTAAAGCAAACTTGCAATTTGAATACGTGTTTTAACTATTGGATTTATTCACAATTATTCTTCTACATTAAAGAATACAAATGCTCAAAAATACTACATTCTTTATTTTGTCATTAATAAAACTATTCTGAAAAATTAATTGCATTAAATTAAACTTTTACATAATTATGTCAAGTAAAACTTAAAAAAAGATTTGTTTTTATTGGTTGAAAAAAGGTTTTTTTGGTTGAAAGTAATTTGTTTTATAAATGTTAAGATGACCAGAATACAGTGGCGTAGCAACGCCTTTGGGGGCCCGGGGCGGAAGTTCCATTATTCCACAACCAAAAAAAAAAAAAAAATATCCCTGGTCGGGATACTTGGGTGGATAGGACCCCTAGGCTGGTTGGTGGGGCCCCTCTCAGGCGGGGGCCCGGGGCGGTCCGCACCTTCCCCCCCGCCCCCCTTGCTACGCCACTGCCAGGATATGCGCAGTTTGTATAAAAAGACAACACAAAAAAGTAAATAAAAAGTCACAACAGTTTCGGAAATCCATTTTTTTTTTTCGATTTTTCTTCTTCGGGCGTAACGAGACAATGAGGCAGTTTTTTATACATATATATAAAACTGCCTCATTGCCTCGTTACACGAGAAATCGAAAAACAAAATACAGTCGGACCTCTATTTAACGAAGTCGCTAAATCCCGAAAAAAAGTTCGCTATATGGAAAATTCGTTAAATAGAGATTCACCTTTTATTATTCAATGTTATTAAAAAATTAATAATTATAATGACATAAAGCATACATTACCACATGCGTACTTAAATTTTGCTAATAAAGTCTGTTAATTTTGTCTGAGTTTTTTTTTTTTTTTTTTTTCAAAGTGTTTTTGCTTATAGTACGTCTCCCATCTTTGCAATGCACCAAAAATCCCTTCAGTATTTTCTTCAAATTGTAATCCAGGTCGGATTGTTTCAAATGATTTTAGCATTTCATCGTACGACTGTTTTTTGATTTCTTCATCATGATCATTTCCATTTTCATCATCTTCATCCCAATTCATTGCTGTATTGTTTTTATTTTTCACACTGTCCTAAATATCCGATACAGTTAGTGTTTCCGAGTCTCAACTTCAAAATCAAGTGAATGGTAATCATGAAAAAATAAAAATCATGATAATCATGAAATCATGATAATGTTTCCCTCGGCTGTATCCAAATTTCTTTCATTTCCTCTAAGGGAATATTAATAATAAAAACATTTCAAGGAGAAAAAAAAATAGATACCAAGAAAAAGTTCGTTAAATAGAAAATGCACTTCGCTATTTGGAGGTTATTTTACGAAGAAATTAGCAAAATGTTCTTGGTTCCAAAGAAAAGTTCGCAAAATAGAGAAATTCGCAAAATAGAGGTTCGTTAAATAGAGGTCCGACTGTAATAGAAACTGTGCAAATTCTGATCATCTTAACATTTATGTATCTACTGCACGTTAAACACGATGAATTTATATCGTTGAAACTTAGTACATGAAGCCTATCATCAACAAAGATTCATATTAATTATCCCAACTTATAAATAAAATAAATAACTTATAAATTAAATAAGTGTCTCCAGTCTTAGAAAAAAATATTCCTTTACTAAAACTTTTTGAACTAGTTAGTGGATTAGCCTCATCTGTTATTTTTTTCTTGTACCTTTAATCACAACAAGTCTGCTTTCATCTACACTGCTAATTAAATTTAATTTAAAACAAGCAAAAATCAATTGAATTATTACAGTAAATTAAAAGTTTTTTTGTTTCTTTTTAATGCTTCTTCTCCTTAGAAGTGCCATGAGCTGCAAATCTTTTATCAACCCACGACAAATGTTTTTAGGTACCACTCGTCAACTTTCAAACTCAAATCTCTACTGCTATTGGTTGAACAACGAATGGATAATTATGAGGGGTTTAGCCTGTGAAAGCCTTTAAGTGGGCTTTTAAATAGCTTCCCCTCGTATGATATCTCCTCAAAATCCTCTGCCTAAATAAGATCCCATAAATAACTGAAAAAGATAACTTTTAAATATACCTTTCATTCAACTTCCGCCTTAACAACATCTTAAGAATCTTAAAGTTAAAATGTCCCTCTTCAGGCCTGGACAGACCTTTGGGGGCGCGGGAGGTCAGGCTCCCAGCGTTTAGGACCAACGGGACGAAGTTGAGGTCGGGTGGTCAGCCCGACGCCCGCCCGCCTTTAACTCCCGGGAAAGAAGCCTGTTACCCATTCCACAGAGGGCTGGGTAGACCCTAGGACCCATTTGGAGGTGAAAGGAGCATGGAAAAATCCCCGCCCTCCGCCGAGGCCGCGAATCGAACCCGCTACCTCCAAACCGCAGCCTACTGATCCAAAATCTAGCTCTGTTCAAAGTTTCCTATTCAAATTTTGATACCAATATTTAAATCTATCATTTGTAAGGCTCAGAATTACCTGAAGGATTGGATGGAATTATAGAACTAGGAGAGTCATTCATGAATGGAAGGTGAAAACAAAGAAGCAGACCGACCAGTGTGGATTTGTGGTAAATCTATACCAGAATGAGGCATCTCTTGAGCTAAAGTCGCATCGATTTATCTTGCCTATGTGATTGTGTCTCTCTCTGTGTGCTATTTCTGAAGATTGTTTTTTTTTTATTTATATGTACTATTTCCGGATGGGAAGCCATAAGGCCTTGGGAGGAGAGGAATATTAAGGTATTACGGGCGGAACCAATCTCTCTGATGCTGTGATGAGGAATTGGTGAGTGTATTGTTGTATTAAGGATGGATGGGTTAGTAGAGACTGCAACGAAAGTGGAAGAACTCCTACTATTTTAGAAGTCTTTTTTGGTCGTAAAACCATCGTTTTGTTTGTACGTGCTTTTAATGAGCAAAATCTAAGTAAATCCTTTACTATGCACATTTCACCCATTCCCATCAGGAAAAAATGGGAGAGGTTATTTTTTTTTTGATAACTGCTAAGACCATCACAACTTCTCCCATTACAAATTCCTAGGCACACCCCTGGCGAGTTTCAAGCAAGGACATGGAAGTGCTTAATAGGCAGCTTAGGCACATAATAAATATTTCTTGAAGAAGACGATTTTATTGATTTAAAGCTCTTAGTGATAACTAGAACTTAAGTATAATTATATGATATGCTAAATGTCAATAGAAAATCAGTGATGTCATTCTCAAAAAAATTCAGAGAACTAGCTTTAATTGAATTATGGAATACATAAGCTCATTTTCACTTTGCTCCAATTAAAAGAAGGTGCGGCTGTCGGAAGTGAAAAAAACATTTGTCTAGTCTTTTACAATTGAATCCCGGAATCCAAGAAGGGCCCAAGTCCATGAAAAAAAAATTTTGAGAAATTGAAAAAACGTTTGCTGTTACTACAAAAATACTTCTGATCATCTGATTTTTTTTTTTATCTAAAGAAATCTTCATACTGTCTTATCATGGCGGTTACCACAAGATTCTACTAATTATGTTTCAACAGTAATAACTGTTCAAAGTGGTTAAATATTGGGCCCCTCTTGGAATCCACAGCTATCAGATACAACTTTGTATAATATAACACCATACTGAGTAGCTTTAAAGGTTTTCTTGTTTTTATTTTCAAACAAACAAAAATGCAAATTACATTATAATGTTCCAAACTAACACAGTGATTACAAGTTTTAGATTCCAATGCATTAGAAAGTGAGGATAACGACAGTGATACTGAAAGTAAAAGCGCTCAGAGCATTAAATGTCGTAAGACATTTTTTTACGAGCCAAGAGGGAGCTGAAGAGCATTTTCAGAAACTACAAAACTTATAAAACATTGTACAAAAGATGAAACCAAAATCGCGACAGGGGGTGATCTTATATCGAGGTCCGACTGTAGTTTGATATTCAACTATCCGAAGCCAAGGTTAGCTTTAGCTGAGAAAGCCCAAAATTTACGAATTTATCCACGAAACAACTTTGAAGTCACGTCCCACTTGACCTTCGCCCCCTAAAAACTCGTGAACTGATGTTGACTTTGTTGTTACTTATTTGTAGTTACACCAATGCCCTAAAAGCTGTAAAAACAACTCAGGATAAGGGTTTGAAGATAAGATAAAAAACGTTTTCTATCGGCCGCTGTTTTGGAACGGTTAATCCGATTTGGCTGAAATACAACACCAACCGAGTCCTTAAGGGTATCTAGCACCCATAACAGTTTTAGCTTAAAAGCTCAAAACTTACGGCAGTTTCCACGTCACAATTTTGAGGCCACGCCCCACTTCAAAGGCCGCCCCCTAAAAAAAACCCGTGGACAAATTTCGAATTTTTTTAATAATTATTTGTAGTTCAACCGATGCCCTAAAAGCTCTGAAAAGTTTGTGGCGAAAGCTCTAAAAACAGTGTGATTATAAAGTTTTGAAAATAGAAAAAAATCATCAAAAAGTGGAAATAAAATATATAGTGGGAAGAAGAATTTAAATGGCCATATATGAGGGGGCTAGAATCAAAGGCAGCTAAATCCATTTTAATTATTCAATAAAAGAATAACCTGTCATTATAGGCGTTCAGTGTGCTATCCATTGAGTTCTAATTCCTACTCTAAGTATTTTGAAGATTTCTTCATACAATGTTACCACCTTAAAAAAAAAAAAAAAAATTTGTAAAATTTCAAAACCTGGATTTAGCTGCCTTTGATTCTAGCCCCCTCATATATTCGTGATCTATGACCCTGATCGGCGTTTATCACAAGATCCCGGGGTCATCTGTACAGATAGGGAAGAATACAATATGTATTTTCCTTTGGAAAATTTCAGTTGTCTGAATATGCAAATGTGATGCAAAACGTTGATTTGCATGTTTGCCCACAACCCTGTATAAAGAGGCTGGCGCTGCTGGGTAATCTCCACTTTCCTGGATCAACAAGAATCGTTAAGTGTCACCTGAAAATGCCCCTGCAACATGATTTACCCGAATCTGAAGCATGGAGAGTCATAGGGCATCTTGAAGCTAGCCAAACACAGATGACAGTGGCAGCAGCGGTTGGAACCTCCCAAACCGCAAATTAGCAGACTCTGGAATCGCTTCAGGGAGACTGGCACAGTATGAAGAAGACCAAGGCACGGCCGCCCGTGTTCTTACGCAATGTGGAACAAGATGGAGTATTTTTCTTTGTAATACATACCTATAACATTTTATTTGTATATTCAATACGATTAAGAGTACTAGCTATTAGCAAAATTTTTAAGTCAATACTTCAAATTAGAATGTTAATTACTAACACAATTTTTCTGAATTTCTAACAATATATATTCGCTACATTTGTATGTTTTCCGTATAAATTGCGATTACTGTAGGCCTATATTGTGTTTCATGTATTAAATAAAATGCAATCTCTAACCATCATGCATTTTCTGCGCATTGCACTTGCATTAAGTTTAGTATGTTTATACAGAAATAATTAACCAAAAAAACGTAGAAAACAAAAGAAATGTAATGAAAATACAGACAACATCAAAATGCGGAAACCAAATCGATTCTCAAGAAGCTAAATGGTTACCACAAGAGCGGCATTGCCGTTATTTGCTGGCAGATATTTTTTAGGTGTTGAATAATTGTCACTTCTATATTTGCTAAAATCCCGCAACACACCAAACGTTTTCATTGCTTACTCTGTATCATAGAATTCTTTGAAAAACCACAGCCTATTTTGAACATATAAAAGTTTCCAGAAACGTCAAGAAAAAAGCCTCTTTAAGCCGATTTGAATGCGAATTAGTACTTTATTAGCTTTCATTATTACAACGACCCAAATGTACTTTAAATTTCTGTTTGTTCAGATAATGATGTCACGAATTTAATCTAAAAAACTTTTTAGCTTAGATTATTCAGCTAGTGTATGTGAATACACTAATTATAATTACATATGTGAATACACTAATTACAAATGTCCCTCAGAATTTGTTTGCGGTAACACCGGTTGAGAAGCTCTGATCTATAAAACATCAAAAGGAAATAGCTGGGAGAAAACACATTGGCTTACATACAATTTACTTTAATTCATTCCAAAAGGATTACGCAATGCTTAAAAAAAAGGCCAGGGTAACGGATTTCAAGTAAATCATTTCACCAAACCTAGTTTTAGGTGGAGGAGGAAGAGTGAGACGAAGGGAAAAACCTACTACTGCGGCCTATTTTTAACACACACAATTCGTTCACGATCATTTAGGCCTACAGGGGTGGATTCGTCGATCTTAACCTACTTGATATCAGAGTCGCCTCTCGCAGAAAGAAAAGATGAAAATAAATACTGTTAATAGTTAAAAAAAATACGCAATTTCTCGTTATTGGATCAATTCTGTTTTCATTTCTGTATATTTAAAAGAAAAGCTTATGTAAGCTTTTTGGTGTTGATTTTTTTTTTTCTTTATTTCTACGACAACAACGATTCAAATTAATACTTTCAATTGAAGTAGGATTTTTCTAGAAGACATCCGGTTCGTAAATCGGGTCACAGCTGCAGAAACAATTCAATTCAGAGAATTCAAAAGATGAAGAAAATAAAATAAATAAAGAAATAAATAAATAAAAGAAGTTCGTGAAAGAACTTGAAGCCCACTTTCTTTAAACATTTTTGTTTTGCTTTGTTTTGCTATGTTGTTTTACTTTTAAATCATAAAAGAAAATAAAAATGATACAAATTCTTCGTTTATTTTTAAATTATAATATCTACTGAATGTAAATGTAGTCACACTTGGAAGAGTCCATTGACGAGTTTTTGTTTGTGTGTCTTCATTGCTACTTTTAATATTGATAATTTAATGCCTTAGTTAGCAATAAATCTGAAGTAATTAATTTATTTGCTTACTTAATTTATTTTTTTAAACATTTCCAAATTCAAATTCTCAACGTCTAAGCCACTAACTGCTTCCTATAGTCCGATCACGATAATGTGACGATTCGACGCCAGCACTAGCCGAGGTTCCGAAGAATATTACGTTACAGCTATAAAACCCCCCAAAAAATTTAGTTTTAATTTTAGTCTTCCATTTTCCAATTCCTTTCGGAAATAATCTTCAACCTGTAAAATAATTTTTCGAGCACTGCTCTGTAAAATACTCTGGGGGCGACATTTTGAGGGAAATTAATAGAAACCTGTGCTTTGAGTCGCATTTGTTTGGGATTGGCTGAAAAACAGATGCGTCATAATCACGTGGGGTTCCTTCCAATCGTCACGTTATCGTGATCGGACTATAGTTTCATTACAAATTTCTTTTTCCTAACCACTTCTCCTCGTTAAGTCGATTAGGATATTTTTTTATCGTTTTTCACTAGTCTAAAAAGCCACAGTTTGTAATTACTCGTGCCCACCTTAAAGCTACTGGAATCTGCCGAATCTGGTGATTCGGTCCTGGATATTTTTCAATATTTTTTTATTATAGAAAATCTTTTATAACAGATTGAAAATGAACAATATGTGTTAATTAATGGCTTAATTTGTACTTTTAAAAATAATTTATAATAACAATTCCTTTTTTTTTATTTTATTCTTTTTACTTACTTATTTTTCTCTCCTCTTTATCCTTATTAAAAATCGGGATAAAGCTTTATATATCCACCCAACTAAAGTAGAAGTAGCCCCAAAAGATGACGTTGTAATTTATTAACATATGCAAATACTTATGCAAATATATTTGTTGCAATCAGAAATATTATAAAAACTGATGAAAAGACATCAAATCCTTAAAAATACTATTTTGTTTGTTTGTTTGTTTCTTTATAAATATAAATTAAATTATTCATTAATAGTGTGAACTTGTTAAAACATTTTACTTGTTTTGGTTTTTTTTTTTTTTTTTTAAACTTTCTGAACTTCTTTTTTTAACAATATAAGTCGTGTCGAAGTGAAAATAGATTAATGAGAAATATTTCTCATTTATCAAAGGAAGCTTGGAAAACAGTACATAAGGGGAAACAATTTCGAACAGATATTTCAGAATAACAATAAAAAAATATAGATATTTCAGAAATTAATTTAGCTGAAGTGACTGAATATTATCAACTATTTCTAAATGAAATAGGATTTCGAGAAATAGTCTATGAAAGGGACTTGGAGGGTCGTTTTTAAGAAATATGCGTGGAGGAAGTAAAGATGACGTTGGGGAAAAAAATGATACATTAATAAAATGCAAATGAAAAATTGTAGGTCAGCACTGACAAAAAAAAAAAAAAATTACAGTGGAATACGAAAAGATATTGTTTAACGGATATAATTTTGAAAGTAAAAGGGCTGAAAACACTGAATAAAGCACGAATTAGCTCAATTGAAAACGAAATAAATTTGGCAAAAGGCATGAAAATGTTTTTATAAATCCCTCATTTTTGAAAAAAACAAACATGACAATTAATATTATATCTCTTAACTGAAAATTTAATCATTGTTATAAATTACTGTTTAACATTAACTAAATAAATAATTGTAAGGAGTGAACTCATTAATAATAATGGCAATATTGTGTAAATATTAACTGAATTAAATTAATTAATAGTTTAATTTAATTTAGCTGAATTTAATTAACTTGATTACAATTAACTGAAATAATTCACAATAAAATAAATATATTCTTTTCTTTTATTTGCATCTTATTATTTGTCATTGTTATTTTTTAATTTAAAAAAATAATTAAAAATTATATGTTTTATTCATTTAAATGTTGTTATAATTACATTACTATTATTACTAACATTTCTACAATGAAATTTGAATAATTTTATCTCTGCTATTTAACTTTTTAGGCTCCAATTCAGATTTAAAACTGGTAGAACGTTATTTAATTTTAAACTTAGTCCTTAAAAAAATTGTATGGTTGTACGTAGTTGTAGGTCCTTTTCTCTTGAGTTTTCAATACATCGCCTTTATGATGCGTTCTTCCTCTGAATGTTCAGTTTACAATCTAGGCCTACTTTGGCTATTCTACCCTTTCCGATCTTCCTAATCACACCCACATAATAGCCAACTACCAGAGAGTAAATATATGAGAGAGAAAGAAGAGTTACAATAAAATAACTCTAATTCCTCCATCTGTGGTCACTATAACTCAAAACTAAACATCTGATATCTATAACCCCTGCAATCCACCAATCGCAGTCATACATAAATGCCACAAACATCTCTCTTAAGTTGTAAGTTGTGAATCTGAATATTCTCCTTTTGTTTCTGAGATCTTGGTTGTTCAAATGAAATTTCCTCTTTCTTGCTCTTCGTCCGTCAAAACTGTCCGTCAAAATTGGCACAATACACACATAAATAGACATCTCTAGGTGGATGTGGAACCACCCACTTAGATCGTAGTGAATAAAATTTTGATCTTCCAATGTGGAATACAGGATGTTCCTTCTTATATATGGCGAAAGTTTCTTTTATACTACGGATCATGTATCTTTTCACTTTCACCACTTTTTCTTCTGCAACTGTTATAGAAATAGTGTCTTTTTTTGATCGCGCTCTGGCGAGACCAGTCCCATTTATCTTCCAGATAAAATGACTGTGCAATTTGAGCATGAGCTACAGTTACAGGATGACCATAATAGAGATCCGGTTTTCCAGACACTCCCTTTGCAGACCTCACATTTCTTGTTTTGTCCACCATGTTTTTTGTTGCAAATGGAATATGGTGCAAGATTTGTACCTTTGAAAGGGACTCTGGGATAATTGTTAGTACTTGCACCTTTTCATTGTAGGATTCACACGATTCGACAGCTCAATTGATGTTTGATATAAATTCCGACAAGTTTTACAAGCTTCTTTAGGTTCATTTTTGTCTTCTGAAGATGAAATTTCTATGTTGAAGAGTTCGATCAGTTTTCTTTTGCTGTACTCATCCACAGCTTCAGTAATTTCTCTGTGCTTTCTTGATGCATACAGCTTACGGCTTGCCTTCACTGACCATGGTTTCCTAACAGGACTAACACCAATCTCTACAGCTGACCAATTCAGGGAATCTGATTCTTCTTCTGTAGATACAAAATCTTCATCATCCACACTATGAGAGACTTCTTCTAGTTCATTTAGTATCATTTTTGATATTCTGTCAAAGCATTTAGAACACAGAAAGTCATCACTGGAAACATCTTCACTTTGAAACAGTCTTGAAATGAACAGCCTTATTCCCAACCTGAAGGAAGTCTGTTTTTTTGCTAGTCTTATATATCACTCTTTTATGGATATGCAAATAGTCAGCACACTTCACCCTCTTGTGACCCCAGTCAGAAGACATTTCAAACTCGGTCCTTTCCACAAAACACAATACAACTCAATCAGCAGAATCCTCACGAAAGCTGACAAGTACTGTTGAACCACAAATTTGGAATTTGGTGAACAGCTCTCTTTGTTTGCCTGTTGACAACTGAACTGTGAATTCGAAAGTTACCCCTTTTATATGCTAGGCCAAACACACAGGATTACCTGGATGGTTTCAGGTTGTTCTAGAAGGTTCTATTATATTCTGGAATTATCTGGAAGCTTCCACATTGTTCCAGAAGGTTCTGGAATCATCTAGAAAAATAAAAAATAAAAATGCAATAAAGAAATTAAGCACGAAAACTAAAACATTAACATTATTAATAAAATATGTTAAACTCAAAAATGGAAGTTCTCCTTTTCAGGAAATTTAATACTCAATGGTACTGATCAACAGTCTGATCTGCGACTGGTGGATTGCAGAGGTTATAGATACCAGTTGTGAGTTAAATGAAATCGTCGTGAACTTTATGCTACCACATGGACCGGCTGTTGGTTATAGATTTCCAGCTGCAAGACAGCAACACCACCACACTACCAGTGCTCACTTCCAATTAGCGATGTTTTACAGATTGTGGATGCCCCAGTTCCTATTGGTTCAACAGGAAGGCATCACTCAATATCAAAGGAAGATAATGATAATGTGTCTGTTACTTATTTTTATTAAGAATTAAAACGCTAAGTCAAATAACATTAAATTTTTATTTCATGAGTCCAATATGTGAGTATGTGGTAACGGAAACTGGTGTCATGTATAACAAAATTTTCAATTGTTTGTAAAATAAGTTAAACTCAAAAGTGGAAGTTCCCCTTTTCAGGAAATGTAGTACTCTATGATACTGATCAACAGTCGAAAAATTAAAAATTTTGGGATTGGCATTTTTTGAAAAAAAATAATTATTTTTGAATTATTTTTTTTCAAAAAAAAAAAAAATTCAGAAGGCTATAGCAAGAGAACTTGAACACATATTTTCAAACGAAGTATATCATTTTAATTAGACAAATATTATCTTTCAAATAAAAAAAAACGCAACAAAATATCTTGAACTGTTCTAGAGATAGAGCGTTTCGAAAATTTGCCGAAAATCGCAAGTGAGAAATGACGCCTGAGGTGCCATCTTTGGCGCCCTGTATCTCCCAGGCCAGGAATTTTTTTGAACAAAACAAAAAAATAGGGGTGTCTAGTTTTTCCTGAATTTTAACATATGTTAAATTCAAAAACATCTGAGACTATGAAGGTAACCCCTCTGCCTGAATCGATTTGGACTAGCCTACATTTAATTTTCATAATTATCTAATCACTTATATTTGTGTTATTATTTACATTAAAACATTACATAGAAAGTTACTTCTATGTATATTTTAGAATGGATATAATAAACAAATTGTTTCATTACGTATATAAAAGTGTAATTATTGTTTTATTGATATTCAATTTTCATAATTATTTAATCACTTATATTTTCGTTACTATTATTTCCTTTAATATACTGTCAACAAATCAACGTTACTTCTATATTTATTTTACAATGGATACTATAAACAAATTGTTTCATTACGTATATAAAAGTTATTATTTTATTTATGTTTCATTTTCATAATTATCTAATCCCTTATATTTTTATTACTAATATTAACCTTAATATACTATAGACAAATCACTTTATGACATATATAAAATTATAATTATTAATTTATTTTAAATTTAATTACTGCAATTATTTAACCACTTATATTTTGTTACTATTTTTTATGTGGGCCTGGTAGCCGAGTGGGTAAGGGCGCTTGGCTGCGGGTTGGAGGTGGGGGGTTCGATTCCCGGCCACGGCGGAGGACAGGAATTTTTCCACGCTTCTTTCTCCTCCAAACGGGCCCTAGGGTCTACCCAGCCCTCTATAGAATGGGTACCGGGTTTCTTTCCCGGGAGTTAAAGGCGGGCGAGCGACGGGCCGACCCCCCGTCCTCAACTTTGTCCCGTAGGTTTCTGAACACTGGAGCCTGCCCTCCAGCTGCATTGCGCGGTCCTCTGGGCCTGATCGCAACTTTAACTAACTATTTTTTATACTAACTATAAATAATACATCTACTATATTCATTGTAACAGCAAGGTGACCAACTTTATTAAAATGAAAAGGAGGACAAGAAAATTGATTTTTTTTTTTATTTCATAATATTCATTGCAACAATAATACACTATAATATGATAAATGCATAAAAAAACATTTGTAACATTTTATATTGTAATTATGCTTACATTCCTATTAATTATTATTTAAATGAGTATTTTTCCATTGAATGAATATTTTTGTCGCATAATCGCATTAATCGCAATAGATTTACAGATTAGTCTTCAAATATCGAAAAGGAGGACAAGTAGGAGGACACTTTTCGAGGGAGGACAGAACTTACAAAAGAAGGACTGTCCTCCCTAAAGGAGGACGATTGGTCACCTTAGTAACAGTATAATATCAACAGCACCTACAGAGTGAGTTTGTTTAAAAATCTCGTAGGACTAAAATGTAATAACTAAAGAATTAATTAATTAAAAAAAAAATTAGCGAAGCAGAGGAAAATTAAAAAAAAAAAAACCTTTCTGTAAACGTAAATATACATATTTATTTATTTATATATTTCTTTATATAATAAAGTTATACAATTACCGCATGAATATCTAACTCGATAATGAGCTACTCGAACAGTTCTTGAATGTTTTTAGTTGATACGGTAACGACAGGTTCTTAGTATCCTTTTCATCTCCCTGTCCAATTACTCGCTTATTTAACTGGATTCAATATTTATATTTTGTACGTATCTAAATCCATCCAATCCTATAAATCGTCCGTTAAACTTGCTCTGCAGTCGGAAATCTGGAATCATCTTTTATCCCCATCTCCGTTGTTTTGACGATCAATGCAGGATCAGTAAACATAACTTTATGTGAATATTTCATTCCCCTTTATTCCATAATCATTTGGCACTGAATATTTCAGCATCAAAACGCACTAAAATTGATAAATCAATATACCATAATATTACTTTAGAAATTTGCACACTTCATATATTATCCATCATGTTTCGTTTCTACAGCCTATCACTTCCTGGTTCTTTTGTTTAATCACTACGCAACACTCTTTAAGAATCGTGAAGCATAAGCTTTCACAGATTCACATTATTGCCATCAACTGAATTTAATATCTCACGTTTGATTTCAGAATATTAACAGTAAATTATTATTGACTAATCATCAGAATTTTATGACCACAAAACTTTCTATTTTTTTTTAAACAACGTTTTAGCTCCTGTTATTCGAAAGGTGACACGTCAACTATATTGTTGACGTATTTACGAACGATTATCCATTTTTTTTCGACCAAAAATATTACAAACTGCAGTAGTCTCATGCAGAATTGGATCTTTCCATCAGAGAAGAGATGATTAAATCTCTTTTAATGAAGACATCTGGAGTGGAAAATTGATATTGAGTGTTGAATATAGAAGACGAATTACATTCTTTGCTTTATTGTCAAGCAGAGACATCTAGCGATATATTTTGAGACTTTCGTTCTTTTTTTCGTATCCTTTAAAAGTGGGTCATTGTACGTGGCCATAATTAGTTATTCAAATTAGCCCTACGACCTAGAAAAAGACTACTGAGTTTTCTTAACACTGAGCGTCTTCAAAATACGGAGATTTTGACCATGAATTAAACGAGAACCATGCATTTCAAATAAAAAAAATGTGTCACGGTCTCTGCAAGGCGCCATCTTTCCTCATTATCACTTTAGACTTCTTGTTGCATGAAAGAAAATATTTCCTTTTTTTTAAGGAAATAACCAGGTAACTATATACAGAATTCACAGAATAATCTTTACATAAATGATATGAATTATTCCGCAGTTAATAATTCCTCTCATGTTCAAATTCAACGCTGGAATGTTATAAAGTGATTTATTTAAAACTTTCGAAAAAAAAAGTAAAAAAGAATTTAATAACAACTTCGTTATTTGACAACGAGGATCACCCGGAATACGAGAGCGATTCTTTCTCACGGGTACAGGGATTCCTGTTCAGACTGGTAAGATCGTCCATGTCACCCAGAGCACTTGTGTCATACGTATCAATGGCATTGTTTACAATTCATCTTGGCATCGTCGTTGTACAGACCATGTGTTTCCTGATCTCGACTATCCATAAAATTTAGGAAATCGGAACCTCTCACGTTCATGACTGCTGTCCACTAGGAATTAAAAATCTAACAGAAGCGGGAAAAAAAAAAAAAAAAAACCTCTTGCTCAGCAGTCAGATCGCTACGAACTTGGAGCCGATGGAAAAAAGTAATGGGATCTCTTTAAAACATTTTAATAAAAAGAACCCAATGGATACTTTGGGATCTCACGATCTTCTCCAAATACCATTATTTTTCAATGTAGGCCTATTTTGTACAATAAATTTCATATTCTGTATTTGATTATTATAAAGTATTGTTGACTGATTAATATTTTTTTCCTTGTTCTTTTGTCTCAGCTTATTTTTATAAGAAACGAAATAAAAAATGTAGAAAGAGGAGTCGGGGGGGGGGTTCCTCCCCCGGAATATTTTGTTAAATAGTGGCCTCAAAATTGCTCTTTTAAGCTTATCCTTAACCTCTGCAATGCTTAACATTTTGTACTGTTTTAATATCTATGTCAGTTTATTTATGATGACTTCTATAATAAAAAATGTAAATTTTACAAAAAGTCCAGACTGGAAAAAATCAACAAGATACCAATCAAGAAAATAAAATTTGATGGAACACTCTTACTCAGATAAAATAATTTTGGAGCCAAATACGAAAAAAATTTAAATGCCCCAAGAGGTTGAATATCCTAGGCGATTGCGATAAGAGGCAAATTTAGTTAGTAGGGAGGCCAACAGAAATTGAAAAGAAAGTTCAACTTGAAACAAAATTAATATTGTCACTTACTTACTTTAATTATTACTTATTTATATTAATTTTGTGACTTTTAAAAATATTGAAATGTAGGAAAATGAAAACTGAAAGCTTTTACAAAGTGTTTAATAAATGATAACTTAATGGTATTCGTAAGATATTTTATATTCTTCATTAACCAACAAGAAAAGTTAATTTATTATCCATTTCTTTTAAAACCATTAAAGAGCAATCATATTTTGAATTTTAATTCTGCACACAAAGTTAGCACGAGAAAAGCTATTATTAAAAATTATTTGAAGTGTATAACAGAGAATGCTGAAAATGTAGGTTTATGGAAGAAGAAAATTGAGAATATGAAAGAAATTTTTAAAATAAATGAATATCCTAATTCCTTTGTAAACAATGTAGTAAAAGAGTTTTTTAGAAATAAGAAAGAAGCAAGACACTGTCTAAGATTAAGTTACCATTAAGTTTTAAATTGAATTAAAATTTAAAGATATTTGCAAAGCAAATAATATTAGAATAATTCATTATAAAAGTAATGAATTGATTAAAAAAGAAAGGATAATTAAAGGAAACGTTCTTCATAATAGTGGTGTGCTGTATACACTCATTAACAAAAAAAACGACCATCTAGAAGGAGTTGTCCGATGGAGACAAAAATTGGTGGAGAGGAAGATTATGTACTATTATGTAGAATAGAAAATTATTAAAATTTCAGACAAATTGAATGATTTATTTCAGAGTTACAAAGTAACGAGCTCAATAAGGTGTTGACCCACCTCTACCCTGAATGCAAGCTGCCAGACGATGTGGCATAGAGTGATAAAGCTCCCTGATGGTCTCCTGCGGTATTTCTTGCCAAATTTGCTCCAATTGTCGGGCTAGGTCATCCCTGGTGGATGCAGTCGCCTTCCCATCATATCCCAGACATGCTGGATTGGAAAGAGAGATCTGGGGATCTGACTGGCCAAGGAAGTGTTTCACAAGCTGCAAGATAGGTCATAGCAACACGTGCTGGTCTGGCATTGTCTTGTTGAAAAATAAGGCCAGGGTACTGCAAAAGGAAGGGTAGCAAAACAGGTCTCAGAATGTCGTCGACGTACCGCTGTGCTGTAAGTGTGCCGCTAATAACGACCAAAGACGTCCGCCTATCAAGGGAAATGGCACTCCAGACCATAACTCCTGGTTGAGGGTCTGTGTGGCATGCAATAGTGAAAGCAGGATCGGCACGCTGCCCTGGGCGTCTCCAGATACGTCTGCGACGATCGTCAGGACACAGTTGGAAGCGGGGTTCGTCGCTAAACACTATACGTCCCCAGTCAGCATCATTCCAACCGGATCGAGCCAAGCACCACTGTAATCTGGCCCGACGGTGTGCAGACGTGAGTGGCAGGTGGCGTAGCGGTCGGTACGAGCGTAGATGTCGCTCTCTCTCAGCCGTCTGTGAATGGTCATGGTGGACACTCGTGTGCGGGTCGCACATCTGATGATTGATAACGATGATTCAGGCGCTTTGGCAGCTGATCACTCTATCCTCCCACTCTGCTGTGGCCCTAGGTCGACCGCTACCTTCATGACGCTGAAATCTGCCATTTGACCACCCATTACTGCCAGCATGTTCTAATCGCAGCATCACTTCGACCCACATGACGATTTGCCCAATCTGCCTCTTTCAATCCAATGATACGACCTCTTTCAAACTCTGACAGTTGCACGTAATGAGCTCGAATCCTGCGGCGAGACATTTTTTCAGTCGTTGAAAGATATTCTAACTCGCAAAGCAACAGAAATTTTGACCATCAGATTGAGAATCTCTTCTTATATACACCTGCTGAGTGCGCAGTTCCGATGTGCTGTAGCTCTCGCTATTCATTCATTGGATACAAAAGTTTAACCATTTGCATGGGCGGTCCCAATGTCTTTGCATACGAAATTTCATTGCAATCGGACAACTCCTTCTAGGTGCGCCGTTTTTTTTGATAATGAGTGTAGTTTGTCTTGTAGAGATTGTGGTAGTGTCTATGTGAAGCACAGGTAGGACCATGAAAGAAAGATTGGCTGAGCACATTAGAGCCTTTGAGAATAATAACAAGAACATTTCTATAATATGTTTTTAACCGTCGCAAATATGAAAAGGATCATCCACAAGAAGCTGAATTCATAGGAATGATAAAATTTAGTCGGAAAAGCTCGAAAATCATTGGAAAAACTTCTCCACGGTCTCAAATGGAGCTTTACTCCCGCCATCAATGTTTGCTGGGATTCTGTCTTTTCTCGGTAACTCTGTTGGCTAAAATCCACATTTTTCGGCTCCCTTGGGTGCAATGATTGAACAGTTGAGTGAAAAAAGCATCAGTTCTAAATGATTGTAAAACTTCAATCGTGCTATTCACCACATTTTGTACGGCTGCTGTACTGGAGGATCTTAAATAGAATGTCACACTGGGAAAGAGCCCTTCTTAGCAACACGAGATCAAAAAGGAAATTAAAATCCTGCATGCATATTAGTAGGGCCTTATCCTCGCCACCACACTTAGGGTCGGTTTCTGAGATTTCATTCAATGTAGTTTCAAAATTATTAAATACGGAACGTATAGCTTTTACGCAGCAGGACCATCTGGTGACACTGAGGGACTTTAATGTTGTCGTTCCACCGCAAAAGGCTTTTGTACTTTTGTGATTTTTTTTTCAAAAATAAAGTTTTATGACGTTTAGTTGATTTTTTAATACTATTGTACAAACTTTGAAACACGAAAAATGTATTCTTATTGAAGTAACCCACGTGCAACAACTCCGGTACATATTTGGGCCGTTATGGAAGTCATGACAACTATTTTTATCTGCCAAACCTGCAGCACCACTGCAATTCCAGAATACACGTTTGAAAGCTTGTTGGATGTGCTTCTGATTGACCCACTAACATGGTCTGGGTCAGTGAAGGAACGTCATGGAAGCAAGTAGAAAATACATATTTGGAGATTATTGAAATCATCGTTTAATAAGGCAATGCTTGTGAATCAAGGATGAAAAAGGAACATAGGAATGTACATTGCCAACAATCCTCAAAGTAATCTCCAAGATTGTCCACCATACGCTGCCAGCGTTTCTGCTGTCCAATGCCATCATTCTTCACTATAACACCACATGTCACTCAGCAGCTCCTTCACATGCTTTGTTACGTCGATTGGGTGGGAAGTCTTGGAACGCCCTTGGTATTCGCCTGACCGGAATCCATGCGACTTTGATTTTTTTTTTTTTTTTTATTCCAAAACTCAAGCTGCAGTTGCATGGGAAACGCTTTCGAATAAAGATGAAATTTTGACGGCGCGGCGTTTCGGCAGCCAATGGTATTCGCCGCCTTCTCAAACGCTGGCAACGGTCTAATCTCTTGGAGATTAATTTGAGGGGTATTAGCAATGTGTATTGATCATTCCTGTGTTCCTTTTTCTTCCTTGGCTACACTGCATTGCCTTATCAAACAATGATTTCTAAATACGTATTTCCCACTTGCTCTCATGACGTTCCTTCACTGACCCAGACCACGTTAGTGGTGCCAATCCAACAAGCTTTCAAAGGTATATTCTGGAATTGCAGTGATGCCGCATGTTTGGCAGATAAAACAAGTTGCCATGACTTCCATAACGACCCACGTAAATTTAACACGTGTTCATTAAATGAATGTACTTAGCAGTAGGATTTTCTTCCTGAATTCTCGCTTAGATAATTTAATTCATGGGAAATTTGTTAGATTCAAAAGTTAATAATGCTTGTCGACTTATATTAATTTTTTTTTTTTCAAAATATATGGGGTAGGGGTAACTAACCCACCAACCCCCAAATTCCGCCTATGTCCTCAGCATAAATTTTATTTTCATGTCCTTTTGTGAAACAAAAAATAAGACAGGATTTAAACACAAATAAACAGAAAAACAAAATTTTGATAATATTCTTCAATATTGCAAATGTAATTCTGTATTACATTTGTAAAAATGTAATATAGGATGGAGTTATTTAAAATAAAATAAAGTATTAAAAATAAATCAATAAAAAGAAATGGATATCTTTATTTGATTTTTCTTTAATAATACACCTTGAATTCACAATTCCTAAATTATTTTTAAAGCTATGTTTCTGAGATAATATGTAATCCGCAATCCACATACTACCCACAACTCTACCGGAAATTGTCCACGATTGTAAGGAATTCCACGAGAAATTATGGAAGACCAGTTTATTGTGAAAACAGAGGAAGGGTTGTAGACAATTTCCGTAAGATTGTTCGCAATATCCGTAGGGTTTGGACAGTTCCCAAAGATTTGTAGACAGTTTTCCTAGGAAAATTTGTAGACAGTTAATAAAGAATTCCCAGAGGGCTTATGAACTGTTTCCGTAGATTTTGGAAAGCTCCTGTAAGATTGTGCATAATTTCTCTAGCATTATAAACAGTTGCGTTAGGATAATAGTTGCCAAATAGTAGTGCATTGCTTACTTGGCGAACATAATTTTTATTAATTGATTCAGCAATTTAGAAATTTATATGATGGTATGTTATAATGATATTAAAAAGAAGGAAAAATAAAGCAAAAAAATTTTTAATTGGTTGCCAACTTTTTAAATCGATTCAATAAGATCCAAAAAATAAAAAAAAACAACAGTTCATACAGATAATCTACTGGATAATTTAGATCAACTAATAAACTTTCAGCTTTTCTAGATTAGAAGTAGTTAACTCCTTTTCTTCCTTTCATCGACTTTGGCCAACTATGGACCACGGGCTAGCCCTACCTGACAATGTCAGGGTGAGGCTTGGGAATTCCAGAAGGGGGACGAGATTCACATCCCGTCCAGAATAATCCTGAGATAGTAAGTCCCAGGGGAGAAACGGACGAAACACAGAAGAAGAAAGAAACATGCCAACGCAAGGATTCGAACCCGTGTTCTGACATCTCGGCCACATGGCAGACCGCCGTCTAGACCGCTCGGCCATACCGGAACGGCTAGTTTACTCCTTTATATATTCTACGTAAAAAAAAAAAAAAAAAAAAATGGAATGACGACTCTCTACGAGTTATTCATATTAATAAGTTAGTATATTTATAACTTTATTCATTTTTATTATATCTAAATAATAGAGGTCTTAATTCAAAGTTTCATATTTCTAAGATGTCTTTTTGAGTTAGACTGATTGTGACAATAGTTCCAACCAAAAATTAAAGTCTAACTTTTTCTTATTAATATTTTCATGGTTAGTTGATTACGGATAGATAGATATCTATACAGGCCTATTTCCATAGGCTTTCTGAAGCTTATATGCTGTAATTATTTTTATTTTTCTCTATGATACAAAGTGAAAGCTTGGTATTAAAGAGATGTTGAAGGAATGGAAATGCCGTAATATAATTCAAAATTACTAATAGATGAAACAAAGTGAATCATTTAATGTATGTTAATGTAATCCCAATAACATATATCTTTTAATAAATAATAACGGCATTCAGTAACAGAAATGTTCTGATCTAGTCTGAAAACTTTTTATTTATTTTTGTCCATTTCTGATCAAGCTGTAAAACAACGCGAAATCTTGAAGTACGCCAAGGACACATCCCAAAATTGCAAAATATAGAATGCAGGGAGGCGGTCCGATATGCATAACTAGATATCCAATACAGTGCACTTGACACCTTTGAGATAAACCAGACGCTGTAAATTTTGTAGCAACCCTTACAATAAAGGGGAAAAAATGAAACAGTAAAAACTAAAATATCTTCTTCAAGTACCTCATGAACTTTATGTTTCCTGTAAGAATTACTTCAGACTTGCTTAACTTGCTTAACCTAAGAAATTCTCCGTAAAAACAAGGAAGTGTTACAGAGTACATAGCATTTGAATTCACTATTAACTTAACCCAGGAATATTCAAGAAGAACTTCTCTCTAGCACTACGATACAAATAGACAAGGGCACATCTTACCACCTGCTTACTTACCGCTCAGTTACTGTTTCCTGTAATTACGATTTAAATAAAAACAAATATATGTAATAAAATATAATAATGATATTTCTTTTATCTTTTATCAATTTAATTTTAGTAACTAATATAATTTAATTAAAATTATAACCTAAAGTAGCTTCATTAGAACTTAACTGTATTGACAACCTCATATCATGATGTACACACTTTTAACTTCTAAATTACTGAACGGATCTTCTCGAAATTCGGCATACTGTTGATTCTTTCAAAATTGTTGGAATAATAATAAATATTTTCCGAAATATTTTCTTATATTATAAATAACAATAAAATTTAAGGAATGGAGGCCTCTTGAAGTTTGCTTCAACTCAAATTTATTCAAATTTGAGTAAAATTCAAAGAAATAAATGCTGACACAACAAAATGTTCCTCAAATATTTATAGCCCTAGTCCTCATTTTATATCAAAATTCTTTAAAAGATTAACATTCTTCATAAAGATAATTGAAATTAAAAAGTGTAATTAAACAGTGCATTTCTTGTGAAGATTTAGTAACTTATTTTACTGGCAACTTAGATTTACAAGCGTAGGGAGGGATTATCTTGTTAGGCCAGTTAAAGCCACTTAATTAGGCTTATTTATTTTATTTATTTATTTATTTTGTTTAATTACATTTGAGGTTTGAAAATTTCTGTTTTTCAGGTATTTCAATATTTGATTTTCAAAACTCATTATTAAATCATTCAGCTTTTTAAATGCATTGCTTCCATGCAGCTTCCTTTCGTGGTTCATTCTAAACTTACATGTTTTGAGTAGCGTTTTTACGCAGTCGTCTGTGATCTCGTCATAGCACAATTTTTTTTTTTTGAAAATGAAAAAAAACAAAAATCTTTACTATTTATATTCAGAGGATATTACAATTACAGCCTAATCCATAGTTAAATTGGTAAATATTAAGAAGAAAAACGCATAATATTAATTTCCAGCAGATTGAAAGATGTAGATCTGCTGAACAGTGTTCATTTTAAATGAGAAACGATCTAGATTCTACACTCTGCGTATGTGTATTTTGTTTTTTAGCTTACTCTCCAAGGAAATCGAAACGTATCCAATCAGTTAGATCCCTGTTTGTTACAGGGGGGCAATTGGTAAATGGAAATTTTTTTTTTTATTTTATTTTATTTTGGTTGTAAAGCTTAAAAAGTCGTTTTTTTTTTGGTTGTAAAGCTTAAAAAGTCGTTTTTGTTTTTGGTTGTAAAGCTTAAAATGTCGTTTTTTTTTTTTTAGTTGTGAAAGTTATGTCTAATTTGGTGGGGCATAGCATACTTTAGATACTTTAGGTGGGGCGTAGCACAAAAAAGGTTGGGAAACACTCAGTTAGATGGTGTGCATTGAGGTGCGTCTTCCCCGGCCCGACCCCCTTTTAGAACCGCTGAATCAATATTCTTGAAACTTGATATGCATATTTAAGAACAAGAGACAATGTAATTTTTGTATTTTTTTTTTTATCTTTATCGATAAATAAGCTCACGAAGATGACAAAAGTGTTAGAGCCAAACAATGGGGCGGGGAGGCAACCAATGCGCTACTGTAGGTGCTGCATAATTTCGGACTTTGCTTGTGATGCTTTTCCATGCTATCCGATCCATTGCAGTGGTCCTGGCCTGGTCAAGGTGTTGGCTCTTAAATTCCTCTAACACCTGTTTGCTCCTTTTCTTGACCTTTTCTTGAGCGCAGTTCGTTGAATTCTCCACTGAGTGGAGAGTTGTATCCAAAGGAGTCTCTGTGCTATACGGTCTGGACCCATTCTAACACGTGGCCAAACCACCTCAACTGGATTAGTTCTACAGTTGGTTGCTGCTCACATCTTGACCGGATCGTTTCATTAGGAAGGCGATCACGGAGTGATACACGGAGAAGACATCACTTCTGAAATATCTCGATTTAGTTCAGATTCATTTGGAGCAAGGTCCATGTGTCTGATCCATAGAGGAGAATCGGCAGAATAAGCCTATGAAAGAGACGAATTTTGGTTTGGACGTTGATGTTCGCTCTCTTTCACGAATGCCGAACTGGCCTGTCCAATCCGACTGTGGATTTCTGCGGTGGTTACCACTTTCTATTCTGAACGAGAGATCCCAGATATTTGAATCCCTTGACTTGTTCGATTTGTGTTTTCTCGAGGTGGCCAGTGACTTGTGATCCATCCGTTGCAAAAAACTTGGTGTTGTCGGCGTTGATTTCCAGGCCATACGACTGCACGATGGCCTTCGCGTCACTGTCAGCGAATATGGCGCTGTGATCCTTATTATACTGCACTCCCCGTCTACCCACGAATGCCGTCGTGATGGTCGCTACTCGCTTCGACCACTATGTTGAACAACAGGGGTAAGTCAAGCCTCCCTGGTGAACTCCAGTCTGAGTGGAAAAATACTCGTACTTCGAATAGTTCGTATCGCATCCGCATACAGCTGATCAAGCCATTGTATGATACCTGAGTAGCCTGATGATTCCTGGAGTATGTGTTCGGTTACTCGTGTACTCCATTGTACAGGCCAATGGATGCCGTCAAATGCTGATTTAAAGTCAATGAAGACAACTTAAATTTAAATACTGCAGATAAATCTTGTTTTTCAGACAATGAAAAAAAAAAAGTCTTTATTGTGTGTATCCAACAGATATTAAAGAAAACAATTTAAAGAAAGAGGAAACTTTTATATTATTTTCACGGCTTTTAATTAAAAAAATATTTTTTAACGAAAATAGACTTCAAATTCTTTCAGGAATTTCTTGTTTTGTTTTTTTTTTAAGTTTAAAATGGAAAGAAAACTTTTTGTACACAATTGTTTCTTTTCTAAGATGACTTGTCGCTTCATTGGTCACATATGTAATGAAAACAACATTTTAATTATTCCAAAACACAAATTATATTAAATAAACTAAAACTAAAACAAACTAAAGTTTAAATTCTAAAGAATACATGCAGTACAATATTGAAATCCATTTGTGACAGTCGGAAATTTGCTCAGTTGAGTTGACTTATGTTACAATACTCCTGTTGCCTGGCATAGCGCTTGTGACGTACTCACACAACTGTTTCTTTTGATAACATAATTTAGTAGCTTTGAAAATAAATTTATGCGGGCATATATTATTTTATTATCTATTAAATGACACATTTGTTGTGCTTAATGTAAATTATTTTTTTTTACTTATAGAGTATTAACTTTTTAATTTATGTCTGTTACAAAACTGTTTTGCTTCCAAGCATTTCAATCAATCACAACAATAAGTAGATGTTAAAAGCTTACTATCGTTGGAAAGGCATTGAGCTGAGGCAATAAATTCGGAAAAACCCAACGTAACCCCAAGGGGCGACACTTTCCTTCCTGCATAGATAATACCTAGCTTTGTTTTGCTACCTCCCAGAGAAATAGTCAAGCCACAATTTTGTAGTAAATACAATTTGCAATCTATCAAACGCTTGCATTGTTAAAAATGATACAAATTAGTCAAAACCATTTCAAGGATGAAGTGCAATTTTAAGCGATGCCCACATTAAATTCATTCAGTGTGTGCAGATCTGCATTTTGCGCTATTTAGATGACTCTGAGTAATTAGTCATCTTGAGCCAAAAGTGGTCACTTTAGATAGAAGTTAACTTTTTTGTTCTCAGCATAGTCAATTCAGTATCGATAAACGTAATTTTGTCCATTACTTTCCTAATCGGAAGGGCCTTGATCGAATTTCAATTTTTCCTCAAACCTCCAGGTCCTGGGGAATCCAATGAGGTATATCTCATGGGGCTGGGACTCCCGGTTTGGACTGTGGCGGGCGTTACACACATAGACAGATACGGGAATCTTAATAGCGTCTCCCTATTTGGTTATAAAAAACAGAAACTAAACAAATCGAGCTGGGCCTCGAATCTCCTCCTTCATTTCTAATTTATACACCTGACTTTCCTTTCTAACAGCTTGAAGACACTATCAATCAAAAGCAAGAAGAAGCAACAACATATCATTTCAAGTAAATGCTCCTTTCCCCTGTTACGGAGAGAAAACGAATCTTATGACAAATGGTAACTTAATAATATTCGCGTATTTTTTAACTAAAATAAAAAAAAAAAAAACTTAACTGGCCTAAACATCTTGAAATATATTTATTTTGCCGACATTTTTAGATCTTCGCTGACAGTTTATTTAGCGTTACTCCTACATTAGTGAGAGAAAAAAAAAATGACGTCACCAAAAATAAACGCCATTGTATAAAGATTAGTGGGATAAAAACAGACGTCAGGCAGATAAATTTATAATTAGACTTCAGTAATTCCGCTTCGTTTCTGTTTACACTAGTTGAACGATAACTGGAAAAAGTCGATTCAGTGACGTTGAAATAAGCAATTACGTCATGAGCCTAATAAATCAATGAATTTCAAGGACATCTTGTTCGAATTGCACTTCTTAAGTCCTTAAAAGGTTAGAAAATGAATAACAAAAAACAAAAACAACCCCAAGACCCCTGAAAAGCTTTTTTTTTTTTTTTTTTTGCTTATTTCTATTTTGCTATTGATCTCTTCCATTTCCGTTCTACGTCATTCAGTTCTTGGGATTTTTCTGGGCTAATGAAGAATCGGAGCTATCTTGATGTGGGTTTTGCCACTTCCGGTGAACAGAAGCAGGGATTTCCTGTCATATTGGATTCTTTGTCCTCTCTGAGTCAGAGGGTTTTTCTGTTTTTTTTTTTTTGTTTTTTTTTAACGTGATGCTAAAACCTCCTTGTCCTTTTTTTTCTTCTCTTATTCTAGTCGTCTATAATTTTTATCACATGTTAAATACGATTGTGGTTGAAAATCTGAAACTTTATAAAACAGAATTTAAATCATTGTAGTTTTGAGTTATTAAAATGCATTTTGACTTGTAGATCAGTGTTTCCTTTATTCATGTGCGAGTATGCTTTTTATTGAATTGTCATTATTATTTTCGCACGTTAAACTAGTTGTTGAATGTATTCTTTTTTGTAATTTAATCCATACTAACCTAAGCGAAGGCTAGCGTGGATTAAATTTCTGCCCTTTTTTATTCTTAAATTATATATTGTTGTTTTATATTACGAAGGGCCATTTTCTTGTTGATTTTTGCTTCCTTTATATCAGTGACGAATATAGATTATATTTTCGGGGGGGTCCCAAGATTAATGTAAGGTTAAGTTAAGTAATTTTAAGTAGACACCCCATGGAAATCTATCCGTTCAACCAAAAAAAAACCATGAAAACCTATCTCTTCAACCAAAAAAAACGATGGAAACCTATCCGTTCAACCAAAAAAAA
>JAFIDM010009631.1:279601632-279618042 GCA_023159025.1 Thereuonema tuberculata | reverse complement strand
TTCAGGTTTCCTGACCATCGTCAGTTGGATCCGCCCAGTATCTTACATCTCAGTGAACTCAGAAACATAAAGAAACAAAAGTAAATGCCACAACGGCCCTCCTAAATTAAAAACACCAAAACCTAAATAAAGAATAAAAAGACAATCGATTAATAGCATGTAAAGGCTTTTGCGTTTGTCCTGTCCGCCCGTCTGTGTCTGTTCTCCCCTAACAACATCCGTACGGAAGGTCGGATCGGCAAACAGACTTCATCATCGTGTTCAGAGGAATAGAGTATTTTCAGGGGCCAACGCCCCCCCCCCCTCCCATGTTCGAGATATTTGGCATTGTTTTCAATTGGATTCTATTAGCTTAAATGTTAGAAATGCAACTGCTTCATTTCAGTTGATAGCTACAGCTTGATGACTAAGTTCTCGTACTCATATACTGGAGGTTGACGGTTCAAATCCGTATATCTACTGGGTTTTTTTTTTTGGTTTTTCTTTTCTTTTCTTGATCTTCTTTTTCTCAATATTCGCGAGTATTTTTCTTATTTTCCTACCTTTTTTTTTATTTTTCCTTACATTAATGTACTTCCTTTATTCTTATTATTATTATTTTTAAGTTTCTTTATTATTATTATTATGGGTCGCCCTTAAATTTATGCTTTAGCACAAAATTATATTTACTCGTTTTCTGTTGTAATGATTTTATTTTGTATCTTGGGGAATTTTGTAAATTCTGAATATAATGTTCACTCATTTTTATTTTGAAGATAACTCTGAAATGTTATAAAATTAAATATGGCTGTTGTAATAATATTAGTGTTGGATGGACTGGGAGGCCTATTCCCATCGTCTCTCAGAACAAACAGAATATTTCGTAGAACCAAAAATTAAAATGACTGAATATTGCATCCAGAATTTACAAAATTCCCCAAGATACAAGATGAAGTCATTACGAGTAAAAAAAAAAAAAAAAATAAGAAAAATAAGAAAAGCAATGCTTCTATAGAATTTCCCCTATATTTTACCCTATATATAGAATTTCCCATAGTAATATCTAAAATATCGACGAAAATATCAACATTACGGCAATAAAGGAAATTTTCCTATCTAATTTAACCTTTTCAAAGTATTTATTTATTTATTTATTTATTTTAAAAAATTATCTCCCATTTAATAGAGAAATTTAGAATAAAACACTTATTTTATTCTAGTGTTTTTTTGTTTTTGTTTTTCTTTTTTGTCATTTCATTTCCGTTAAAGCAGTTAAAATATCTCTTTTATATAATAATTTAGTAATTTGCTGTTTTTTTTTTGTTTTTTTTTGTTTTGAATATCTGAAGAAATTCGCCTACATAAAATATTTTTCACACTCATCAATTCACCCTAAAATCATAAAAGCGTTAAACCTACCATTAAAATTTCAGCACACCAGGATAAATAGGTTAAGTTATCGTGATTAATGATTTTCAACTCCAAAATCCTCATGAATCTTCTGTTATCGTAAAACTATTCTGGTTAATTTCTTTGCTGTTATTTTGAAAGAATTTTTAATCAAAAGAGTTAACGAAAACGACATATTAGATTAAAAAAAAAATAAACAGAAGACACAGGAAATGATATCAGATTCTAAAAAACGCCTGAACAGAATTAACGCATTCATTTTTACGAAAGAAAGTCGAATTTCCTATTCTTCGGAAACGCCGACTTATACGAAATAGCAGGAATATTTTGCTTGATCTCGGTCTTCCTTTAAATTAATTCACTGCAACAATTATAAGAATTCGCTCTACGAATGATCAAAATGGCGCCCCAAAGGCAGAGAATTCTGTTTTTCAACAAAAAAAACAACGGATCTTATTTTCCAAACAGAAAAAAAAATATACAATAATTCTTTTATTTAATTCTTTTTCTACAAACCGTATTAACAATTATTTTTTCCATATTTTTTAATCCAGAATTTCGAATCGTTTAAGCACACTAGGACATAGCTCTTTCGAGGCATCACCTCTGTTTAGACGTAATGGTCGACAAGAGTGAAAACACTCTCTCTCCGAAGTCACTATACATGTTGTTAAATTCAAAATGAAGAGTCGTAGTGATTCTAACATGTACACTTTAGCGAATGTGAAAGGGGGGGGGGGGTGGAATTAAAGTCTCTTTTTAATTAAATTTGCTATTCTAATGCCCACCTACTCTAATGTGCATATCTATGATGTGTAAATTTTTATGAAATTAATAGTTACACTGTCATTACCAGCACATCGCAGATCTTAATGCTTTTTTGTTAATTTATTTATTTGCATTTTCCGTAGGATTTTTGTCTTTTACCGAATCGTCCACTGAAACAAAACAAGCTTGAGAAAAGATTCCTGTTCTCAGTTACATTCTGACATTTTTAAGTCTTCAAACTTTTTTTCAAAGTTTTTTTGCTTCCTTTCTTTCTTTCTTCTGGTTTTCACAACACCTTCGTCTTTCTTGCACTTGTGTAGGATGTCTTGCTTTGAGAAAGGAATTAACAATCATAAATGTTTTTTCCTGGTCAGTTCCAACAAAGTACAGTTGGGCTTTTCCTAGAATTCACTTCTTCCCGTTCAGTGCAAAAGAATGGGTTAAGGGATTTCCGGGCTTTTTTAAATGACTTCATGACACAGCACTACCTTTTCCTTGACTGATAACTTGCCATTTCTCAAACTGATATAATGGTAGCAACAGTAGGGGCAAAAACCTGTCAAAACACTTTTATATCTATTTATACTGTAGATTTATACATTAGCCTAATTTTTACATCTGCCACATTTCGAAAACTATGCATAATCTAAGAAACAAAAAAAAAAAAAGTTACAACAAACATTTAAATAAGATGTAGTTGGCGTGTAAGTTTTGAATACCCAAATAGTAAGATCCTGAAAAAAAAAAAAAAATAAGAAAAAAGAAAACTTATGTAGTTCTTTAGTAACTAAATAGATATGAAAACTGTAATAAATAATAAAATTTACAGGATACTGAAAGAAAAACAATGTAATGTAATGTGGTGAGTGTGGGTGGCAGGGAAGCTGAGCACCGCGAAAAACAAAGTAAAATAAATAAACAGTTTAAGGACCAACTGAGATGAAAAACGTAAACATTTTTACATGAAGGCGATGTTTTTGGGATATAATGGTAATGAAATCGTATGCCAACGTATTTTGAGGGTTTCTGGGACGTATTTCCTAATCAATTAGTCCCAGAAATGTTTCTTATAGGAAACTAAATATTCCAGGGAAGTTTAAGCTTTGTAGAATAAATAGTTATCGTAATTACAGAAGGACAAATTTGACACAAAATTGCATTTTAATACAGTGCAACTTGGATAATTCGAACGTCTTTAAATCGAAATCGTGGTTAATTCGAAGATTTCTCTTAGTCCCTTGAATTTCTTATTAAATCAATGTTAAGAAATCGTGGATAATTCGAAGTTCAACTTCCTTAATTCGAAGTTTTTTATAAAAAATTTCGAACCATAACGACTTTTCGGCGTTTCATCGTTAAGAAATTCGACACGGGACAACTGCAATCCCCTTCCCGCCACCGTTCGATCCGTTACGCCATTCGACACGTGACGCTTCAGACGCCATTCGAGCTTCCTGCTGTCAGTGTCACCATGTATTTCAGTAAACGCGTGTACAAGAATTTAACGTTCGCTGAAAAGGTCGCCGTCATTGGCGAGGTGGAAAAGGATGTGAAGAAGAAATGCCAAATCGCCAACGAGTACGGGAGAGCGCCGAATTTCGTCGGTACATTGAAGGACAAACCAACGTTAAGTGAAACTGTTTTCCGTTCACTATGCTTCAAAAGAGAAATGACAATTAAAAAAAATAAATAAATAAGGAATTGCGTTTTGAGGTAAATAGGCTTGAAGAACTTAAAGCCTACTTTCCTTAAAACGTAATTTCTTTCTTTCCTTTTGTGGCAATGACAAAAAAAATGGAAAACCTACATTTGTTTTCAAAATCTAATATCTGACTGAATACAAATTTAAAAAATAAATCGTTAAAATTAAATCCGCAAAATAAGGGGAGGCGTATATCAGTTGGGACGATTTGGAAGTCCAAATCGTTCTGTAAGTGTTACAAATATAACTAAAAATCTGAAAATTTAAAATAGGACAGTTTAAATATGAAGGAATCATATTTTACTATTCTGGATTTTAATATGATACATAAATTAATTACATTTAAGCTCAAAACAGGCTAATTTTTCGAAAGAATTTGAATTCTATTAAATTATTTTAGCTTAATAAACCTCTCATTTCTCATTCTATGAATAAATAAAGTAATAATCTAGTAACTGAATTCAAGATTTCTTTTACTTTCCCAATAGTTGAATTTAAAAAAAATAAAAACTATAAACCGAAACCATCAAATTTCTGGTTTTTATTTTTTTTAAATTCAACTATTGGGAAAGTAAAGGAAATCTTGAATTCAGTTACTAGATTATTACTTTATTTATTCATAGAATGAGAAATGAGAGGTTTATTAAGCTAAAATAATTTAATAGAATTCAAATTCTTTCGAAAAATTAGCCTGTTTTGAGCTTAAATGTAATTAATTCAGTTATCGTAAAAAAAATCCAGAATACTATAATATGATTCATTCACATCCTATTTTAAATTTTCAGATTTTTAGTTATATTTGTAACACTTACAGAACGATTTGGACTTAGACTTCCAAATCGTCCCAACTGACGTAGGCCTCCCCTTAGTCGGATGTATTTACAATCGGATTAATTTTAATCGTATGAAAACAATCGTAATGGATTAGCAAAAGCATTTAATTTTCATTGCTTAAGACAATAGCTAATAACAGAAATAGGATAGAAATCCACTGTTTAGATTCCAATGCTTCTCTGTGGGAATTTTCGTAGCCATCTTGCGCTAATTACTCAATAAGGACTCATTTGGAAAGATTTCAAATGTAAAAGTTAGATTGTACCTATTCTTTGAATGTGCAATCCAAGTTTCAAGAAGATCCATCCAAAGTTATTATAAGAAACACGGAAATACGTACACACAGACTGAATGACTTGATGAGTCTCCATTTCCTATTGGAAAGTAGGCTAATAAAAATAATAAAATGACTTGCAGTTTTGAACTTACAAATAATTTTCAAATACTAATGATTTTTTTCTTATACAGAAAAAAAAAAAAAGCTTTTGGTCCAAATTGTTTGCTGCAATAGTGAAAGAAACAGCATTTTACTGGATGGTAAAATACGTGATCAGGAACTTTCTCATGTCTACTTCGCTTCAGAGAAGGAAAAAGACAGTTTTCAAATTTTCATTAAGTCCATAGCTACGATGCCGCTTTCGTAACCTCTGTTATCAAGATATGTTTGCTTCTTGTGAAAAGATGTTTTAGGAACTGATACGTACTACACTCATCACTTCCTTGTTGTTCTTTTGATTCCCTGATAAAGACTAAGGCCCTGATTTCATGACGTATCGAACATTTTTCATTGTACATCTAAATATTGTACCTACAAATGCATACTTTGACTTTTTTTTTATTTTTACAACTTTTTTTCTCCTACAGAAAAGTTATACAGTTTTTGTAATACAAAAAGATATTTCAGAGATATAATTTTCTAGCTGGTTTTCGTTCCGTCTGATTTGCTTTATTTTTGAGTTGGATGGGCCAAGTCTTTACTGAGTATCGCATAATACGAATTCCCATTATTTCACTTGAATATTTTTGGTCTCTGTTCGTTCATACGAGCATGACGTTAAAACGGATGGACGGATTTTCTTAAAATTTGATATGTAGCTTGTTTAAGACCCAACTTAAAACTGAAGCACTTTATTTCGGTCTCTCCCCTTCCAAGCTCAAAAACAACCACCGAAATCCCTCGTTAAAAAGGCTGGACTCATTTCTTTAAAATTTGAAAGGGATTTTGATTTCACTTAAAATATGAATACAATTATTTTAATCTCCACCTCTACCCGTCCAGTCCTGAAAATCAACTTCCTCCCACTCTCCCACCATGAGTTGCAACCTATGGCCTCAATACGCCATGAATAGCTGAGCGAATGTGTAGTCAATTTTTAGATCACATTAGGTCCTATTTTGAGTTCTTGAAGTCATAAATGTTTATGTATATTTAAGATTCTTAGGTCTTAAAAATCTACGCTCTAACAATGCTGATGATTCGAAAGAACGAGTTTCTTCAGGGAAATCGATCTTTTTAGTAAAAACTCGAGCGATTGTACGAAGAATTATTTTTAGAATTATTTTTTACAAGTTGTTCATTTTGATATTAATTTCATGAAAATTCCCAATTTATTTATTTATTTATTTATTTATTTATTTATTTATTTATTTTTATAGAGGAATGGACGAATATGTTACCAATTACACTAAGGGACAGAAATACACAAAATGTCATGGTATCCCGCTGTCTTCTCAATCTAGCGGAAAGCGGAACTAGAATATATGAATCACAAGGAACTAGAACAAGGTTAAGAAACTACACTGAAGGAAAAAAAAATCTTTATTTATAAAAGGTTTTTTTTTTCTTACTACTCGGTTGGTTTTTCATGAAAGTGAATTCCTCGAATTTCGTTTAAAACTTATGAAGAGTTCCAATGACATTTAAATAATAACGCACACAGTTCATCTGCTCAAATGAGAACCCGACAATGATTTATTTTTTCCTTTCTGCAGAGATATGTTATGAGAGATAAAAGAAAGGAAGGGAAAAACACTGAAATGAAGGTGTTATAAATCAATGGTTTTAAGTAAGACAAAAAAAAATGGCTTTAACAATTACATAACAATAAATGACTGAGTTTACGAATTCTCACTATTTCACTTGAATACTTTTCTGCTTTTGTTTGTCTATTTGTATGTGCATCACTTTAAAACGGTTGAATAAATTTCCATAAACTTTGGAACGAAGTTTGTTTATGGTCTAACTTAAATTGCAGGACATTTTATTTTATTCCCCATCCCTCCTATCTCCCAAACCTGACTCCCGAAATTCCTTACTTAAATGGCTGACTGATTTTTTTTCAAAATTTGATACGATGCTGAAGGTCCTTTAAAATATGAGCACGAAATTTTGAGTTTCTTCAACACTCACACACACACAGTCCACGAAATTGATGCCCAAGCGCTGCAAGCTCAGTCTCCATTATGGATTTGTGAGCATAAGTTTACCTAGTTTTACTTATTTAAAATCAACCAAGTAACTAAACTATATACGGAGTGATTTCTTTTTATCATTTAATACAGCAATTACAGACACTACGTTATTGATCTGTTACTATCTCATAGACTAATCAATGGTTTCACAAAGAATTAAACGAAAGATGCAAAAGTTATTCATAAGCCAGAGATTAGATATTAAAAAGTATCTACGAAAATATCTAAGATAGAGGAATTCACATCTTTTTATGGTCATATAACTCTCAAAGATAATTTTTAAAAGTTGGATCGTACCCAAGGCCCCACAAAAGGGGAGGAGTTAGCTGATCCCTCAGCACTGGTGCATGGTCGTCAAAGGGGCCCAGGCTGAGGTCTTAACTAAAAAAAAGATTATATGAATTAGTCTATCAATTCTAGACTTTTTTTTTGTAATTATGTCTACATTTTATATAAACTACTTTTCTGCTTTAACCGTTTGCATAGAGCGATTCTGCATTACAATGTTCGCATAGCCCGTATTTTTTCTAAACTTCATTTCTAAACTTTAAGTTAATTTATTCTAAAAATAATGACAATAACTGTGTGTGGATGTTTAAAAGGAAGAAATATGAAATCGTGTGGTTTTTGGCTAAGAATCTACGATTTTGACCAAAAAGTGGGAAGGGCTCGTTACTGCATTTGATACTTGGGCTCTGAATTTGATGGGGGGGGGGGGGGGCTGGTCGTACCTATTGAAACATATTTATACAGATAATAAAGTACATCCTAATTCGTTACCATCTATTGTTTAGAACATAATATTAAGCTAATTGTAATGATTTCGTCCTAGTAGTGACATTAGGTTACAGCGGCGAATTAGGGAAGTACACAATGACTCAGCCTCAATTTAGTATATAGTAGTGTAGTTCTTTTCTTGTAATGTTTGCATTTAATTGAGCAAGAGAAGTATCACTATTCCATTTCAACAGGTTTCTCCTTCCTTCGTCCTCTTGTCTGTTTGTAAGGTGCATTAAGCTAAAATAGCTAGACGGATGTCATGAAAAATTCATATCTTGGTTCTGTATGGTACAACTTCAAACACAAGTATATTTATTCCAGTTTCTATTCTTTCTAGCTCTCAAAATGACACCCGATCACTAGAACTAGAACAGTTTATTATTTATTTATTTATTTATTTATTTATTGTTGTGATTTGGTATGATACCTACTTGAGGCGTTAAGAACCAGAGTGCGCTAATCCTTCTGAATAACTTTTTTTGAGATACTGAACACTAAAGTTAAATACTTGTACAAAAATCTGAACTCCCCATATCCTTCTTCTTCTTCTTCTTTTTTTTTTTTTTTTTTTTGCTGTATTGGGGATAACAGTATTATAGCGCAGTCCATTTTACCAAAAGGTAGACAGTCTTTCATACCATAAGTTGATCCAAACAACTTAAAATCTCGGGATTTGAGGGTTAGTCCAATCTGCCTCTTAACGCTTCATTTATGGTTCAAATTAAAATTTAATCATAAATATATGTTCTGCTGTCCCCCATCCCTGAATTTGACCCTTTAGCATGTATGTTGATTATCTACTATGCTATGGAACGTAGAGTTTTTTTTATCTATTTATTTTTTCCTGAATTGTGAACCTGAATTGTTTTCCGTCTTTCAAATGAATATATGCTAGTCATTGATCGTTATCGCATTTCCCGAACGAGACATTATCATCATAATAATGTAATACTCGAGTATTTCCCTTTTTCATCGAAGTAAGCTATTGTTTTCCCAAAACCTGATATTAGCAGAAAGGGTAGATTTTAGTTTCCCCAACAATTCTCATTTCTTGGATCTATGGTTTACCACATATTTTTCGACTTCCTGTACTTCCTACATCCGATTTGAAAGTTACAAAGAAGTGAACTTTAATTCAAACATTCCCAAATAATTTTAACTCCATATTTATGAATTTACTGATTAGAATCCAGGAAGAAAAGTCATAATCCGTAGCACACTTACAAAAACAGCCATTTTTTTCCTACATCTTTCTTTAACTATAAAAAGTTAAAAGTTGATTGCTAAACCATCTTTTTTATTCAATAGTGCTTCTTTTTTTTTCTTATTTGTTATTCAAATCATCTATAACTTTCATGTCATTTTAAATACTATTGTGGTTAAAATCTGAATTTTTGTGAAATACATGTTAAATAACGGTAGTTTTTAATTTTTAAACTGTATTTTGATTTTTTTTTTACTCCGAACTAGCAAAATCTCAGTACTTCGTACGAGTGACATGAATGAGAAAGAAATTGAAATTGTGAGATCACTTCCAAACTTTCCCAGTTGGTATAAAAATCACGTGATAGGTACAAATTAGTGTTATATTTGAATTTTGTACCTCGAGATCCCTAACTCCCCACTCCTTTCTGCTCTTCTCCACACCCCTATCATTTCAAACCATCCCCAGGTCGTAAAAAAATATTTAATTATTACAAATCGATATCTATTCCGAAAACCCCGTAGAAGTATACTTCAGCAATGTTTGCCCATCCCCTCACTGCCCTCTCGTTTACACCCTATATTTCCAGTTTCTAGTTTTTGCCTCCCGTTTAATATGTGGCGTTGTTACGCACAATAATATTTTAATTCAAAATTGTGGCCACCAGGCTAATCTGTGGCGCTATTATGCAAATATTAACTTTAGTTCCAATTGTTGAACAATAATATTTTTGTAGTTCCAATTATCGCCTCCAGATGCTTATGTGGCGCTTTGAAGAAAGTTGCCCCCCCCCCCCGTTTACACCCCTTAAGACGCCAATTTGAAAAATTCGTCAAAAACGGGTCTTTTTGATTTTGACACAGAACACTCATATCAAATTTCGCGTTTCTAGCTCAAACCGTTTCCGAGATAACCTTCAAGAAACTCACTCCCCCCTCCCTTTACACCCCTTAGGGATAGTATTTTTAAAAATCCTTTCTTAGCGAGCGCCCACGTCATAAGGGGAATTCATCCCGAAAATTTCAAGTTCCTAGATTCAGTGGTTTTGGCTGTGCATTGATGAGTGAGTGAGTTTTTGCCTTTTATAGGTATCTAACTATTTTTATTTTTAAAAAAATAAAATACTACTTTTTTTCTGTGATTTTTATTTCTGTTCACCAAAGATTTGGATCATCAAGCCAGCTGAAGTTTTTTTTTCCTTCTTTGTTTTCTAATGGGATTCGATTGATAATTAGGTGAATAATTAAGAAAAATAATTATCAAAATTACTCACAGTATTTGTAATAAGTTATAAAGTTATTTTTACTTATACTTTACTTCAGTTTTAAAAAATAAATTATGTTGATTACAAATTTCTTTATATTCAAATCGTAAAAGTCTGTTTCTCTGTTATTAGCATATTTTAGTTTATATTTAGAGAAACAGACAGCTAATAACGCTATTTTTAAAGTAAGATTTGTCTGGATTAAGAACAAAAAATTCTGTCTGAAAGTATTACGTTTAAGGCTATTCCGGGATAACCACATAATCTCTGAGTAAAGAATGTTATTCATTTCCGTTACGCTAGCAATCCTAAAACATTTCCTCTTCAGATCCCCGGGTAAAGACTGAGTATGGAAAACTAATTAGAAAAATATTTCACATCCTAGATTGAGAATTCATGTAAATACTGAAGATTGAGTGAAAATCCTGATTAATAAAAAAGTTATTCAGATGAAATATAATTAACTGAATATAGTACGAGAGATTTCGTATGGAATTTAGAAATAAAATACTTTACTCTCTTACTCCTTGCATTAATTATTAATATTAAATAGTGTATTATTATACTACGTATAGTTTTTCCATCGTACAGTATTCACTTGCAGCCCTAGAGGCTCAATTTAGAGATCGGGGTTGTGGAGGTGGAGATCAAAATATACGTTTTGACTTGATGAGCGTATAAATAGAGATGAAAAATGTTCAAATGCAATAATAAGACTTCGCATGATCAGAAAATTAAACTTTATTTTACACAACAGAACAGCAAATACATCCCAATTTATGATATTATTCTTACGGAAAAGTAGGATTCACCTTGCGACCGTCTTTAAAGTCGTAATTTACATAAAAGTAACAGTACTACGAATTTACCAAATACTAGAAAATTGCGAACAAAAAAAAAAAAAATAACCAAAAGAGCTTACGTGTTCTAAAAACATCATATTTCTAATTTTAAACCCGTAATTGTAACAAATCTGGGCCCTGACATTTTCTTTTTTTCTAGGGATGAGTCAAATCTTCCAAAAACTCATCAACCTTAGATCGATTTGCCTCATTATAATCAACCAGATCAATTTTGTCCCACTTTTTTAGCGCGTTTATTACTTTTCGTGATGAACTGTTGCTATTTTCTACCTCTGTTTATATAAGCACAAATCAATTCTAAGTACAATCAGTCGATTCCCAGTAAGATCGTAGGGGAAAACTATAAATAAAGAACCAGTTCTTCGCTGATCTAATTTCCCGAAATGAAATCAGCAATACAGTTAAACATACAATGAATATCCTCTGAAATTCATTGGAAATTCATGCTCAGTTCATCATCTTCTTAAAGCAGTTGATTCATCATGCGACTCGCCCTGCATTTTTATATTCTTAAAATGATCCGTTTCAGATTTCTCCGAACCATTGACAGATGGATAATAATGACAATGACGCATGCTTCCTCTCTGTTATGTCGTTTCAACAATGAATAGTGCTAATTAGAATTCATTGTTTCGGTGATCTAATAGAAAGACAGTTTACATCATCATTATTGTAGACATCTAACAATGGCACGAATCCGAAACGGAATTGAATTTAAATATACTTCCGGTGTGAACAAATTGACTCCGGAAGACCAACATTTTTCGTGAAAAATAAACAGTAAACTGTAAAATTAAGTAATTTATTTATTTAAACAAAATTCACAAATGAAGCTGAAATCGCAGAAAGAACTTTCTACTTCTGGAGTAGAAATTGGCGGTTGAAATGTAAACAAAAAACAATTGAGCATCGCCTACAGCAAACATGTAAGCAACAATGAGGAGATAAAAACACGACGTTACCAAATTTTACAGCAATAAAATCACTGTAACTTTGCAATAACTTTGCAGCTATCAAAAATAATGTGATAACAATAATAATAGAATTACACAAATAAAATATTATTGCGTTCAAATCAATATGACTTTTCATGGTAACCGTGAAAATTAATTTATCACTATTTTTTTTTTTTTATTTAGCTTATTTTAATGTTCTCAATATTCTGACGAACTATTTAAAAAATAGTAATAAATTAATTTTTGCGGTTAGCATCAAAAGTCAATAGAATTCTACAAAAAGATGTTCGATTAACATCGGTTATTTAAGTTAATTTGAACTTTAACGCTTTAAAGACGTTTCAAAAATGAGAAAACAAAATAAAAACGGACTCTTTGTTACAAAAACACCACCGTCGTGTTTTTCAGCTGTTACGGAATGACAGAGCTCGGATCTTATGTATAAAAATTTATTTCCTATATTTAGTATAATTAGGATCAAGCCTAATCCGTAAAATTTTAGAAGTTCCTGGACTTAATTTAGCAGTTACAATATCCATTAATAAGCATCGAAGAAAAGACAACAGTGTTTTAGATAAAGTTTGGAAATATATCTGTTCGCTCTATGGCTGGCTCTGTATAATGTAATTCAAAAACCATTTATCTTAAGAAGTTGAAACTGTAGTAATAAAAAAAAAATCCCTATTGATTATTTTTCAATAAATCGAACCAATAAATTTTCGAACCAGTAAATCGACAAATTCGTTGCCATTAAAGTACTCGTGAAATGAGAAACAATAATATTGTACAATTGTCGAAATCTCAATGCTTCTCGACGATCTGCGTTCCCTTTGGAAACAAGAAGTTCGAAAAAACTTCAATCCTTCTTTCCTCTTAATGTTATTTGTTAAACTTTCTGAGCTTCCGCGCAGCGAGCCAAACATCAACGAGTATATTCTGCTGATGATTCCATAATAAGGATGAAACAATTGTACAGAATTCTCGTTGATGTTGGCTCAATGGCGAAAGCATATTCATTGTCCGGTTGGCGATTTTCTCTCCGTTTATGAATGATTACGGACGTTAAACTTGCTTTCTATTAAACTTTCTTTCTTTCATTTTTCTTCAAGTAGTGAAAGCAAAAAAACAAAACGAAAAATCTACAGGGAAAATTCTTACTATTTGTATTCAGTGAATATTATACCTTGAATATAAATATAGGCTTTTCGTTTTTGTCTTTTTCACAAAATAAAAAAAAATAAGAAATATTTAAAAGAAAGTAGTTTTTTTTTTTTTCATGCTTTGAATCTTTTATTCATATCCTTCTAGTCCCAGCGTTAGCGGAACGGATGCAGGCCATGTATAAATCCCATCAAAACAACTTTAAGAGCGGAACATTTTCAACTTCAATGTTGTAATCTTCTGTTGTTATTTCTTGGAATTAAGTCTCAAAAACTACAAAGGAACTTTCCATGAGAAGCATATGACAACACAGTTCCTTCAGACCATTAAAATTAATGCTGTTAGTCACCATTGCTGATTGGAAGTTTTTATATAGCGAACGAGTTATCACCACCCACAAAGACTTTAGTCATGTGATTGTTGTCGTGTTATTTGTCTTATTGGAGATAGAAAAGTGTGGAAGTTTTCTTGTAGTTAAGACAGGCTGAGTTTTCCAGGGCCGCTCCTAAACAGCAGTATCACATTGGCCCTTCTACCACTATTTATTTTTTACATTTTTTTATAGCATTCGCAATTCTGCATTATTGATTATCACCTTAAGGCTCAAATGCACAACCACGTTTTCAGGTCGGAACGGAGACGTTGACGTCAACATGAGCAGATACGTCATCAAACGTTGGGTATAATTTTCCAAGACGGCGAGGTCGGACCTGAGCAAAGTTGCCGTTCCGGCCGCGTTCCGGCCAACCAATCACATTCCAGCAGTTTACGTGCAGCCAGTCAGAAGAAACCACCTTCTCCCCAGCGAAAATCAAATTGAAGAGTCGCCATTTTTCTCGTCGTATCGGATTTTAAATGACAGAGAAACATATTCACTTACTTCCTAACTTCAAGATACTTATTTCTATCCATTCAGTTCATGAATTGAAACAAATACAATCGAAGGAAAGTTGAAAAAATTCTTCATTATTTCTTTGAATAAAATGTTCAGCGCCAATGACGCTTCTTTTGTGGACATTGCCAGTAATTTTTGTCGAAAGTATCCGAGCATAATATGGTCAAATATGCTCAAAAGAAATAAATTCATATTGTAGAATGATTTATAGTCAGATCTGACATCCCTCCAAGTTTTAAATTTATCTCAGATTTAGGATTCAGCGATATTTTCTCATTTTTCAAGAGTAGCGCCGTATGAATAATAAAAATAAATTCTTTACTTAGAACTACAGTAAAACCTCGTTAAGTCGTCACTCAAGGGACCAAACATTTTTGACGGTCTTAGCGGGGATTAATTCATTGGCCCTTTTTATTCTTTATTTTAGGTTTTGATGTTTTTTTACTTGGAGGGCCGTTTTGATGTTTACTTTTGTTCTATTTGTTTCTTGAGTTCACTGAGATGTTAAGATACTGGACAGACCCAACTGATGAAGGTCAGGAAACCAGAAATGGTCCATCTTGGGTTTCCAGTATCACAATTTCCAAAAACAGATGTGAACTCTTAGTTTTGTGCATTTTATTGTTATTTTTCTTTATTATGATGTTGTACGCACGTTAATTTTATGTATTAAAAAAATAAATAATAAGACGTTCTTCAAAGAACTTAAAGTTACTTTCCTTAAAATCTTGTCCTTAAACATTCTTCAGCTATATTTTTAAATTAACTCTCCATTTTTAATCTCTCTAATACAAACAATTAGAAATTTTCCATTTTCTGGAAAAAAATTAAAAAATAATTAAATGGGCATTATTTCTATATATATTATAAATCCAATTAATTTTAACCATAACGGGGAATCTATAAAAAGTCATAGCTATTCTTAGAAATTTTAGATTTTAATGTTTTTTCTACGAAAAATTTTGTTCCCTTCAGGCGCTAATTTCTCGACAAGAATCCGCACACAAAGAATTTTAAATATATTTAAATGTACAGTAAAACCTCTCAAATCCGGCCCTCGGTAATCCGGCCTGGTCCTGAGTAAATTTTTTTTTTTTTATAACTAAATTCGTTTCCCTATTTTGAGGCAACTCGGCCGGCGCGCAGCGAGTCCGTGTCGAATTTCGAGAACAAAGTGTGAGCACTACGAACGTATGTCTGCTGCTACTCGGCCGGTAGAGTTTAACGCATTTGCGTCATTGTAATGTATACAATAAATAAGACTACTGTAATTATAAAATACTCCTTGAAAATTCGTTTTTTTTCAGTTAATAAATGTAGTTTATGACATTTATTTTCTGGTGGATGATGTTTAATAATATTTATTATAAAAGAGAAGATTTAAGGAAGAAGTATGGTTTGTTTGTATATATAAAATACACTTTTTATTTGTATTGTTTTTAATAAATAATTGAGTGAAAAATTATGAAAATGGGGTTAAATTAATTAAACCTGGCATTATGTCTTCACACAAATTGAGCTATTGAGTTATTTTGTGAAGACTCTCGGTAATCCGGCTTTTCTGAAATCTGGCCTACTGGGCGCCACGTTAGGCTGGATTTGAGAAGGTTTACTGTATTTAAATATCAAAGATAGAACGTCTCTTGCCTTTAAATATGCTTGCCAAGTTTTATGAAGATTTATTGAGCAGTTCAAAAGTTATTAGGGAGGTAAACACACACAGACTGAGTGATCTGATGAACTTTCCTTAGATAGAAGGCTAAAAAAGAAAAACAGGCTGACGAAGTAAAGATAATGTATAAAATAATCAATAAGTATAATAACAAATTTAGCGTGCCTAAATCACAACAACATCACAATAAAAACATAAACGCCCATAAATGAAGATTCACTGAACTATTTTTAGTATTTTTGATGCCGAGAATCCAAGACAGACTGTTTCTGATTTCATAACCGTCATCAGTTGGATTCACTCAGTATCTACCGCTCACTGAACGGATATATAAACAAAACATACCAAAAATAGTTCAGTGAATAAGTGCGAATTTTAACGTGTGTACGAAGTCATTAAAAAAGTCTTAAAAAACACACAAATAGACTAAAATAAAATTAAAAGAAATTA
>JAFIDM010009631.1:279589144-279601532 GCA_023159025.1 Thereuonema tuberculata | reverse complement strand
AATAAAAAAAAAAAAAAAAAAAAAAAAAAATTATTGATAAAGTCAACAAACAGACCTATCTCATTTATATTGCAGAGCCTATCAGCAAGAACATGCAGAAAACTCACGCAGACTAGATCAGTAAATACACCGATCTAGCACACGCAGCTCCAGCAGCAGTGGAGACAGGACCGAGTACGTGTTGTAACTATCGTCCTATCCGCAACTGGTCTGGTGTCTCATACATTGCACCACAGCCTCAGCACACTAGGACTTCATAAAAATACTTAGATCCTTTCCACACGACACGACCATGGCCGCGCGGCCACGATCGCACGGCCAGGCCGTTCTATAGATTTCAGTGGAACCTTTCACATATGGCCGCTTGGTCGCTTCCGGCCGCGCGGCCAGAATTCTGGTTTGTTACATGACGTGATTTTTCACGCGACCACCGTCGTTCTGTAGATTTCAATGGAGCCTTTCACACGAGACGCGATTTTCGTTGCGGCCAAAATTTATCATAGTCGATTCGTGTGAAAGAGCCCTTATGCACAACTCCAGAAGGCTGTGGTACTCAACATAACATGCATAGTTAGGAAATTTATGGACACAACCACACATCCCTAACACTCCTTGCACACTTCTTTACACTTGGTAATATGTGCTTTGGTCCTTGATCTGCCATGTTGTCTTTGCAGGGAAAACCCAAGAATTGAAACATTTTACATAATATCAATAATAATAATGATAATTTTTTTTTTTTTTTAACTTGCATTAAATTCTTTTCGTCCTGTTAGGATTGAATTAAAACAATCCCATCAACAGGTTCGAATACATTAGTTAAACTAAAATAGAATAACCAGTGGCGGTACTAGACCAAATGTAGACGTCGGCGACATCAGCTTTGCGAGGCCTCTTTCATTTCCCAGTCAGAAAGAAAACGATAAATAGATTGAGACTGATGTATTTTTTAAGTAAATAATATTTAAATATTATTTATTATTTATTTACTTATTAAATAAATAAATTATAAATAAAGAAATAAATAATAAATTATAAATAAATAAATAAATCAATAAATAAATAATAAATTGTAAATAAATAATAAATTAAGTAAATAAATTATTATTTATTTACTTAAATAATTATTTAAGTAAATAATATTAGTTTTATTGCTAATCAAATGTTGACAAAAATTACATAAACAATCACAAATTAAAATAAACGAATTTTTCGGCTTTTAGCTCACTGAATTTTTTCAAGATTATATCACAGTTAACACCAGTCGCTATTTCCGCTTCAATTGACAGAACTGATAACGCAGATAGTCGCTCTTGACTCACCGTGCTTCTCAAGTAGGTCTTAATCAATTTTAACTTTGAAAAACTTCTCTCAGCAGAAGCTGTACTGACTGGAACTGTGAGCATTATTCTGATTGTTATGTAAACATTTGGATATAATGTTTCTTCCAAATTATTTTCTAAAATGTACTGGATAAGTTGTTTTGCATCGTTGACAGAGTTTAGTGAATTGGATTTTAAAAGCTGGAGTTCTTCATACAGTTCATAAGGTTGTATGTCGCTGTTTTCACCTTCTCGAAGTATATTCTACTATCTAAATCATTACAATGCTTGAGAAGGTCCTCTTTTGCTATAGATTTCAAATAATTGATATCATAAATAAAACCAAATCGTTCATAATATTGATTGAGTGCTTTGAATCGACATTCGGTGTAAACTATGATAGCATCTATCATTGTGTTAAAAAAGTTAACTCTATACTGCATTTCAACAGATTGTATGGATTCATCAATATGTTCATAACCGAACATTCGTATTTTCTTTGCTATTCTTTTTTCTTTAAATTGTGACTCAATTTCGTAACTACTTTTTTTCTACAAACAATCGAGCTCTGCAACGCTTTTTTCAAATCCTGTATTACGGAATTCTTGAATCCAGCTACAAAATTAATATAATGTGTCAATCGCGACTTTCAAGTTCACTTGAACCGATTGCCGTAGTTTACTTACATTTCTCACGTAATAAAATCTCGTACCAAACGTGTATTGCAACAATAAACTCAAAAGTTAACATTATTAGAAGAGCCAACTACTTCAGCACTATTCGTAACAAAAAAAAAACAAAAAAAAATTTGGATATAAAAACTGTTAACACAACGTTTCGGAGTCCCTATTGATTTAGACTCCCTTTTCAAGCGTTAAAAAGTTATTAAAAAGTTAAAAGATTAAAAACGATGATGATGATAATGATCACCCTAAGGGAGTGGTTCTCCCTTTCTGGGTTCGTCGATGAAAGAGGATTATGCGATGTTCCCTGGAAGCTTATAAACAACTAACCCCCTGGTGGTTGTAGTGGAAGGTAAACGGAAATGATCGTCTGCAGCATCAAACTAACGGCGCTACAGGGTTGCTCCTATAAACCGTATTCCAGGACATTCCTGGTGGATAGGTCTTGATTATAGCTGCACATCACCCTAATCATGCCCGATTTATAAAATTCGCATAGATACATTGATTTTGTATTTCCGAGGATCATCACCTCGTTAGTATTTAATGAATGTCCCGTGCTTCGGCAATGAACTTCGGTGCTATAATTACTGTTTCTTTTTTAACAGCATTAATATGCTCCTGTATGCGCGTGCCCAGCTCTCGCCCGGAATTCCCAATATAAATACAACCTTTTGGTTTGCCCATGTTTGGAACACATCTGATGCCATATATGGCTCCCTGCGTTTTTAATAAAGCCTCCTTAGATCGTTTTTCTTGTTTTTTATTCAAAAAGGCTCTTAAAGTGTTGGTTGGCCTACATGCTACGCCAATACCTGCAGTGGCTAGGACGGGTTTTATCCTCTTTAATAACCCGTTATCAAATTTAAGGGAAACAAAACTATTGACTTTTCCCTTTGTTTTGTTACGATTGACATCGTTCATGGGCGTGATGCATTCTTTTTTGGCCCGTGCAATCCTATAGAAGGAATTGAAGCATTGGTCAACAAATAAATCAGGAAATTCGTTCTCCCGAAAAATGCGTCTAATGTTGTCTTTAACACGAATTTCATAGGTAGAACATACTTTAAAAGCTCTATCGATAGCCATATGAATAGAATTTCTTTTGTAAATTTCAGGTACTGAGCTAAAATAGTTGACCGTGAGCATCTGTTTTCTTGCGATAAACTGACGTTACAAACCTACTCCCTTGCTTACTAATGAGGACGTCCAAGAATGGCATTTTACTGTGTTCTTCCTTTTTCATAGTGTACTGTATATCGGGACATATACTATTAAAATCAGCGAGAATATCATTAACATATTGATTGTTCACGATCAAAAGAGCATCGTCTACATATCTACAAAAGAAATGCACAAGATGGTAGATATTATCAATTGCCATTACCTGGTGTTCGATAAAACACAAAACGGCTTCAGCGAGCATCGCCGACGAAGGGAGCCCCATAAAGGTGCCTGAGGCTTGCAAATAAAATTTCTTGTTAAAAGTGAAAAATTGCAGATGAAACAAAAGGTCGATGAGATGCTTCAGTTTTTTGATGTCTACAACGTGCGCTCTTTGTGTGTAATCATAACCCTTCTCGTACACGAATTCTATGGCTTGGAATATTACGGAAGGAGTGAGAGAAGTGTATAAATTGACATTATCAAGGGATATCAAAGTAGTGTTGGGTATTACCATATTCGAACAAAAATATTCAATTACTGGTTCTCTATTTTTGATAGAAAATTTGGATCGGAACTCAAAGCGGTTAAGCAACTTCTCAATCAGCTCTGATTTGAGCATAACGGTTTTTTTCCCTGCAGTTAATAATCGGCCTTATTTTGTACAACCGGTCTTCCTTAGGCTTGTGGATTTTAGGTAACCCTTTAAAATCGGGTATCGTTTTGTTTTTTTCCGTGCATTTTTTTCGCTGTTGCCTCATCAACAAAGCCTAATTTCTGTGCTTTTTGGATTTTATTGTATATTTCCTTAAGAATTTCCGATTCGGTCATTCCTATTGCTCGGAAACCCGCCTGATTTCTGATAAAACCCTCACACATTTCTATATATTCAAGGGTGTTCAAAATAACCATTGCTCCCCCTTATCTGCCTGTGTAAATGTAACGTTCCTATTATGTGCCTGGAGTTTTTTTAATTCTGCGTACTGCATTTTATTTAAGGCACATTTTGTTCTTTTTTTAACCGTTTTGAGTTCCGATCCAAATTTTCGATCAAAAATAGAGAACCAGTCTAAAAAGGTCTAAAAAATTGCCACTGTTACCGCTATCATTAAGGTTAAGAGATTCTCGATGAGCTCTAAATGCCAGATTGTGTGAGGCTAGGTAGTTTATTATCTCTATCAATCTTTCAAATAAGTTATAGCCTACCAATACTTTTGCGATTCCCTAATCAATCTCTCATTTTCTTGATCTATTGTTTTTCCGTGTTTGATTCCTTTATAGAACTGTAAGATAATGAATATTGTATTGTTGTCTGTGAAAGTAAGCAGGAGAGTGCGAATTTTGTGAACGATGAATAAATAGAAAGAACTCGGAGATTCCCCGAGTCTCGCGCGCGGTATCGCCTAACTTTCATAGTGTTGCCAGACCACTCTCCCACTCTGGATAAATACTACTCACGCGTACGGAAATATATACGAATAACTAAACTCTTAATAACACTTAAACTTTTTTGCGAGGCCGTCGGCGGTCGCCGACGCACAGTGGGGTATTTGGCCGATCTAGCTGGCCAAAATTATTTCTGTAGTTTCAATGGTTCAAAACGTGTCTACCTACTGATTTATTGCATTTTAAGTGATTATCAATAGTTTTTATACAAAAAAATAAGAAAATTGCATTTCCAAACGAACTACAGTAGACTCCCTCTTAACCGGACTTCGTTTAACCGGATCTCCGCTTTAAACGGCCGAATTTTTTATTATCTATAAAATGTAAAAAATAGCTAAAAATAAAAAAAACACACGTATTTCGTTATTTAGTATCATTATCGCATATATTTCAGATACGGGGTGGTCCCGGAATGTCAATATGACAGTTGGGGGGGGGGGGGGTGCGGCTCAGTAATTAGTAGGCACTTTTTGACCTTGACAATAGAAGGTATGTGTTGTATGTATGTTTAATGGTATGTAACTTATGATACTAAAGAATAATACATTGAATAAAATGACGCAATATTTTAATTGTGTATTTATTTATAAGACAAATACATCCGAACTTTAATTTATTTCAGTTCTCCGGTTTAACCGGATTTTCGCTTAACCGGCTTACCCTCGGTCCCATTTAAGCCGGTTAAGAGGGAGTCTACTATATTTAATGTTTTGTTTTAAAAGGAAAATGCAATTATCTAAAAATAAATTCACCAAAATTGATCAACTGGATGATGTTGAGTGCCACGGTTCTTCATCAGAAGATACCTCTAATTCTTCTGAGGACTCTGTATCTTCAGATACATCTTAGTATGGGTCCACATGTAAAGGTTCAGCTGGAAGTAGCATTTCAAGCGTTTCCTTTAAGAAAGGTTTTGATTTCTTCCTCGATGTTGTCCTCATACCCGTTAAAAGAGGATCTGAGCTTAACAGTAGCCTGTTAAGAGGTTGCGCGACTCACTACAAAACTTCCTTGCATAGTCCCGATTGCTGTACTACTTTTGGAATTTCAAAAGGTTTTTCTAATCAGTCACAATTTTTTTTCAAGAAATGTATCTTCTTTTTTGTCTGCTGCCATCCACCTATATTTCAAATTAGACTTAATATATGAAAATGTATGCTTCATTTTCTTTTTTTGTTCCTTTGAATAGTCTTCATAATTGCGGAGGTAATTTTCGACAAACTCCAATTTTTCGTTAATGCTAGATAAGTTTTGTTGCTGCATCATGTTAAATAGTTCTCTTCGAGTCATTATTCTGATATCTGATGATCCTCAATCAAAATTAAGACAATTTAAAAGTAAATTGAACTCGAGGTTGAAAAATTCACATTTTTATAGTATGTATTTATTGACCATAAATCATGGAAATTCTCGGAAAACCGCGGGAATCCGCGGCTGATTTTTGCGGAATTGTTTTTTATAATCCTGTATCTTTGTATTAAAACAAAAATCATTACCGGGACGCACCCTGAAGTATAACAAATCTCTTCGAGATTGTTAAAGTTGGTTAAAAAAAAAACAAAGAAAACACACTTTTTTCAAAACCCTATATCTGAGTCAAAATCAAAATACTTAAAATAAAAATATTTCAATTTTATGCACATTTACCTGCTTTATCACAATTCATAATGATTTGCTTTAAATTATATTCCGAATGAAATATATTCAATGTAGAAAGTATGCCAATGCAACGAAAGTCGAGAAAAGATTTGTGCAAATAACAAGATGATCAAGTTCAGACTTGTTCCATGCCACTGAGTTTGGGCAGAGGGGTGAGGCACGGGTAGAATATTGTTCCCGGACTATTCCACTGTGTCATGGAAGCAATTATTTCTACTTAGAGTAAATTTTACGAAATCGACTTTTGGCCAGCTAGATCGAATACCCCACTGTGCGACGTCGCCGACGCCTAGCGCCGCCACTGAAAATAACATACAAAAATCAGAATATAAAACAAAGTAAATGATACATCACTGATTTGATGCAATCAAAGAGTTACAGACAAAATCAAACATAAATTATCATTATTCTTAAAAAATAGTTTTTTTTTTCTCCTATTTAACCATAGGATTAATATTAGTTTTTAACCAAATCTTAAGAATTTTTTTTAATGAAAATATTTTATCAATTTTATTTATGTTTTTTATACCTATTTTATTAATTATATCCTGTAAATTTTTTTTCATATTACATTCTCCCTAACTATTATATATTTGCGGATAATCAAGTTTAAAATTTAAGTCATTCCTAAAATTATACAATTTACCATCTCGATTATACATATATATATATATTTAATAATTTATCAAAATAAGATTGTACAGAAATTTTTGTTCAGGTGTGAAAATTTTTAATTAATTCTTGTATTGTATTTAATTAATTCTTCAATTGTAATTTTCTTTTTACTAAAATTAGTTTGAAATATATTTTTAATATTTTTTTTTGTAACTTATTGATATTAACAAGATTAATGTTCTTGGTATTTGACCAAATACTATTTCCGTAGTTTATATAGGAATCAAAAAAAGCTGAGTAAATCAATAATTTATATTTAACTGGTAAAATATTTTTAGTAAGATAAAAGTATTAGCTAAACTACTTAATTTTTGATATAAATTTTGGATATGGATATCCCATGTAAATGTGTCATTTATCGTTATACCCAAATATTTAAAATGATTATATAACAAATTTTATTTTCGTACAATTATCACATGTAACATTTTTTTGTGCAAACAAGAGTGTATGTGTGCTAAAATGTTTGGATAATATGTAGGCATTTGTTTTCTCGGATGTATTAAATAGTTTAGTTTTATTATCATTTATTTTGAGTTTATTATCATGCACCCACATTTGTAATTTATTAAAATCATCTTGTAATAATACTAATAATAATTTTTTTAACATGACTTCTAAATGGAAAAGTTACATCTAGCGTGTGCTTGTAGCGCTGACGGTAATTTTGAGGACTGGAGGGTGAAGCTCTTTCTTTAGTTTAGGTTCATAAATAATCATCGTACCGAATTGATGAGAGACCAAGACAATGAGACTAGGTTTTCTGTTGGACCATACAAACCCCTACCTACCAAATTTATGGAATTCCGTCAGCCGTTTTAACTTGACGAGCGTACGAACAGACAAGCATTTAGAAGAAAAATATTTCAAGTGGAATAATAAGACTTTGCAAGCTCAGTCAATAAGTAAAATAAATAAATTAATAAATAAATCATCCCTTTTCAACAGAGCTCTCATAACTGACTTTTGTCATTTCTAACGTTACCTGTTTAAACCAGATCACTGAATTAGATTATATAAGATGCTATTTCGAGGTAGGTTAACTGAGGAAGCCAACCTCCACTAACCAACCAAAAAATAAAAAATAAATAAAAGGTAGAAAATAAATAGTCCAAATTTCGGATTAAAACGAACTGTTACGATATCGATAGAAATTCATTGATTCGGTTCTTACGTTTTTCAATGGGAGGTTCTGTTATCTTTACGAGCTAATTTCTTGGCAAGGACTTACAAGGACTTAAACAGAATCAAATTTTCAAGAACAAAGTTAGATCGTCTCTCATCCTTAAATATGTATGCCAAGTTTAGAAAAGATTCATCCAGCAATTGAAAAGTTATTATAGGGAATGTATATATTTAGTCCTCATTTACCTAAGAAAGCAGGCAAATGAAAAGGATACAGTTTATGAAAACCTATCACTAAACGTTATCTCATTTTCAACTTGCAGGGAAAACAGGCTTTGGTATTTTGCCGCCAAAGAAAATAGGTCCAACTTGCCGGCTTAGCAAAGTATTGTCAGATGCGAAATAAAACGTTTTAAATATGAAATTTCATTTTTCTAAAGGAATTCAATAACAATCTGCCTTTTCGTTAGGCAATAATATTTGTATTTATTCTCCGCCAATCAAAACGCATTTAAATCAAAACAAACAAAATGGCGACTAACGGTAGTTGTCTAATACAGGATTTTTGACGGATCTCCCACGAGGGAAAAGACCAAATACAGTGTAACCTTGCTATTTGTACACCTCTATACTGATACAACTCCCATTCTTCTAACTTTTTCGAATAAAATTCGACTCGGAAATCGGACGGAGTCGAGGCTCGTGTTGGCTCTCGTCCGCAAAGCATTTTTAGCGAACGTAAAACGTTGTGTTATTTTATTGCTATTCTTGGTTGTTATTAAATATTTTCATTGAAAATCAATCATGTGTCCAAAAAAGATTAGTGATTCCGTCAAGCCTAAAATGAAAGCATGTGAGAACGACAATTGAACTGGAAAAAAAAATGATTGTCACAGAATGTCAACAATTCATTTCAGAACTTTAAAATCGGAAATTAAAAAAAAAAAAAAAAAAAAAAAAAAAAAAAAAAACCAGTTAATATCTATTACATTATATTATATTATATTATCGTCATGAATTTGGCTAACTTCCATTTCAAAGGCAAAATATTGATACTGACATCGTGTGCTCCTTCTGGCGGAAGGATACATTACGTCATCTTGTAAGCCGTCTGCAAAATTAAAACGGGATAGACTTTAGGTGATGCACTGATGCTGTCTCTTGTTTAAAGATTAAAATCTTTTCCCGCATCTTATATCTGGCAAGACTCACTTTCTTTCCTATTCCATGAGGTGGTTAGAAGTTAATCATCCTCGGTTGATAAGTTTTTGAATGTAGGAATATTGTTTTCATTTGTAATTGTATAATGGATTGAATCTAACTGATAAAACGTCAATCAAAGTGATACGATAACAGTGGGTGGATGGGAATACCACTCATTATTTTAGACGCTGGTTTCACAGAACAAGTATTAACGTTATACTCGGAATTATCTTGTTTGTCTACGTATGATCAGGAAAACCCTATTCAAGGCCATTCACAACTCTATTATTATTACTCTAGTTCTGGCCAGTGCAGACGGAGGGCTAGATTTTGAGGGGGCCTACTTCCCTTGGTAGAGGCAAAGGGGGAAAACTTTGAAATAAAGTTGTTTTATTTTTGGTCGGGGAGTTAATTGATAGGTCTGTAACCCCCCCCCCAATCATCCAAGAAAGGCCACAATTTTTTTTTTTGGTTGAATGATTACGGCTACCATCGTAACCTTCCCATTTCAAACTCCTGGATACGACTAAGAAAGGTGCCTACATTTCCCATCAAACCGGGGCCTATTACCAGCTTTGCTCGGGCATGGTTCTGACAACGCAGTTTTGTTATTTTTACATGACGTCCATCTCGTCTCCTCAGCGAATACAACATACAGCAAAATAAACACCCAGCATTTTCGAAGCCCCAGCACCAACCCTTTTCTAAACTCCTTTATCTTTCGGGGTATAACAGTAACACTATACTAACATAGTTTTATTTTCATATTTCCCAACCATTCCAGTAACAGCCATTAGCTAGCCACATTTTCTGCTATTGAAAAGAATGATCCCAACCTAATTAACAATTCAATGTTCCTATGTTACCAGTATGGGTTTTATATTTACCTCCGAAGCATTTATGTCAAGATCTCTAAAACAGAGTCTTCAGCTGTCTAATTGCTATACCCTTTGAAACGGTTAATGTTTCAGATGCATACTTTCAGAGACAAACGCACACAAAGTAGAGAAACAAGGGATTGTTAAAATTTTAAAATTCTTTAATACAATATTCATAGGGGGTAATTTGTTGATCAACTACATATGTTGGAAACATGGGCAACTATACTTTAGATAACCTAACAGTTTCTGTCCTCAATGTATTATTCAACAATATATAGATTAAACAACGATTGGCCTTGCAGCACTAAACCTCAATGTAATTATTACAGTAAATAGGTTTCTTACAAATATAAATATTAATAATGGCTTTAACACCTGTGTGTAAGAATTATTAATCGACAGTTCTCGATATCTAATAATGGTAAATTCACTTATGTGTATCATTACATGGTAAGTATTTCTGTAATATATATATATCAATTTACTTTCCAGGTTTTTTTCTTGTATGAATTAAACATCTACGATCTTACAATAATAAAGATTAATTATCTAAATACGCACAATAGTCTTAGTGTACTTGTATTTCTTCTAATCTTGTATTCCCACTAAATAAACAAATAAATGTACTCACAGTATGACGTCTTCAATAGATGAAACGTAGCAGGTTCACTTTTCACAAAATAAATCTTCCATTGATATAGTAAGCATATATTGCTAATTAACACTTTATTTAATAACAGCCCATATTCACTAATTTTATTTTCACACTAGCACTGTCGTATTCGTATCCTTATACGATCCAGTGCAGATTATAATTCGGAATATGAATTCTGGATTCACTTATTAATTGGCGAACACACATTCGGTTCTTATTATCACTTCCAGCTTGAGGATAACGACGTTGCCCTTTCACTTGTACGAAATGCTCCAGGTTCGTCCGTAATCTAGGATTCCTACTTAACGTGACTAATTCTTCAGACTTCTAAAGGTGTATCCTTACTTATGATAATCATTCCATTCGATAGTTCCATAACTTTTACTCTCAAAGTGATCCTTGTTACAATTCGGAAATAGTCTACAGATACGGGTAATAACTTCCTTCTACCTTCCGCAATATTTAATTGGACCATTCCAGGTATCTTGAAGTTTACTTTAATCCTTCCGCTACAATCGCTTCTTCATTTCCAATCACTCGAATAAACTTCTTCAAATAATTGTTACTCAAAATAATGCTATCGTGAAACGATTCAGTTCTATGCTTTAGCTTACTTATTGCTGTTCCCTACTTGCAAATGGGGTCTTCCGATTAGAGATTCCTTTATCTTATCCAATCTTAAATTTCATCGAAATCTTTCCGACTGAAACTTATTATTACTATTTGCTATATTTCTTCTATCAATTGCGTCCTTCGAATATTCGAAAATAATATTTTTCCTTTCGAAATATTCACAGCTTATGTCAGTTCAGCCTTGGTAACTTTCCATTCTTGCTGAGTCTTCTGACTTCTTAACTTGACGAGCAGGCTTTAGAAAATGTACTTATACATCTTACTTGAATTAGGAGACTCCGACTTCATAATACTTTCTTCTATAGTTTCGGCAGTAACTTCATTACTTTTAAACTTCCCGCTCTTCGATATTGGAGACATACGATGAGACGCAACCATCCTGTCTCGATCCGACAATCGATCTCCACTGTTCTGCGTCATCACACACGCAATTCTACGTCATTGCTCTCACCGTTGTGTGACGTCATTAAAACTCGAATTTTCATTGAAGAAAAAAAAAAATAATAAACTTAATTTTCTTTTCAAGCATAAACATTATAACTTAATTAATTAATAAAAATACAACTCATTTAAATTTACTATGGAAGTTAGTAAAATTTAAAATACATTATCACCCTTTTTACATATAAGCGTTCTGCCATGGAAAAAAGAATCTATAATCAGTTAACAAAAAAATAGAAAAAAAGAAATCACTCAAGATTTCTCCAGACTTCAAGAGGCGACAAAATAAATATTTTAAAATATTTATGCTGTTTATTGATAACTTATAAATTAGAATCCATTAAAATTCATTTCTAATTAATATTTTTCTATCAACCAAGTTTTTTGTTTTTTTTTCAAAATGGTTCTGGTTAATATTGTTCCCCTGTGGAACGAAATTCTTTTCTCCATAGCATATCCATTCTTTATTCATTCATATCCATTCTCCATTCAGCATATCTC
>JAFIDM010009631.1:279564717-279577714 GCA_023159025.1 Thereuonema tuberculata | reverse complement strand
CCCCCCCCCCCCCCGAAAATATATTCTATATTCGCCACTGTTAGATTCCAATGCTTTTCTATGGGGATTTTTGTCGCTTTCTCCTGCTAATTACTCTAAAGGGCTCCTTTGGAAAAGATTTCAAAAGAATAAAAGTTACATTATCTCAAGTCCTCGAATATGCATACCAAGTAGATCCATCAAGCGGTTCAACAGTTATTAGCAGAACATACTCACACTGGCCGATTCAATGAATCTCTCTTTTCTTTTGAAAAATAGCAACAACAAAAAAAACCAGAATAACTCTCAAATAATATTAGGATGGCATTTGATTGGCAGGAAATTTCGTAGCTCTTATCCACTCAAATTCTTTTTCTTTCCATTTTCGTTTTTGCTTTCATTTTTACTTGAGATGGCATTACGTAAACTGGAGTGTGGAGTGATGATAGCAATGTTTTCAAATGGCCAACTGTGACCTTCCCTTGCTGTCAAAATTTGTCCCAATTAGCCGAATAATACGCACTATTAGGCATCGATATAAAGTTACTATTTTGTTTTTTTACTATGAGAATTTTGTTAACTTCACGCCCATATGACGGTAACAAAAAATTTTAAATACAAATACAGTGACCAAAAAGTTTAATATACAAGTCAAGTCACCTCTTATCCGTAAATATACATACCAAGTTTCAAGATGATCATTCACAGGCTTAAATATTATTAGGGGAGGACGAAAAATGCCGAAAAATACAGTAACCTTGTTTTGAGGTATGAAAAAAATGTTTTCGCTGTTTTTTGATAGTTTATGTTATGTAGATTTCAGATCCAATTGATACCACTCTGTCAGACGAGCAATTTGAGTAATTCAAGATGGCGTCCAAAATGGCGCCGACAAAATTGACAATTTTGTTATGAAGCAAGATTGACGTAATATATGTATATATATATCAGGGACGTATATAAAGATGGGGGGGGGCGAGGCCCCTACCCCCCGAAATAATGACGGTGTGTCCGGTTTTTTTTTGGTTGAACAGATAGGTTTCCATGGGGTGTCTACAACTTAACCTTACATTAATCTTGGGCCTCCCCCAAAAATATATTCTGTATTCGCCACTGATATATATACACACACTACTACTTGCAAATGGGCCCCAACAGATCACGCGCTAGCCCGCCTGACAACGTCAGGACAAGGCTAGGAAATCAGACGAGAATTCACTTCCCGTCGAGGATACACCTGAGAGAGTAAATCCCAGGTGGAAACGGACGAAACACAGAAGAAAGAAACAGCCATGTCACGACCGGGATTTGAACCCAGGTGCCGGCACACTGGCCACACAAAACCGCCATCTAGACTGCTCGGCCAAGCCGGCACGGTTTTTATTTATTTATATATTATATGTTTAGTAATATAAGTTAATTTTATTCTTAAATTTTCAGTACCTATACCACAGGTATTTCTCTTTTAGAAATACCTATTAGGACTGATTTACATTAAAAAAAAAAAAAAAAAAAAAAATATTCTAAATCACAAATGACTGATTGAAATCTTTACTTTGCAAAACTCGAAGAACCAGATTTGAGTTTTGCCGGTTCGATTATATATATATATATATATGCAGGGTGATTCACGAAGATAAGCAGAAACTTCGGGAGTTCATTCTACATGTAAAAGTAAAGAAAAAAAGTTATATAAACATAGGTCCGGAAATGCTTCGGTATCGAGTTACGGCTAGCAAAAGATTTCGCCTATAATGTAGTACAACAATACGCACATGGACTACACCTCAGTTGGTAACTCTCACAATAAATCAAAACAATGCAATTTACATTATTGTTAAACAGCTGTTATTGTGTTGCCAACTTTATTGTAGGTTCCACGTGGGATAAGCTTCAAACCACTGGGAGATACAGTTCTGTGACATGTTTCATTCGATTTTTCAGGTCAACAACCATAAGAACCCACTGATTTCGCCCCTTAATTTACCTTCCCAGACTTCCAGCAAGTCTTCATTTCACCCAGGGTACTACATTATGGGCGAAATCTTTCGCTAGCCATAACTCGATACCGAACATTTCCGGACCTATGTTTATATAACTTTTTTTTTCTTTACTTTAATGAGCTCCCAAAGTTTCTGCATATCTTCGTGAATCACCCCCGTATATAAATTTGACTTAATTTGTTATATGTTAATTATGCTGTAATTGCAATAAACATGTTTTATTAAGGAACTTTATTGAAACGTAATAATCACTTGAAAAAAATCAATTTCAATATCGTACATGCAACATGAGAAACTATGCTTTAATTTTTAATAACAAGGAACTTGAAGTTAATTGAAAAAGGGACAATATAGTCCTTAATACAAAATGAAAAGTACACATCAAACTAAAATTCTTCTTCATAATCACTTTCAGTTATTGATTCAGCGATTTTGGTATGTGGATTACAACACTTTTCCTCTTCGTGGAAGCATTGACACATTAAGCTACATGAAATATTATTTGTCCTACAGTTACATCTCATAGTTTGCAGAGTAATTTGCAGGGTTCATCAGATCGGCATGAACATCTCGTCATTGGTATAAGGTAGTCTGGTGCAATTGGAGCAATTTGTGGAATAGCAATGGGATAAAGCTCTTTGTTCACTTCATCTCTCTGCCAGCCAAACGATATTGGATCTAGGCATGGTAATAAAGGACTGTTTGCAGATCCACCACCATTCTGTGGTGGGTGGTAATGAAGAAAATGAAGGAGCTCTTAGTTGTGCTTGACCAATTTTTTTTCGCCCAGAGAAACTCTCACTTCTGTCATATCAACAGCACTTTCAATTCCATAGTAAGAAGCAATAAATGTTGTGCATTCCTTCATTACCTATGCTATACAGCTCTCTATATGACCCAATTTTTGTAGCTGTTTACACTCTGAAGACACTTAAGAACTTTTTTCTTTCCTATCCCATGGAGTGGGGCAACAGAATCACAGCCAGAGAGGGCATGAGCAGCTGGCAGACTTGAAATTATGTTCTCGAATTTTGAAACTGTTTCCTTGATATCTACTGATGCCCTTCCTGGTTTAAGCGATACTACCATTTTTTTATATCTAGTCGATGGTAGTATTACAACAGCAAGACAAATACGTCTGTATAATCGCATATAACATGGACTATTTCATTTTCTTTTTCCTTAACTTCAACTATCAGTTGCTGAATCATAAAAATGTCTGCCTCTTCGTGTTCTGTTTTGAAATCAGTTCTCTGAGTCAGATTGCCTCTATGTATATGAAATGGTGCGAGATCTTGCCCAGTAACAACCAAACGGTTCTCAAATGAGACATTACACACATTTGTAGAAACATAGTTGCATAAAAGCTGTATCAGTTGCCGTTTGTTCTCATTATTTGACAGCATTACATTTTGTGGAGGAAATGGCACTCTTGATGCTGTAGTCACGGTATCTGTCAAATACCAGATACACATGGGCATCTTTTAGCTTGTCAAGGACTTTTTCCAGGAAGTTTTTCATTAAATCACACACAGACCCTCCTAAAGGCCAATACACAACCCACAGTAAAGCACAACTGTCAATGAGTATTAGTGAAGGTGGCTTACTTGTTCTGACAGACTATGATACACTCATAGTGTTCATTAAAACAGATTTGCCAACAGGCTTACTCATGCTTCCATCATCTTTAAACATAGATGGAGGCACAGAAGCAAGCTCGTATTTTAATACATCAGCCATTTTTATTTTTCAATCATTCTACTTTTCTTTCTTCTAAATTGACTCAATTTTTGAATTAAGAATCTTCTATCAAATCTACAAAAGTCCTTTTTATTATCTCATAGATTTATTGATGTATACAACTCTGCCAAATTGAATTTTCGTTTCATAGTAACTGAATTTTTTTTTTTTTTAAGATACTGAAATAAAGTTCAATTATTGTTTTAGCCATATTTAAACAAGAATGATAAAAATTCTGTCATAAATCTTCTTATTTCAAAGTATCTAATGTTGTTAGATACATGCTATTCTACTGACTCTGGAAGATGAAATTGTTTTGATAAATTACCGTTTTCTTACGACAAAATATATTGTTAAAATATACAATATTTCTGTACAATAAAGTAAGTAATTTCTGTATTTAATGAAAATTTCAGAATTGATGCTAAAATTACAGTAAAAACTTGCTACTTCCAGAATTAAATCTGGCTGTTTATGATTTCATCATTTTGCCAATAATAACTTGCATTCTGAGACAGGTTATTGATTTTAATGTTTCCAAAAATCATGACTTTTCCAATTTTGTTTTCATACTGCCATCTGCAAAGGAATGAATCAATGACTAAAGAAAAAGCAGAAAAGCCTGTTTGCAGAATAATTTCATCCTCATGACAATCAGAAAGGAAATGACAAGTTCTCTATACTTTTTTTTATGGCAAAAATAACTCAACAATTCCAAAAGTAAAAATAAAAAATCACAAACTTACAAAGCAGATAATTCTTCTTTCATTTACTCTAAATCATGTCTTTGCAAGAATATTGTGTATCAATCTCATATTTTTCTCACAGAGCTATAGTGACAGTGAAGAGATGTGAGTCGGCCTGCTGTAAATATAAATATTCAGAAATTGTTTGCTCCTTACAATGACGTATTTTTAAATTTTAGCTTGATCTTCTGGTGCCCACTCTAATATATAATAAATTCCTTCCAGACTTTACCATTGGAGATGAAAACCTTAATTATTGAATTACGTAGTACAACAAAAAAAATGCCAAACCTTGAAACTACGAAATATTTATGTTGTTGTGTGAGCTGAATTCGAAAATGCATTCCATTTTTTCCTATCATGTGAGGTTTTTGTTCTGTGATGCAATCCTGCTTTCTGCTAATACTCGCCGGGTGGGCACTCGATCACAGTCCGATTGTCAACGTAAGATAAAATTGCAGGCAGACGCTAATGGAAGTTAACGGTTAAATGACAGATTTCCCGTTTACATTCTTCCCGAAATGTATATCGTTACTCCACTGCTAAATATATATTGGTATCAATAAAATTCAGACAGTATAGTGAATTGCTATTGTGCAGAACATTTTTACATAAAGTTGTGTATTCAGATATTAATTTTGTGGTTGTGAATAACAGTGCTTTTAACAGTGAGAAGTACGTTAAACAGACTTTTAGTTTGAAAAACTCATACAAAGTGGCAATTTACAGGAACGATGTCGCGTCAGTGCGTAAATTCTTCGAATGCATTTTGCTATGTGTGTGGTGAATTAACTACAAAATCGCAAAGAAAAAATATTACTCGAATGATTAAGAAAGCATATGAATTGTACTTTAACTCTAAAGTTGATAAGGACAAAAGTTTTGCACCTAAGTATTGTTGTAGCGGATGTTCTCGTAATTTGAGGCGCTGGTTGAATGGCACTCGCCCTACTACGCCGTTTGCTGTTGCTATGATATGGACAGAGCAGAAGGACCACCTCTTGGACTGTTATTTCTGTTTAACCAAACTTTCTGGTTTCTCATCAAAAAACAAACAAGTGTATAATCTATCCAGATTTGCCCTCTGAGCGAAGGCCTGTTAAGCATGGCGATTCATTTCCTATTCCAATGTCACTCATATGTACAAATACATATGTTCGAAAATCCTGGGAAATCACAGAGCAGATAACTACATCAAAGTTATGGAAAATTTGTTAAGAGCTTATGAGTAATGGGCTGCAATATGTCCCTTAAAATTCATTTCCTGTACTCCCATCTAAACTTCTTTCCACCGAACCTGGGAATGGTCAGCGATGAGCAGGGAGAAAGGTTTCACCAGCAAATATCTCAAATGGAAAGGCGATATGCAGGAAAATGGTCTCCTAACATGCTTTCTGACACTGTTTGTTTCTTGTTTCTGAGTGTTCCGGGTCCAACCACAAAAGAAAATCTTCGAGAAAAACATTCTAAAATTGTAAGTTTTTAACATGTTTTTTTAAGTTATTTGCATGTAATATTTTTTTTTTTTTTTTTAGTTTTTTAAACTCTGACAATTTATCAGTAATCAGAACATCCTTTTCAATAAAATGGGTATTTTTGAATGCTGAGTGTAGTAAAATTTTGACTCTTGGAACTACAACTATGAAAAAAATATCAAATTTTTAACCAAAATATTGAATATGGTTGCCAAAGAAAACGGTACATGATAGAGAATTTTTGAATTCAAATTCGACTTTAGGAGACCCGAATTAGTATAAAAGTAACATATTTTCATTTCATGGCATGAAAAAAGTTAAAATTTTGTTGTATAGTGTTATTATTCAATTTTCAAGATTAATTTCGTAAACAAATAATTATATTAAACTCTGAACCTACAAACGACTTTTATACAAAGCTCTAATACAATACAGAAATCAGAAGTTTCATCAATGACTAATAGCAAATGTTAAAAAGTGGCATTAACCAAATTAATTAATTAATAGAATTAGCATATTTTAAAGCAAAGAAATACATTTTTATTAAATATCGTAGATGATGTGATTTAACATAAAATAATTACAGGTTTAGACTTATCTATTGCACTTCAGAAATGCTATTTTAATGAGGATCTTTACTTAGATCAAAGAACCATCTAATGTAAATATCCAAAGAAATGCTATGGTTTTTGTTTTGTAAAAGATAAACTTCATACTACAAAATTCTGTAAGTTATCTTGTTTTAATTTTATTAAGTAATGATGTTACAACAAAGTAACATTTATCAAATAAAACTCATTAATGAATAAAAGTGCATTAATAAATAACTGAATACAGAAAAGGTGATAAATGCAGTTATTGTAGAATAGGACTTCCACAGTTCCTAAGGACTATACATGGGTGAATCTATAGAAAACCTGCAGTTTTAGTCAAAAAAATTTGAAGTTTTAAATTACCTTTTTAAAATTTATCCTTTTCAAAAAAATTGAGATGATTGCTTTTGATGTTCTTATATCCATTGTATATGTGGTTCAGGTCATCCCATTTTAGTTATTTAAAAAAAAAAAAGAAAAACAAGATTTCCACGGAAGTTACTTGTGTTGATAATTATGTCGGATTTTTAATATAAATTTCATTCGAAATAATGACTTTTCGTGGGAAAACCTGTGAAATAAGTAAATAGAAGACTATAATTTATGAACTAAGAGAACTTTTTATTAAAAGAGGAAACCATGTACAAGAAAAATGAATCAGACCATAAATCTTAAAAGTACATATAAATCTCCAAATTTCAATTTAACAAAGACTGGAAGTGAAAGAAAAGTCTTAATGAAAAACACAGTATCATCTATTGTTGAGGTTAGGCTTCTGCAGTGTAAAAATTATGTATTTCTTTTCAAACACACAAATATCGTTGTTTGGTGGAAACACAAATTTTTGCCTGGATTTTCTTTTTTCCAGAAAGGTCGCAGTTTACAGAACATCTGATAACTTATAGTTGTGTCTCCATATTTGTAATGAGGATGGTCCAAGAGAAACTTCTTGTGAAGGTCCTTCATCGAGTCATTCAACAGCCTTATTTGATATTTCTGTTTATTCGTAGTAACTGTTTATTTCCTGCAGTTAATCAGCTTCATTTCTCTCTAGCTCTCCTCATGATTTCTTTTTTTTTGTTCTCTACTTCTCTTCCACAGATAATGTTTTCTTTGCTCCTGGCATCCTTTTACAAATAAGAACTTGCATCACACAAAACACAAACCTGACTATAACGTAAATGCAATGTTAACATTTATAGGCTTATCTTCACCTTGCATTTGTGTGTGTGAAATTACAAACATCAGTAAAACATGTACACAGAAGTGACGAATACTTATGTTTCTTGGCCCATGTGCTCTGCATTTTGAGATTAGGAACAAGTGTCATTCAGAAAATTAAGATTACCAATTTTCAACTGTCATGCCTAGTAATGAACATTTTTTCCAAAGAAAAATTACATTCTAAACAAGACCACAGAAGTGATAGAATGAGCTGAGCTAATTATAAAAAATGAATAGCAAGGTAATATTTCCCTGACAAATACAAACTCAGACGAATAAAATCATTTCCCAATCCAAAATGGCTGTCTCACCCTCTGAATCTGATTAAGACAGAAGGCAAATAGTGCATCTGGTGAAATTTTTAGAAAGTTTAGGAATGTCCACAGAAGTGATGGCTGAAGTTTGTGACATGAACTTAGGTTGTAAAACAGTTTAACTGATGATTACAAAAAAAAAAAAAAAAAAAAAAAATTAACATAACATTATATCAAATTTGTGTGTTTTCTGATCTGACAACATATATATATTTAAAAAATATTAACAAATAAAGCAGTTTTCATCTTCAGAAGCTGTCCAACTCCAGCTTGTGACAGTCCATGGAAGTGAGAAATCACCTTCTGTGGATAACTTTTTTTTTTTTTGCATTTACATAAAGATTAAAAAAAAAATGATACTAAACAATACATTTTATACTCCAATGTGTGATTCTGAAAAATGACAAATATTTTCAATCCTTTTCAATTTATTGTTCTGTAACACTAAAAGTACAGGTTTCAGTTTGTAGAAGTTGTCATTCAAAAGATGAGACTTCTTCACACATCTTATGTAACTGAATATTTCACAGCCCTTAGACTTAAAATCTTAGGATCTTTTTTCTTAGAACCAAAGGATTTGTTTACGGTCCCTGTAAACAAATTACTGGCGTTTGCCGTAGCTACAGGTCTTTTTGGGGATTAAGGTTGGGGAAAGTACAATACACTTTAGGTCGCAGTGCTAAGTATATTTGCCACCCATCTTCTACATTACAAAGTACAGGTTTTCCATAGATTCACCCATATACTTCATAATCAGGAACTATGGGAACACTCACCCCCAACTTTCCAAACAGCAAAAATCTCGTAACATTACACTCTTCCACTACCTCTAATATAAATTTCCACGTAATAAGGCATAATAATCCTTCAATAGTAGGTTGAATGTGTGGATTTCAGCTGTCTTATCCCATCTCTTCATTTTCATGATATTTTCCAAATTTGTGCCTTATCTCTGTTCACGAAGAAATAGTCATACTATTTCCAAACTGTTATGTCCATCATATATCTTCACTAAATAAGCATGTTGATCATCCCTTCTTTCTAAAATATTTCTGAAGATTATGTATTTTTTCTTCTTCAATCTTAAGATTAAACAATATGCTAATCAAAATGTTATTCTCAACATAGTCTAGAATGTTTCAAAGGCTTTTAGAATATTGCTTTTGTTTTTGCAACCCCAAAAGACTTTTTTTTTTTGAAAAAAGTTTAACAATAAGGGGAAAATCATTTTGAGAGAAAAGAAGGCATTATTCCAATCAAACAATCTAAAGTTACTTAATATCACTGGAATTTTGAATTAATATTCTTTCCTTATTACAGAAAAAAAAAATCACTGGATTTCAAGATTGAGAAATTAAAAAAAAAAAGCAAGGAAAATGACTTGTTTAAGTTAGATAAAATGTAAACATATCAAAGTTTGCCAAGTGATTTATCAGAGTAATTAATCACAATAGTGAGAAAGCTTGGAAAAGATAGGTGCCCCCTTATTGCACACCTGTTCTATAATGCAGGTTTTTAAAATTTGTTCCTTATCTTCCAATAAAGAAGCAAAAGCAGACGATTTACCACTAACATTTTTATACTGTACAATAACATTGAAAGAATGAACATATCTACATTACATATATACATCAGAATAAACTTAACCAATGCTGCTGAGAGTGATTTTTTGAACATTGGTTCAAAAATTGTGACAGAAGGCCACCCCAAAAAAGTTGCTGAAAAACTTTAGAATAAGCTAATTTCAATTGGAAAAATACCTTATTTATTCAGTAAAACCAACAACAAATGTTTTTTTTTTTTTTAAGTCATGCTAAAAATTACTGAATAAGGCGATTCCTTACTTAAATGTATAACTGCTGATGAATCTTGGAATGCAGATGTGTAAAATACTTTGCATCTAATTTCTTTTATCCATTTAAATGCAATATGCTTCCTACTTTCTTTATCATAATTTACTCAATGAAAAAAAATAAATAAAACAAAGATCTATTAAACCGACATATGTAGTGAGAACCCCAAAAAAGAGAAACAATATGCGAGTAGGAAAAGACTCAAATTTTCTTTATTAATGCAAATCTTTAGGAGATGAATTTATCTTTTACTTATTTACTTAACTTTGTAGTTGCTTTTGGTATGATTATGGATAAATTTCACATTGCTTAAGGAAGTTATGAGGATCATAGCTGGTTACACTTCTGGTTGCTCCTCTCACATAACTGTTTTTCTCATGACACTTCCAAATTAATTTCTTTTTATGTTTTTGTATTTTAATGATTTGTTTCTTAATTGATTAAAATAAAACAAAATTTTTTGTTTTACTTCTTGATATGTTGAAGTGCTAGCAACTGCAATTCTTTCTCAAAAGTTAAAATCTTGTTGCCATTAAAAAATAATTACATTCCACTTCCTATAATATATTGTTATGTACAATATTTAGCATTATGTAATTAGTTAATAAGATATTCACTTATGAGAAAGAATTGCAGGTGTTAGCAATTCAAAATATTAAATAAAATCAAGTTTTCTGTTTCTAAATTATTCTTTTTTTAACTTAAAAGTATTTTTCACACCAAAACACTAACAAATGCTATTAATAAAATATTTTTAATGACTATTATTTCATTACTTAATAAACTTGTGGTAGAATACTGCTTCTCTGATTCTTATTTAAAACGAAAAAGTTTTTGCTTTTGCTTTGTTTGTATTTCCTGAGTTTTAACTAAACAAATATACATCTGCTTATATATTTAACACTATTAAAATTAAAGTTAAATTTCTGCTTTAAGTACCAAACATCATGTTTTTGGCGTGCTAGTGCTAATACGTAGTCCATGCATATCTTTAATTTCATCTTTCAAGGCCTGTAAAAAAAAGAAAAGAGAAGCTATTAAAGAATAAAGATTATAACTATCTATTACATAAATAACTTAAGAATTAATATTAATATCCTCATAAACTCAATTAAAAAGAAAACTGTCTAAAAATCGATAGAGTCAAAATTAAATAAGAACTTAACTCATAAGGGGCCTAGTTCATTTGTATCGTACATATCAGTCAACATGATTTAATTAACTTACTATCATTCAAATTAAATCTTACGAGACTGAAAAGGATGAAATGTGCTAAATGAAGAAAGTAAACTGCAAGACCACTTAATCAGATGAGTTGCACAATTTTCCAGTGGTTAAAAAAAAGAATTAGATAAATGTGCATTCTTCTAGTTTTTATCTTTTTAATATTCCTTCAAAGTTTTAACAGTTCTTACATCAAAAGTTATGTACAGTAGGCTAAACTGACGGATCAATGAATAATTATGGAAAAGGAAAGCTACAAAACTAGAAACATTTGTCCTTAGTTCCCTTTTAATAAAAAATTAAAAAGTTTAAGAAAAAAAAGTAGCTTGCAAAAGTGCAGATTTCTCTTTTGTTCTAAACCTTGCCTTATATGTATTTTTGAAAACTTTGATGTCATAAACGAATTTTGAAATAAAACAATTTTCATGATTATTAAAGAAAATCAAAATTTACATCACATATAATTTTCATTACAATTTTCAACTGATTAACTGAAATTAGACAACTTTAAGATAAGAAATGCTGTTGCTAGTTTCAGGTCTTAAATGTTAAGTATTGCCATCAGTCAAAAAAAAACAAAAAACAATAGAAATTGTTTATTTTTTTGTTGTTGTTGTTGCAACTGATCATAATGCAGAGTACAATATGTGCTCTGAAATATTTTCAATTTTATTTTTATAAGTTTGGATAATTTCAATAAAGCAAGTGATATTTTTGATGAAAGTTGTTGTCTATCTTTTATACTAAATGTTTATGCTAAAATAAATAAGCAATTGTGAACAACTTTGTTACTACCAATTTCAATGAAAAAGAAGTACTGAAAAGATAACTAAAAACTATACTCAACATGATTTTAAATCTATAGTTCAACTGAATAAATACCTCATTAACCATTCTATGTTGCTGTACTCGATTTTTTCCTTTAAACTCTTCAGATTCTATGGTAACATCAAACATTGCTCCACAGCCACCTAACAAAGAATTTCATAAAATTAAAGGTAAGAAAATCTGTAATTCTGTAAATTTTTCAAAATTACACGGCCGCCTCACTATGACTATCCATTATTATCCACTGAATGATAAGTAGCTGGTGTAGCATCTCTTTAACATTTAATATTCAATTTAACTGAAAGTAATGTGTTTTGGCCCTTCATATTTTGAGTTAAGGAAGTACTGCTTCTCTTTGTTTATTTGAAGGCAAAAGATAGTTTATTCATTTTTAGCCTAATTTCCTTGAAAACTGAGTCTTATCAGATCAGCCTGTCTGTGTATCCCTGTCCCCTAAAACCTTTTGAGCCACTGGATGGATATCCTTGCAACTTAGTATACATATTTAAGGTCTAGAGATGATAGAACCTTTATTTTTGAAATCTTTTCCAAATGGATCTTGTCAAGAAATTAGCTCAAAAAGGTAACAAAAAATCCCAGAGTTGTCTCCCATAAGTCCAACCCCTCCTCCAAGCGGTGGGAGACAGGCAATGGCATGAAGTAGGGGACTGCATATGTGGGTGAAGTACAGTGGGGACTTCATGGGCCCCGAGACCGTTTCGGTAGCTGTGAATGCCCTATGGGAACCCCGAAAAGTGACGGCTGACAGGGCCCTGGTAAAGCTATGATAGTTGAAAAAACTTCATCTACACTTCATTTTATTATCGAATTTTCGGAAGAATTTTCTATCTTCCTTCTTCAAGATTACAATGTATAGTCAGGTGATATCAAATATAGCCTAAGGAATTTTTTTGTAATTTGATATCACCTGACTATACATTGTAATCTTGAAGAAGGAAGATAGAAAATTCTTCCGAAAATTCGATAATAAAATGAAGTGTAGATGAAGTTTTTTCAA
>JAFIDM010009631.1:279510307-279564707 GCA_023159025.1 Thereuonema tuberculata | reverse complement strand
TTCCGAAAATTCGATAATAAAATGAAGTGTAGATGAAGTTTTTTCAATATGTTACGATGTGATTTAAAGAAGAAGTATGGATTTAAAAGCTATGATAGGCCTAGCAAGCCAGTAGTGGATTTTTTTATATGCTTTCAAAACAGGAACTAGCCTCGGAAAGGACAGATGCAGACGACGATCTAGAAGATTCAAACGGACTACGAATTATACAAATGGATTACAAATTGGAACTTTGAATATCCAGACACTGACAGGAAGGGTGGAAGAGATTGTAGATATGATGGAAAGAAGAAGGCTAGATGTACTGGGGTTGGCCGAAGCAAGATGGAAAGGGGAAGGTCGTTTAGACCTAAGGAAAGGTTACCGGTTGTACTGGAGGGGGAATAATGAAGGAAGGAGAAGCGGAGTGGGAATTGTCGTGAGAGATGGTGTGAAGGAAGAGGTAAAGGGAATAGGTGACAGGATGATGAAGATGAGGATAATTGTAAAGGGAAGGAGCCTGGAGATAGCTCAGGTTTGTGCCCTTCAAGTTGGATGTACAGCCCAAGAGAAGGAAGACTTTGAGGAAGGGCTTGCAACAGCAGTTGAATGGCCAGAGTTTCATAATATGAGAGATATGAATGCACATGTGGGAAGTGATAGACAGGGATATGAGAATGTATTGGGAGCAGATGGTTGGAGTAGCAGGAATGGTGAAGGAAAAAGTTACTGGATTTTTGCAAGAGAAATGGTCTAGTGGTAGGGAACTCCTAGTTCCAAAAGAAAGAGAGCCACAAGGTAATGTGGTACCATAGTGATTTGACAAAGAAATCTGTGGTAGACTACATGCTGTATGACTAGGAAATGAAGAGAAGCATCAAGGAGGTAAAGGTAATACCATCGGAGGCCTTAGATAGCGATCACCGACTATTAGTAATGAACCTGAGAGTGGTGAAGAATAGCAAGAGGACAGAGTTCCAGGAAAGAAGAATCAAAGTATGGAAACTGAAGGAAAAGGGAGTCAAGGAGGAATTCCAAGGGATTATAAGGGAAAAGTTACCTAAAGATAACCCTAAAACAGGGGAAGAGGAATGGATCATATTTAAAAGTACAATGGTGGATACTGCAGTAGAGGTTTGTGGAAGAACAGGTAACAGAAAGAGATGTAAGGAGACGCCATGGTGGAATGAGAGTGTGAAAGAAGCAGTGGGAAGGAAGAACAAGGCTTTCAGAGTGTTGTTTCAGGAAAAAACGGATTTAGCAAGAGAAGAGTATAAAGCAGGACGCACACGATGCAGCTTTTGCTGTGCAACTCATTGCAATTAAGTTGCACAAAAAAGGTTGCAAACGACAGTCAGGGGCGCACACGATGCAACATTCTGTGATTGGTGCCATCGTCAATTCTTCAGTAAAACAGTGAGCGGCAATCCCATAATTCATTGCGAACACCGCTTCTGATGTGAAAAATTCAAAAAATCTAGGTTTTTCAAACGCTCCGATACATTCTGCCGCATTAAATTACTGCATTTACATATAAACTGTATTTATGTGTGAAAGAAACTCGCAATACTGTGATATTCATTGTGTATTCGCAATCCGCCCATCTGAAGCGACGGAAATTTGTTTTAGACACCATTTTTCCTCCTGGGCGTGACGGCACGACTGACGTGTTCCAATGCTGCACTGTGATTGGGTAATTTCCATGCAGCTTTCGGAGTGGCACTCGACATAAATTCTCGGCTTTGCAGCTTTTTCTGCAAGCAACTCCGGTTGCAACTTTGCTCAAGCAGCTCAAAAAACGCCCTAGGCCCAAAGTTGCATTGTGTGCGCCCTTCATAAGAACAAGAAAAAAGAAGCAAACAAGGTGTTGCAGAGGAGAGGAAGAAGTGGATGGTTAAGTGGACTGAAATGATGGAGGAGGATAGCAGAGGAAATAGGAAAGGACTTTACGGGATGGTCAAAAGTAAAAGAAGAGGTTTGAGGGAGAATGGGGTAATGGTGGATAAAAACGGAAAGGATGTACACTTAAGACAGTGTGGAAAGAGTACTTTGAGGATTTGCTGAATCCCAAGGGTCAATGGGAGGAAGACAATATATCGGAAAATGGAGAAGACTACATGGGAATAGAAAAGAACCTGACATGGAGAGAAATAGAAATGGCTATAAACAGGATGAAAGGAGGAAGGGCACCAATGGTGGATGAAGTGAGTATCGATATGGTAAAGGCAGCTGGGGAGGTTGGGATACAGTGGTTGTATCGGGTGATGAGGGTGGTGTGGAATGAGAAAAAGACCCCTGAAGATTGGAAAAAAGGACTAATTGTCCCAATTTTCAAGAAAGGGAACAGAAAGGAGTGCAAGAATTATAGGGGAGTCACTCTAAAGCTGGAGTTCCGCTCACTTGCTGCGCAGCGCGACTGCCGCCCTCGGGCGACAACCTTGACTGCGACTCTTTAGGTCCCTTCTATTTTCAATTCGAACGGTTCCGTTCACTGCTAGCTGCAGATGACGTCAGAGCAGCAGAAGGGCTGCAGTCGAAAAGGGAGGAAAAAGTAGCAATCATTTTCTTGCTGCAAGCAGCAGATGGTCAGAAGAAAGGTTTATGGATGAAAACAAATGCATTTAAAATATTTCACAATTAAAAAATAATATATATATATTATTTCAATCGATTACATTAAATAAAATAATATTTAATTATTTATGTATTCACATAAAATTAGAAAATGTTTCCTGGTAAAAAAAAATCATTTATAATAAAGTTAAAAAAGGAAATCAAAGTAATATTTTAATTCTCTAAATTATTTATTTCTTTCAAAAAATCCTTTCGTAATTTTCGAATCTTTTGATTCAAAGACAAAGGAATAAAATCAAAGAAAGACCTGTTCCTAAATTATAAGGGAAAAACATTCATCTTTATAAATAGTAAATATAATAAATCAAAAAATTGTTAAATCTTTTTAATCTTTATACATGGAACTCTGACAGATAGACTAAATCAACAAAACATATAATAATCAATAAATAAATAAATAAATAAAAAAAAAATAATGACAAATTTTGTCCTTTGTTATTTTTGTATAAAATCATATTTACTTCAAAATCATCATCTACTTCATCATAACTACGATATTTTGCAAAGGTAGCTTCCTCTGCTTCCTCAGGCTCCATTTTTTACAAAACTTTAAAAAGTTAAAGTTTTATTATTAGAAAGCTTTTATATTATTATACAAGATTTTTTCCAAATTCCTTAAGTGATTGTGGTTTAAATAATTGGATTTTCAAAGAAATGAAAATCAATTATCAGAAATAAAAATTTCCTTGCAAATGTGCTTAATGTAGTTTCAATTACTAAGTATCGAAGAAGATAAAATTGCAATTAAAAAAGAAAAGTTTCTTATCACAGAAATACTTATAATCAATTTTTTTTATCATTAACATCTAAGTACGAAATATACTAATATTAGGCAATTAAAAAAAAATCAATGTTATTTCTCCAAAAATAAATACCGTCAAAGAAATTCAAAAACAATAACATTTCTCAATTAACTACGAGTACATAAAAAAAAAAAAAAAATGGGGGTGGATAAAGGGACTGTTAGTAGAGTGAAGGAGATGTATTGTGGTAGTGTGAGTTGTGTGAAAGTGGGAGGGGAAAGAACTGACTGGTTCAAACAAAGGAGTGGTCTGAAACAGGGCAGTGCACTGTCACCCCTGCTCTTCATTGTGGTCATGGATGAAATTTTGACGTGGGTGGCATAAAGAGTTGGAGAAGATAAGATGAAGGCAATGGTGTTTGCAGATAATCTGATTGTATGGAGTAACAAGGAGGAGGAGATTCAGGAGCAACTGGAGGCTTGGGAAGAAACAGTGGGTGAATACAGGATGAAATTTAACATAGGTAAATGCGAGATTCTGTTGACGACCAAGAAAAAGAATAGACCGGTGAGTGGGATTACACTTGGAGGAGGACTTCTGAAAGGGTGGAAAGTTTCAAGTACTTGGGAAGCGTGGTGGAGGAGAATGGGAGAAATGACAAAGAGATTATGGGACGTGGCAGACAGGCAGAAGCTTTCCTGAGATGCATTAGGAGTTTGGTGTGGAATGAGGATGTCCCGCAAAAAAGCAAAGAAGTGTTGTACCGATACTACTATGTCCCTATACTGACATACGCATTGGAAACATGGATAATGAAGAAAAGAGATGTAAGCAGATTGACAGCTAGTGAAATGAAATTCCTGCAGGGTAGGTTAGGAGTTACTAGAAGAGATAGGATGAGGAATGAAAGGATCAGGGAGATAGTGAAAGAGGAGCCCCTGCAGGGAAGGATCAAGACTTCTAGACTGAGATGGTATGGTCACTTAAAGAGAATAGAAGAGAAGAGGATTCCCAGGAGGATGCAGAAGAAAAGTCCAAGGGATAAATGGATTAAGGGAGTGGAGGAATGTGTCTGAATGAGGGGTGAGGACTGGAACAGGGTAACAACAGAGAGATGGTGGGAGGTAAGGACTAGGTGGCGAGGCTTATGTTCTAAACAGACCCAGCTTAAGGTTGGAAACTATACTAGATGAGAGAGAGAGAGAGAGTCTAAACAATGGATTTCAATATCAGCTCTTTTAATATTTCTTTGTCTTAAATGATGACTACTAATTCATTAATTAGTGCATGATTTAATATGATTAAAATTAATCCAATTTGGACAATTTAAGTCATGTGATTTTTTTTATTATTGGAAAACCCAAAATTTACACAGATATTAGAAATTGAAACTTTAAAAATAAAAAATAAAGAAGTTTTAAGAAATCGCATTTTAGGGAAAGTAAATTATAATTTTTTCCAAACTTCATTAAAAATCTTAAATTGAATCAAAAGTGCAAACTTTGTCCAATTCCTTAAAACATTGAATATCCCAAATAAAGTACTGTCTTTGCAAATCACTTCAATATGTAATAAAGATATAACAGAAGTTAAATATATTAAGATATAGTTTGGTTCTGAAGAAGGAGTGGGACATGATACTGTATAGATCCTTTTCTTGAGGGATTTTCCCACTGCGGGGTGAGGTTTTCTCGATATTTTGGCCTGGTGCCTCCAGTCTTCTACTGGAGATGTATATCAATTACATTAATGTTGGCGCAAATCTAACAACAGAAGTATATGTTAAGATGTCAAACCAATTAATAAAGACTGACATTTACACTTACAATTTCCTTCACACATTTAAAACATATTCTTACTATTTAAATTTAAAATTAGAAAAAAATATAAAATCTGTTAAAAAGATATTTGATTTTTCAAGAAGGAAGAGATTATGTAGGATAACAGAATGATGATAATGACGACCATGCAGTAATTTCAGCAAGTCAAAACCATCCTTTTTTTTTTCAAATTTTAACTACAATAAATATAAATGTCAGTCTTTATAAATAAGTAGGCCTATTATTCACTCCACACATTAAAAAATCAATTCATTAAATCCATTTTTTCAAGTTGTTACCTGAGATATCAGTTACATCAATCAAACTGGCTTTGGGAAATTCTTTTCTTAAACGATCTACGAGTTGTTTCTCTCCTAGCTGTACAGTAGGATTAGACAGCAGCCGAACAAACTAATAAAAAATACACAAAATAAAAAAAAAAGCTTCAGTGTGTTTTATAAATCCTGAAATAATCCTTCTTTATTAACCCGGCAGTGGTCGTGCCCATTTTTGAAACACCAATTGTCGCAATGGGTCTGTGAGACTCATTCATTTTAAACACCAATACTTTCAAAATTTCAATGTTAAGATATTTTTTAATAATAATATCATTGATTGGTTGTTTCTTAAAATTTTTGTTATAATCATTTATAATAATATATGTATAAATATATAGATTAAGATTATTTAAGAAAACATTGTAAAAAACGGATAAAAAGTGTATTGATTACATAATTGATAGAAAATTAAGGCATATATATATATTTGGTTAAAATTATGATAAACTAATAATAAATTAGTTATTTCTAACTGATTGCTTTGAGTAAATATTGTTCTAATTTTTTTTTGTGTGTGTATTTTGTAATGCATTCTCCACCAAGTCTTGATTTTCACTATCATCATTATGTGTTGACTCTTCCTGGGCTCTAAAAGTATTCTCCTTATTTCATTATCACTGAGGGATTTCATCTCTTCAAAGTAATAAAAATAAGAAGTAAACTCAGGACCAAACTAAACTGTTTGTAGAAATAACGCATGAAAGAAGAATTAATTAAAAAATTGAAAAAAAAAAAAAAAAAAAAAAAAAATAGGCCTAAATAAATAACTAGTTTAATAAATAACTATAGAATAAATAAATTGTTCAAAAATAACTCTAGAAATCCAAGTTTGTAAGGCAAACTTTACATTTAACGTATATAAATCAACTTTTCCCTGTATGCACAAAAAGTTACACGAAAGGTCGCACTGGGTCTACAGGACCCAAAGTATTTTTTTCCCTTCAGATCGGGACAAATTATATTCCGTACAAACTGTCACAGGAAACATCATGTGGTTTTAGAAATACTAAAAAAATTTTTTAAAAAACAATCCTTTGAAGAGCTCCCCTTTATAAGTAAAAATGAAAACAAAAACGCATGGGTCTCACAGACCCATCGCAACCACTGCTGGGTTACGTAATTAGAGAATTAAACAGTAAGTTTTAATTGACTGATCTGCACTAAAACTGGAAATAAATAAACTAAATAACATAATATTTCATTTAATGAATATTAAATTTCTATAACTCAAGCCAAATGTAGGCCTACATAAATCTTATTTAAGATTACCAAGGAATTAGTTCTTTGATATTTGGCAAAGAAATATGTTACAGGATTTCCAAAAGGTTGTAATTTCAATGTGTTTTAATATTAAATTTACCTGTAATTGCCCAAATTTATTTGGCTTACATAAACTTAATTATTATTTCACAAGATAGATCTCTTATTTACTTCTCAATTGATCTATAGATATGTAAATATATATCATAAAGACCAATGTTTCGTTTTGGGGCCTTATATATGTCCTTGACCGAAATAACTTTATGTAACTGGAATCAACTGTATCACATTCATTACAACAGCCTGAACCTCTCAATTTCTAAAACTCCATTTCACACTTCCATCCCACTGCAACAAATGAGCTTTCATTTTTAACACTTACAGTATGTTTATACACATTACTATAAGTAATCACGTCTTCATGCAAATTATTGTCCTGTCATATCCTGTAATTTGACTTATGCATGTTGTGCAAAAATCACAATAAACTCCATACTTTTAAAGCATAGTTGTAGGAAGAGGGAAAACAAATAACAAGGAGACAGGCCTTCATAAAAGTTATGGACTTTTCCAAAAAGACATTTAATTGTGTTGGCGTTTTGCTTTTCCTGTTGTTAAAATGTTAAAAACTGTAAAACGTCGTGAAGTGCTTCATTTAATATTCACAAAGCTGTATCTGTTAAAACAGTAAATTAAAATAAAATTAAAGTGCATGTATTTGATCTAAGAAACGATTCAAAAACTGCACCAAATTAAATAAAAAGGTTCTCACACTCTGAGCCAGGATCTCAGGAATCTGGGACAGATGTTTCTGCTTCATTAGGCATCATCAGCCAGATTTATCCTTTATGATAAGACTCAGAGTGCGTGACAAAAGTTTACGGAGTTAATTCTTAAAAATTACGAAGATACATCTGACGTGATTCAAAGTATACTTTTGAAGAAAGCTTATTGCCTTAATCAATTTATTTTACTTATTCTGTTAAAAGAAAATTAAATGTTGATTTATTTGTGATTATCTACATGGAATCTGTAAGCTATTTCTTGTTAAATGTTAAATTTCCTTTTATAAGTTTGAATTCCCAGGGTTTAAACTCTGAATCGATTGTATAGGATAACCCTTTTATTGCAATCAGGGCCGCCCAGGGGGGGGGGGGGGGGGAAAAAGGGGGGATTGCCCCGGGGCCCCACAAAAAGAGGGGCCACATGAGGCCTGAAGGGCCCCGTCGTATTGGATTGTCCTTTTTTTTTTTTTTGGTTGTAGATTTTTGGGATGGGGGGGGGGGGCACAAATCCAAATGTTGTCCCGGGGCCACCACTAGTCTCTGGGCGGCCCTGATTGCAATATTTATTAAAATTAGTAAATAACTGTAATTTTAGGAAAAAGGATTGGGGGCTATTTTATCACATTCCTTTGTTTTAGATGCACTGGTTCAATATTACTGCTTCTATTTATATTTATTATATATTTTTGAATAAACTGAAGCTTATCTTAGTTTAGTAATTTAGAATAATGACAGAATATTCAAATAACGTTTCCACTTTTCTTTTATAATGGGATTTAAACGAAGTTTACAACTTGGTTACCAATTTCTCAAGAATGATTGTTAATTACCTGAGATCGAATTAAAGAAAACAAAGGCAAACGCTGCATGATTGATTACTGCTACAAAATTGCTTATTTCATGTAGAAATAAAATTGATTAATAAGTTTACTGAATTAGAAGTTGCTATGACCAGCGAGACGATACCATGCTTACATGAATGCCTCATGGAAGGACATATGAGACGTGACGCCAGTGATCGCTATTCTGATTGGTGGATGTATAGAAGGCGTGGTTTATGACGTCACCATTTGCAGTAACACACCCTCTGCATTTTAGTAGCTGCAACGCCTTCCTGGCATATTTTCCCAGCGTAAAAACGCTACTAGCAATAGTGTCACAAGAAGAAAAAAAAAATAATAATGAAAATAAACGAAATTAAAATTGATTTGAATTACGCAATCAACTTTTATATTAGTCGTATTATTATTAAGCGAAATTTTATAATAAAAATTTGTTCATTATTTTGCGATTTTTATAAAGCATCTTAAAGGCGCTGCTACTTCATTCCTTAACCATGGCTTCAGCCGGTGTAGTTCCACGAAAAATTGATTGGAGTTCTTTTCTAAATTTATTTAAAGCAAAATATCACCAACCATTCAAAATGGTATCTAAAGATAATCTACATTCTTTCAATCAACCTAAACAGGTATCCTTGTAAATCTGAGTAGGGAAAAAAAATTAGAACTGTCCCAAAGAAAAAGACGCATTTAGGGTCAAAGAACTGGAGGGCTACTGTAATATAATTGCATTCAGAAACATTCATTAAATTAAATGCAATTTTTTAAAATATTTAATTTTAACAAAATAATTGTTAACTTCTACAATTGTTTTGATGATAAAGCAATGCTGATAGTTTTTTTTTCTTCATTTTATATTAATTGTGTATTTTTTAATTGTCATAAAAAATATAACAATTCGTAAGTAAATAAAAGAAGTTAACTTCAAATTTTAATATTAGGGAATTGTGGTAAAATTTTGATAAAGCAGTGCTCATATCTGAATGTTTTTTTTCTCTCTGATTTTTGTTTATTATATATTACTTTTATTTATTTTTAGTATTATAGGTTTTAATATGATAATATAAACGTAATAATTAGTTTTAAAAGTAGAGAAATAAAATTTAAATATTTATTTTCAAGATTATGGATGTTAATGTCTTTTATAAGTGTTATTATACTTAAGCAAAATTTATACATTTAAGAATTGAAAATTTAAAGAGAAAACAAAACTTTTTATTATTAGAATATCTTGTACATGTGATTCCATTCATCAGTTTTCACAACTCTCAAAAATTAACTGTGAATTTCAAATTTAGGATTGATCAAGTGGTTCTTGTTCTCAACATAATCATCTATGCTCATTAAATATACAAAAAATATAAGTTTGGATGAAGGATGTTTTGATTCCAGATGAAATTTGTTCAATATTTTGGTTCGGTATCTTGAGCCTTCATCAGACAATTTTGAGAAGTGCATTAAAAAGTCTTTTACAATTCCTTGGATAGGAAGACCATAGACATCGACTGCTCTAAAACATTGACAAAGCAACAGCAACTTTGTTGACCTTTTAATGTAATTCTCCAACTTCTCCTGATAAAGGCTGAAGGTACCAAGCCGAAATATTGAACAAATTTCACCTAGGTTAGTGAAATCGCTCATCAAAACTTACATTATTTGTATAGTTAATTAATATGGACAACTACTACTTCAGATCTAAGTCACTTAATGTTCTTTGTGCTGCATGGATTTTTAGGGTAACATTCATGTTGGTCTAGATTTAGTTTTCTTTTTTGTGATTCTGTTTACCTTTTTTACTCTTATGTTCTGTAAATGAGATGAAAAGGGATAAACAAACTTACCTATGGGGATATTTTCTTTAAAAGGCTAATAAATGTTAAAAAGCTTCCTCCTGCTCATCTGAAAGGACTCTTCACTTCAAAGCTCGAAGCTGGCAGGCAAACCAAAATTAACCCAAAAGCTTTTGATAGTAATTCTTCTAAATGTTTCATGTCACATGTCATTTGGCTTTCACTCCTTATTTTTGTAACATGTTTATCTTTATTCCACTTGAAAACAAGATGTAGACCATCTTGAAAGTGCTTGCATTTTATTGTACTTTTATTTATGTATTTAAATTAGAACTGTGTTGGTGGCCACAATCTACTCAATTTTATATTAAGAAACACATGTAAAATATCTTTAATTAAATGTTTCATTTGATAGCAAAATTTGTTTTTTATAAATCATAAAATTGCCATTACTAAAGAAAAAACAATAAAAGATATATTGCAAATTAAAAAGCAAAAAAAAAACAAAAAACAAAAAAAAAAACAAGCACTATCAGTTAGCAATGTAACCTTGAATATTTCTGCATTGCAATAAGTGTTTTCTTGCCAAATAAATTCAAGAATCAATTATAATTGAATTTGCAATTCAGTTTTCAGGAGTTTTTTGTTTTTGTTTTTTGTTTCAAGGACCAAAGTAGCCCTTCTGTAAATAACTATTTGATTCATATTACATTATTTATAATAACATACTTTTAATGACAGAAGCAATTTCTGTTTCAGAATCATCTTTCTCAGAAAATTCGTTAATGGAATGAAATTAATGTATCCATGCAATGGAAGGAACTAAAATCATTGAAACATTTATATTGAAGAACAGTATGGACTATGACACGTGTAATTAGTATTACAGTATGGCATCTCGCATTATCTTAATTAAACAACATTTCTGCCATTAAAAAAAAAGTGGCAAATTGTCACAATTTAGTCTCATATAAAAAATATTCCAAATGGCATACATCATGGGCTCATTGTTAAATTCTGTCAGCTAAGTGATTCAAACTGCAATTACAATAATATTTAACATAATTAAATTATTTGTTGTGTGAAGGACAATTTAGTTTTGGTGAAGGTCGTAACTCAAAAACTTATGGATATACAGTGGAAGAAATTGAGCACATTTAATCCGTTGTTTCTATAAGAATTTCAAATTCTTATTTTCTTATAAGTATGGTCGAGTTCTCAAATGATTGAGTAAGATCTAAATTGACTTTTTCTGTAATTCAACAAGAATTGTTCAATGCATAGGACACAACATTGCTTTAAAGTTAAAGAAATTCAAGGAATATGCACACAAACATCGGTTTTAAAATGATTAGTAATATTTTTCATCAAATATTTCCAATTATGTAATAAACTTTACCAATTGTTATTTTAAAGTCATTTTCAATCCATTTCACTTCCATTAATATTTGCATAACCCATAATTGCTATTAATTGGTTGATAAAATTGTAAAAATGTGGAAAAAAAATTGAAATGCAATTCAGGAAGCATTCACTTATTGATTCAGTTGTAATATTTAGTAAATGTATGTATATTATATTTTTCTTATGTTATATTGTTTCATTTCATATTTTCATATAGAAATTTCATACGTCATATTCTATTAAAAATCAGCAGATTGCAAAATATTTTCGACCTAAGCTGTTGCCAATGCTTCCACCTGATACACTTAAGGGAAAAACAGCTTTTATTACTGGTGGAGGAACAGGCCTAGGTAAAGGAATCACAATGATGCTATCTCAACTTGGGGCTAATGTTGCAATTTGCAGTAGGTAAAAATTGTTTTCAAAAAAGTCATTTTTAATGATTTCAGTCTTTACCCATTTATGATAAAAAACAGTAATTAATAAAATCTAAAAATATAATTACATAACTAACAAAGAATAAATCTCAGTATCTACACAGCACAAAGAAAAGAAAGTGGAAATAAAACACACTTATTTGATAAAAATAAAAATGGAGCAATGGAGACTTATTCAACAGTTTTGGAATATATTTGTTTAGTTTTGGAAGACTTTGGATATTCCAACATCAAGGGACAATACAAAACAAGAGCACATGGTGTTGGTTAACAGTATTGACAGGTGTTTGCTCACCAGGTGACTGGATTATAAGCTTTAAGCCAGTTACTGTTAACTATCACCATAACATGACCACTTGGTCTCATCATGTGTTCTATGTGTTTGTGCCATCTCTTGATAATAGAATATGCAAAGTATTGGAAGCTTTGGATAATTCTCCATTACTCCTTTTTATTTTGATCAGTAAAAGTGCATTTTATTTCCACTTTCTTTTCTTTATTTTATCCGTGCCCATTAAGCCATAACACAGTTTGTTTGCTCAGTTGTTTGTTGCTTTTGTGTGTGTTTTTTTTTTTTTGCTATGAATTCGGAGCTTATTAAACCAAAATTGACAAAAAATAAAAATAAAACCTATTTTGCATTAATTATAATGTGAAATAGATTATAGCCAAGTTTGGTTCTGATCTGTTCATATTTACCTGAACTCTGCTCAAAACTTTATTAAGTATTTTATTCTCACTAATTCTCAAATATGAAAGTTGAAACACTTTCTGATTTTGAGATTTAGTTTCAATTAAAGTACTATTACTAGAAATGAACTAGCTTAAGCATTTACACTGATGTTTTGTTTTTTCTTTGACTCCTTTCCTATTTTGCTAGTAAATATATGATGTGAGGTAAAAAAACAATTCAGCAGTGATTTGCTGTGAATCATTTTATATAAACTTCTTTATTTATTTTTAATCTTTATTCAAATGCAATAATTAATTGAAAATTTATGAAAAAAAATTTGTATTGTTGCAAATATTTTTCCAAATTATAAACTCAAATAGGTATTCAGTATAGGTATTAAGATATTTACTTATTTCATCTTTGCTTAAGTTAAAAGCATTCAGTGTGTGAAAGAAATTTTATTGTCCTCCTATTTCATGTGCTTTGGGTAGCTATTTCAACTGGTATGTGGTAGAAGATACTTCTGCTTATGCTACCCCTATCTGCCAACGAGTTTGTGCAACTAACTAAATAGTTTTTTATTTTATACAATTTGTTAAGGGGACTTTTCAGCAATTTTTATGTAAAAATAAAAAAAAAAAAAAAAGAAATTACAACATTAACAATATTCGTTAGTTAATGCAAAAAGAAAAAGAAAAAAGGAGTATGATATTTGAGATATTCTCTGATCCCTTGCTATCCAATTTGGTTACATCTTTTGAATCGATGTAGATGCTCCTCAAATAGAACTCAAATCCACATAGAAGAAATTTGACAAGAGAATCTATTTTAGGCTTCTGATACCATGAAGCTTATATCTCTGGTTTGTCTGTCTGTCTGTCTGTGGACAAGTATCAACTCAGCAACCACGAGGGCTAGAAACTTGATTAGGGTGTCGTTGAAAAAGTCTTGCCAAGCGTAGTTCAGAGCCGTAGAGTTTGTGTGTCTAGCTGGTCGGCAAATATATTTTAATTTGCACGCAACTGACTTTTCACTCCGCTTATTTATAAGTAGGCGTTTTGTATTAACTTTTGAATAATTTTCTTCATTCACGTATCAGAAGCATTGCGAAGCATTGTGATTGGTTTACTAATTGCTATCGCTACCTTGTTTCTATCTGATTTGTAAAACATCTGATCAAGTAGCTATATTTCATTGAAATATAGCGACTTGGTATGAAAATTCAGTGTGGCTGATGGTTTCAGAAGTTGTCTTAAATTGGAATATCAGAGATTGATTGATTAGTCTCAGTAATCATTGGGTATTTATATAAAACCCAGCAATCCATAAGCAGGATTGCAAGCAGGACAAATTTTGCATTGAAGGATAGTGTACGAGTCTGAACATCTGGTTATGTCAATCATGAAAATGGCAACCTAAATATATCTGTTTTACATTTAGCTGAATGCTTTAACCTTCTCAGTGAAAAAAATAGCATTTTTTTTTCAGATGAAAATTGATGAATTTTCACATATGCCTCCATATTCTGTATATAGTCAATTTTTACAGTCATCTTATTTGATATTGGTACCAAATTTGACAATGATTCTGACCTTCCTTTTGAAATTGGAGCAAATGTTCCAGGACAAGATCCATGCAAATGTCTTTCTGCACAGAATCCAAGTTGAGCAGCAGCCACTGCTTGCAAATCTTTCAGTTTTGCAGACGATTCTTGATAATGATGTGCACACTCCCAACACTTATTCAAACTTTGTCAGCAAGTGCTTCCACCTCGATTCTTCTGTCTTCCTGATTGAGACTGTCAGCTTCTGCTATGGAAGCATAATTGATTGCTTCTGAATTGGTGTGCTTTTGAACTGGTCTTGAATCATCAATCAACGATGAATGCCCATCTCGGTACTGCTAATTCCATTCTTTAACACATGTCAAAGACATGCATTTTTGTTGCACATTACTCATGCAGCAATGGATTTCTATACCCCTGACATCTTATGAGGTTAAAAAATGGATAACCACTCAATGAACGTTAGTTCATTGCTTCAATCATGGCTGTTTGATGTCGTGAACAAAAGCAGAATGCTACACTCGTCACGTGATCACAGTGCCACCTGTCGCTGCTTCATAACACTACAGTGGTGCAATCAATGTTCGGTGTCAAAAATCCCACAATAAATCCCTTTCGGCATTCTTTGGCTCTTTTTCATTTGAATGACCCTTATATATATATATATTTTTTTTTTTTTTTGCATTATTGGTTTCCTAAGTAAGATATATAGTAAGATATAATAGTACATAGGTTGCCACAGACTACTATTAATTTTTTTTTTCATAATGCATGTGTTTTGGCTCATTTGAATAATCATAATAAACATTTTAATTTGCCTTAATCAAAATAATTTATTTATTTATTTTTCCATTTTCCAGGAAAATGGAAATCCTTACCAATACCGCAAATGAAATTTCGACACTTACAGGGATGAAAGTAAGCTGAAGAAAAAAAAAATCAACTCATTATGTATACTCTTTGACAAAAAGAATAAAAAAAAGAAATATGTATTTAAAAGTAGACAGTCTTTTGCGACCTAACTTTGCACATAAACTGGTACTGCAGCGATAACAAAACAATTCATTACAAAGGATCGTTTTATTTCAGAATAGTTGCAATGCAGACTTTACAAATCACTATGAAGTGAGTCTACCTCGGTCAGTAAATGCAAGCAGATATCTGCCAAACAGTGGCATCACTAGGGGGATGCGGGGGGGTCCGGACCGTAACCGGGTGACACCAAAATGCTTTTACAAGGTTTTTTTTTTGGTTGAACATATAGTTTTAGAAGGTTTTTTTTTTTTTTTTTTTTTGGAGGGGGTGACACCATGAGCTACCGCACTGGGTGACACCAACCCTAGTGACGCCTCTGCTGCCAAAGCTTGGATTTATAGAGATATTGTATCATGTTGGTGGTAAATTTTCCCAGCTACTTTGTAGCTACAGTCTCCTTTTTTTTTCCCCAAGAGAAAAGTGAAACTCGTCACTAAATATGATGTTATATCATTTATTGCTCATCCACAATGCTTAGGTATGATGCCATTCCAAATGGAGCAGACACTAAAGGACAGATAAAGTAGACATATTAAGAGGTGATGAAACTGAAATCATATTGCAAGCCAATGAGCAGTAGTTCATGTTGCTGTGGTGGATAGTTTATAGATAGTACTACATCTCTGCAGATGGTTGAAAGAGATGCTGTTTAAGTGATTGGGCTTGTCACGTGCGCTTGTATTTCTCTCACCTGCTGCTGTCTGCCTGATCTATTCAGAGCCTTCTTGGTGTCTATCGATGCATTGACATACCCATTGCTTTGCATATTTTCTCATTGTCGCTTTGAAATTGCCAAATGTTGGGCAAATCACCAATATAGTCAACTTGCTTCTCAAGAGTTTAATAATGTAGCTTCTCAAATTCACTCAGTTGCTGCTAAGGTCTCCAAGTTTGATGTCAAGGCATTTTGAGCATTTTCTGAAGTCACAACTGTTGATAAATCAATCGCACTAAACAGCAAGTTACAGCAATCTTGGTGACCTCTTGTGGTGGTCTAAAACTTTAATCATTTGCATATCTGATCAAGAGGCATTTACATTGGATCTCAATTTCAAGATGATCCAATTATTGTTTTGAGTGCATAAATTTATTTACAGAAAGTTTATTCGCTGTAATGGGTAGTAAAAGTCTATGGCATATGACAGTCAAGTGAATCCCTTTCTCCACTAGCAATAACTCTACATCTCAGTTTTCATTGCAGACTTCTTTGCATCAGAGGGAGTTATTATTATTAACGATCCTATGAAACTCCTCCCACAGGCTTTTCAGAGATCATCTAAGGTAGAAGGTGGCCTGCTCTGTCTTTTCAGGACTGAGAACCACAAAAGTCCATTGGCAACACATATGGTGATTTGACTAGGATGTCCAAACATGAAATGGTGTGAATTCCTGTTTTCTGAGCTATATGTTCTATTAGACCATTGTTGATTACGCAGTATAGTTCGATGCCTTGTCTTGGCGGAGAACAACCTTCAGAGTGTCTGTTCCCTTTAGCATTAGTAAGATGTTGCTGTATGTCTGTTCCAAAATGTATTCCTGCTATAACCATGAATTCACATGAAAAACTTTCCATTCCAGCATCCAGTCAGAATGTTCCTTTGACCGACATTGTTGGTAGTAAAAAGCCCGTTTCATTCCATAGTCCAATAGGTAGATCTATGCTTCATCAAGGCTGACAACAAATTGTCACCTGTAAGATGGCTCTTATAGAGCTGTCAACAATTTGGCTTCCTCTCTGCAATGTATTGTGCTTTTAAGAGTATGAACTTCAGCTTTGCGACTCACCTCTAACTGTAGATTTGTGGATATTATGCGATGTAGATTTGTGGATATTATGCGATGACCTGCTGCCTGAAACACATTTACCTACTTGGCAGTGCTGCTTTGAGTCAGTGCATGTTCCTGTGTTACAAACAACTTAACTTTCTTCACAACAGCAGGTAGCTGTTTGGGCATAGGGCATGGCTTCTGAAGGCCAGAAGAGCAAGCTGTGGCTGCTGAGTCAAAATGTCTCTGATGATTCAAAGCAGCATTGATTCCATGATCGGAAATTGCAAATCCCTTCTCTTTACACTGCTTAATAGACCTGCTGCATGAGAATCCAATATCGGAAAGAGCTACAATGTACCCTTCCCAAAATAGACATATCTACAAATAGCATAGAACATTTAATTGGAATTTTACAGTTCGATAGCTCATGAGTAGAACAACACATGGTATGTGCATCATTGCAGCTGCACATGCATGCCATGCGCATTGGAATTTGCTACCATAACAGTGACTCAATCTTTTATTTCTTTATTTTTTTGATCAAATACTATTTTTTGTTTTTAATAAATTTCTTTTAAATACTCGGAAGAAATCAGTTTGCAGATCTGAATTATAAATAAATTGATTAACAATACAGACTGCTCCAATATCTTTTACTTATAATATACATTACTTTAAGAAATTTCTTCTGGTATTTTTCTGGTATGATTTGTTTACATGGTGGTACTCAGTCTGCTTTAACATACTCGTTTCTGAGATGTTTCATTTCATGTCTTTGATATTTAAAGCATACACCCTCTTTGTTTCATGTCTCTTTAGATCTTCAAATTTCTATGGAGATCACAAATGCGACCATCCAAATTAAGAAAGAAAGGATACTATTTACCGATTATGAGACTCTACGATTAGTGATTTGGCAGCTGCAAGACTTATTTTGCATGCAAATTTCTATAGTAATTAGACTTCAACATAATTAAAAGCTTTCATAAAGCTGATTTGGATTAAGAGAGTAGGATCCAGATGCAAGGAAATCGGTTGTAAACCTAATTAAGCTTTTCTAGATATACATGTATATACCCATCAGATAATCAATATCTACAAAATCAATTATTCAGAAATTTTTAATGAGCCCCTGCCTTCCAATTTACATTCTGCCAATTTTCAGTGACAACTAGCCTTTTACTATCTATACTGTTCTTCTTACGAACCTCTAGAAATTGAGCTATGATCGTTTTAAGTAAAAATATTACAGTGAAACTTGGATAATTCGAACTTGTTTAATTCGAAATTCTGGATAATTCGAATTTTTTGCTCGGTCCCTAGAATTCTGTATTAAAATAATGTTAAAAAATCGTGGATAATTCGAATTTTGTTTAGGATAATTCGAATTTTTCGTACGATTGTCCTTAAAATATTACGATAAAAATTGTTCCTGAGACTTTTCTCAGCTAAGATACATTATTTATTTTAACAGTCTTTCTAAAAGGAAAACAAAAGTGACGGTTGGAATGTTACTATGTGGGGATTTCCGAGGATTTTTCTGTCCACCCTCTGTTGTTACCCTCCCCCCTCCCTTCGGTCTTAGAGTCACGTGCACTTCCTGTGAATGATTTAATGCGGTTATATACATTTTTAGTTTTTGTGCTTGTGCTTTAAGTATTGTTTTTATGCTCTTACTCTGCCGTTGTCAAAAGCTAAAGCTCCTTATAAGTCATTAACATTAGCTGAAAAAGTAGCGGTGATTAATGAAGTGGAAAAAGGCCTTAAAAAGAAATCGGAAATCGCCAAGGAATTTGGAATTCCATCCAATATGTTATCGACGTATTTGAAGAACAAAGATAAAATATTGAGCAGCAAAAATGGCAATGGAGAAAATAGAAAAAGAACGAGAGGACCTGGCAACCCAGAGGTTGGAATCATATGCTGGGACACAAAGATTGCATTCAATGAAGCAATTAAAAATATCTGCCTTTTTTTTTGATAGTGATGAATAATTAAGCTAGTAAAAAATGTTTGAAACGAAAAGAAATTTAACCAAAGAATTGAGTAAGCAAACGAGTCCCGGGAAAGCTAATCCCTCTCACCTTCTGAGTCTGTCATCGGTGGAGTTTGGCTGGCTAATGAGTCCTAAAAACGACGAAACGGTCCGTCCCAGTCTCTTCTCGGTGACAACTCGGGGTGCGAATCCTTTCTTGTAGCGTTGTGCCTTCGTTTGCTTACTCAAAAAATGCTTGATTTAATGCAAAAAAAATGTAGCAGTATTCTTAGATAAAGTTTATGTGTATCTTTGATCGTGGAGTTAATCTTTTTTATTTATCTCTTCTGTTTGAGAGAATATATGTAATTCGAATTTTTGGATAATTCGAACTTTTTCTCTGGTCCAAGTTTATTATCCAAGTTTCACTGTATTATGAATTTTTGATGTTTTCTTAGGGAAAATCACTGTCTTGCCTATGTTTTATAAAATTTTAAGTTTTTCAAATGCTGTTTTTAATATATTTTAATTGCTAATTTCAATTAATAAAGGATTCTGAACAAAGAAAATTGTTAATCTATAAATTTTTATATTAAAATTCTTCTCATTTTTTTTTAACCTTTCTTTGTTTCTAAATTGAAGATTCTGCCAGTTCAAGCTGACATCCGTGATCCAGAAGCTGTTAAAGCTGCCGTTAATAAGACTGTAGAAGAACTGGGTCTCCCAGATATTGTAATTAATAATTCTGCTGGAAACTTTATAATACCATTGCATAAGTTATCTCCTAAAGGATGGCGTGTGATCGTCGATGTGGTTTTAAATGGTGCAGCAAATGTTACAATGGATATTGGAAAAAGACTCATTGCAGCTAAAAAAGGTTTGGTAAAATACGTTTACATCCTTTTTACATTGAAGAAATCAATAGCATTTCTTTTCTAGTTACAATTTACCATGCAGATTACAAATTGCAGGTTAATAATAGTAAATCTTAAAAAAAAAATCTTCTGTGATGGCTTAGTTATTAATTTCTGAGGGATGATTAATAAGTAAAGTGACCAGGTCTGATATTCTTTAGCATTCTAACTGCTATTCTTTAGCAGTATACTTGTAAAAATTAAACATTGATGTGGTGCTGAGTTTTGCACATGTACACCTATAGAATAAATAAACACTTGCTTTGCGATCATACAGGCTTCTGTAACAAATTGAATAAGACAGCAGTTGTGTGGCATAATAGAAACATGGTTGAATGAGGAAGTTTAGACTTGCGGCTTATCAGGAAATGAATTATACTAGACCAATTTTTAATTGGGGTAAAGATGTTCTTGGATGTGCAGTGAAAGATGAGTTTGTGATGATGATGTGAAACAGTTGTCCTTCCAAGACCACTGTGTGCATCAAGTGAATGATTAAGATAATAGAACTGCTTAAGCAGTATTCTTCTTTTCTGACCTGCTGCAGCAATCAAAATACAAGACTTGTCTCCAAAATAGCTGTGAAGTGAATGTTAAGTCTGAAAAGAACGATTTCTGAGAAAGATGGAAAGCTATTCACTCAATTACATGCTCTTTTTGTCTCTTTCTGAAGATGCTTTCAGGGTGTTGTCTAAGACTGTTTTCTACTATGAAAATGGAATGACTTTGACAATTCTCTAGCTTTTTAAACTTATAAATATTTTTTCCAGTATTTTTCCACACTGAAACAATTGCTTATCTACTACTTTTTACAGTTTTAAGTAATAAATAATACAGTCTTCAATTTTTTTTTTGAGTTTGATTATAACTTTAATTATATGAATGATAAAACAATTTCAGAAGATTTATAAAAATTCTAATTCCTCAAACATATTAATCCAACAATATGATATCAAGTTTATTTTTGATACAAAATTTTTCTTTATGTTATGGAGCTTGTTATTTGTTATGTTATGTAAATTCTCTATAAGTTTGTTTACTGCAGTTAATGTTTAGCTGTTTCTTAAACAATGAGGTTTCTTATTTATTGCTATAACTTTTAAAATTAATTTAATAGATTGAATACTTTTGAAAAAGAAACAGTGCTGCAGGTTTTAAAATGAAGATGCTGGCAAGTTTACTTATTAGTGCTAAGGTAAAGCTTTAAGAATGTATAGAATTTTATACACATTTAGAATGTTTTTAATAATCTGTAGTGCTTCATATAGTAGTTTGTTCTTTTTCATCTTCATCTTCTTCCTTTATTATGTTGCCACTTACTTTTATTGCTCTGTTGTGAATACTTTTATTATTTTATTTGTAGAATGATTGATTTGCTGTGAAGTAAGTTTTGAACATCAACCTTTGTTAGAAATTACTGATATCTTTCGTTTGATTCACCAAATGATTCAGTTAGTAACTTTCAGCTGAGTTCTTGGAGCTATCTATCCCTTTTTAGCTTTTAATAAGTTTAGGGAAATGATAATACTTAAAAACCCAAAACAAAACAAAAAAACACACACACACTTCTTATCTTTTTGGTTTGTCTTTCCAAAAACAGAGATAACACAATTGAAGGTCACTCAATGTTACAATGTATTACAAGAGTTTTACAACTTAAAAAAAAAAAAGTATGAGAACTAAAGTGATAGAATAGTATTGGTACTTACACACACTGGTCAAAAAATTACAAACTTAAAGATAAAACAGTCCATTTAAAGATTGTATTTTTTTAGCCAGTATGTATATTATTAATATGCCTTTGAAATATCACTTGCAATAAGAATGATTGAGTAAAGAAAACAGATATTTTTTTTTAATATCTGTCAGAGCACTGAGAGTTTGTTCCTTTGGAATGGCTTAGATGCATACTTTGTCTACAGCAAATTGCATATCTCCTGTTTTATCACATTGCTATTACTTTTATTTTTTTTTAGCTTAATTGCAAAGATAGACCTTAATCTATGCACGTAGTTCCTAATTGTAAGATTTAGTAATAAAGAATTTACTGTACAAAATTAAGTCCTTATTATCTCATCCTTTAAGACCTATTCTGGTATTTCTGAAGAAGCTGCACTTTACAAATAGTCATTAATGAAACTCTGAGATGAAATAGGCACTTTACATATTTGGTTGCACATAAAGCATAGAGCAGTGCTATTCAACCTTTATCACACCAAGGCACACTTAAATACACTCATGTTTGTTCAAAACAGGAATTTGTTTTAAAGAAATCTGTATTTAAATGTTAGAGATAGTTTTATGTTTATTAATTTTATAGCATTCAAGTACACAATTTCTAAGGTAAACCAACTGACGGAATCTCTTCATTCTCTACGTAAGGTTTGTTAATCCCATTGAAGTTCTTAGTGTGACTGCAAAGGTAATTATTAATTGATTTTTCAAAAGAAATATCAAAGCAGACTTTTAAAATTATTTTAAATTATTTGCAGGGGCAGTTTTTTTATCAATATCAACTATACATGCGGCTACCGGTTCTGCTTTCGTTTGTCCTAGTGCATCTGCAAAATCTGGATTAGAGACACTAACTAAGTAGGGCCTTTTAAAAATTAACTTAGAATAACATTAATTATCATAATTGTCTTTTAAACAAAAGAAGTTAAAATTAAGTAGGAATAAAAAAAATAGTTGAATACATGTAAGCTTAAGATATTGGTAGTCATAAAGATTTAAGTCCTTAAGTAAAGTTTTAGGTTTGCAGGAAATAAGTTGATATTTGCACATAGCTTGAAATGAGATCAAAAGGAAGATTTAGATGTAAAGAAAAATGATAAGAAAGATGTTTTTAAAAAAAGGAGCTAATTATATTAAAGCAAGGAAAAACGTTAAAAAAATACCCAGTACTTTGGTTACAAACTTTAAAAAGATTAAGATCTAAGATAAAAGATCTTTTATCTGTCTGCTGAAGATGTTAGGAGAGCCTTAATTGAAATGGCAATTGATTGATATTTTTAAACCCATTCCTTACTTCTTGATAACTTTTCTTGTTTTCGTTTTTTTTTTTTCTTTCATTCATTTTCCATTGAATCTTAATCTTATGTTTTTCTCTCACCTGAACACCTGTGCAAGCATCTTCTAATTTCCTGTTAATTGTTCATTGCATGTTAACCTCGTTTATTCAAGTTTTAGGTTTCCATTTTTATGTATAATTATGATAAGAATTTATATAATTGAAGCTTATAGCAACTTTTGTTGTTTAAGACCTATGACAATAGGGATATGACATTTCCTCATCATTTAACTATTTAAAGAATTAAAATACTTTATTTCCCTATATTACGTAAGAATTAGCAGTTTTCTTTGATGTTTCTCCTCCTAACGGAATCAATCAAATGCATATTGGGTTTCTTATCTGTAGTTAAAGGCAAGCAAAGATTAGATTAGCCCTCTGACCTCAGCTTTATCTTAACTTTCATAAAGTCCTTCTTCCCACAAATACACCCACATCCATTTAAAAACTTCATGCATTTAAAGAACTGTTTTCTTAATATTAAAACAAAAGATGTGCTGCTTATTATTTAATTCTTAAATTCATCAATTCAATAAATAAATGACTCCTATGTTAGAATGATAGAAAACAAATTAATTTTTAATTTTTAGTTTTCAAACAATTAAAGTTTGTAACACAGGCCAAATTGTTGGAATGGTTCTTCACGAGGGAAGAATCCCAATTGGATCTTTCACATTACCTTGACATTTGTTTTCTTGACTTTCTTTCATAGTCTACAGAAAAAATATTAATTGTTTGAAAATTAATGGTTTAAGAATTAAATGACAAAACAGAAACAAAATCCTACATTTCCACATAAATCAAGCAGAGGCTCAAAAAGGCTCATACACTCTTTAACGGTGCAGATATCTAGGAAGCACTTTGAACAAAGTATAATTATTAGAGAACACAAGAATGGAAGGTTGCTGCATTTTTCATCCTAGATTGCTACAGAAGGATGATAGGGCAAGTTATCTTTTGACTTCATTTATTAAATTAAAATTTGTAAACAATGAACAAAATTCATTTATTTTCACAAGTTTGATTATTATTTTATTTTCACTGAGTCAAGAAATATGGATTATTAATTACGGTAAACACGCATTTCTTGCGTTATATCTACATAACCAAGTTGGCAGTTTATTAGGTACACTGTACTCATCCCATAAATGATAGGACATACACTTAGTTCAATGGAAAAAAAGAGTTGTCGTAATGCCCCTTTCTCTTATAATTTATTATGACAAAGAAGATATGTCTAAGCCACTCTAGGCATATTTAGAAGAGTACCAAACACACCTTCTGAATGTATTCACTATATAAATTGAAATTAGTTTTTCCAGCACATTGTAATTGTTGTAACTCCTCTATGTAGTAAATTGTTTTACAGCTTCCTTTAATTGTGTAATTCACACTTTTTTTTTAGAGTAGTTTAGAAATCTTCACTTTTTTTTTTGCAACTATAATATCTACTGATACAACTTTATAGCAGTTTCATGTTTGATTTTCTCTTGTTTGCTTTTATCATGTGTCTCTTCACTCATTAAAAGAAAAAAGAAAAACAAAGAATGCTCTGATGATCCTACAATTCTTAAATGACTAAATGATGCAAAATTGTTTAAATTGTCATATTCATCTAAATGTACACTACCTCCCAACAAGTAATTGGACACCTGTGATAGACAAGGAAAACGAAGTTTATTCACCGTCAATAGTTGGTGGAGCCTCCACGAGCGATTATTATAGCTGCGACCCTCTGGGGCATACTCTCAACCAGTCATTGTACGACGGCAAGCGGTTTTTTTCTTCCACTCGGCTTGGAGAAACGAGGTCATTTCCTTCACCGATTTTGGACAGAGGGGGCACCCCTTAAGTCGACGCTCCAACTCGTCCCAGAGGTGCTCGATAGGGTTAAAGTCCAGGCTCTGCGCAGGCCAGTCCAGTCGATTAACCCCAATGTCACCATACCAAGCTATGGTGGACCTCGCAACATGACAGGTGGCATTGTCATCCTGAAAGTAACATGCGTCCACGCCGTAAAACTGCCACAACGTAGGAAGTGCATGGTCATCCAAAATGGTGCTGTAGGTCTCGGCGTTGAGTCTATCAGGAATTGCGACCAAGGGGCCCAACCCATACCAGGAAAAACATCCCCACACCATAACTCCACTGTTGGCACAACACCTTCCGGCAGGAGACGTTCTCCAGGCAAACGCCAAACCCAGACCCTTCCATCCGAACGGTAGAGGGTGAACCTTGATTCATCACTCCAGAGAACCTGTTTCTACTGTTCAACGGTCCACTGTCAACATTCTTTGCACCAAGTTAGCTGAGCAGCGCGATTGGACTTGGTGATCAAAGGCTTGTGGGCGACAGCATGTCCATGATAACCGAGCAGATGGGCTTCCATACAGATGGTATTCATCGACACAACAGTCCCTGTTGCCTGTTGGAATTCCTCACGGATTTGGCCCATCGATTTGGGGCGGGTCTTCCAAAGTTCTCTGGACAGCACCCGTCGGTCTCTAACTCCCAGTTTTGTGGGTCTGCCAGGTCAGGGCATATTCCGACAGTCACCCCTCTCCTTCCACTTGCAAATCACATAGGCCACTGTCGATTTTGGGTTCATCAACTCGCTGGATATGTCACGTATGGATCGGCCATTTCTGTGATACCCGACAATTACCCCTTTCTTGAAATCGAAGAGCTCCGAACTGCGTGGCATCTTGCATGCGACTGTTGGCGTTTTGTTTCCCACATGATATTTAACGGCAGCTGCTGTGACGTGTCTCAGAACCGCCAATATCGTTGTTTATATACACCAAACTGAATGTTTCTATCAATGCAATTTAGAAATATTTGTTGGAAACAATCTTTTTGATGTATTGATTTTTCTGGAAGAAAATAAAAACATTACCATCAATGTACTTCCATATCTTCATAATTTTGTCTGACAATGATAGTTTACTTATGATAATTGTCATAGCAGTTTAAAATACCTTATACAGTGAATATATCCATCAGTATCTGAGCGCTGCAAAGATTGCTGCTCTGATAGCATTTCATTTGTGTTTTAAACTTAATACAAAAAGCAAAAATTCAAGAAACATATCAAAACAGCATAAAAAACATATGCTAATCAACATAAATGTTAATTGCATAATTCTAACATATGCTTTTAATTATATTGAATCAATAGGAGTTTGGCTGCTGAATGGGGACGTTATGGGATTCGTTTCAACTGCATAGCAACAGGTCCAATTCAAACAAAGGTATGTAGCTTACCAGTACAGTTTAAAAAAAAAAAAAGAGATTAATTTTATTGTTCCAAGAAATTAAGAAAACTAAATTGAAGAAGCAAGTGCACATTAATTCAAATTTTACTGAAAAAGATGTCCAAGGTTTCTCTCCAGTATGAATACAGTTTTTGCAGATGTGCTTTTATATACAACAGACACATTTTCAAATGCAAGTTGTAGACATTTAACTAATTTTCTGATGCAACTAGTAGGAAAAGAAAATAATTGTGTGTCACTTTACACATGTCTGCATGGGAATGGTGGGAACTCGGGAGAAAATACCTGGGTCTAACTTAAACTTGAAGGAATTAGGAATGTATGAAAAAGTGTTCTAAACCTGTCTTCCTTTTCCTATGACAAACTTCCTTACAGCTTCTTTCAGTGGATATTATTGTGTTCCAATGATTATGGCATTGTATTTTTAATAAATAAATGGCAGTAATTGATGCAAACAACTTATTTATCAGCTTGTTCTCAAAAAGTGAATATGGATCTGGCATTTGATAGCTTTAATCTACCATTAAAGTTTCAGCTTTATATATTAAAAAAATCTGGAGAATTAGAAATGCTAATTTTGATTTAAAATTCCAAGATTATATATTCTTTTGATATGATGCATAATAAAAGACAATACCAAATCTATAATGCGTTTTGGCACCTAAATTACTCTTTGTAATTATGCTTAGCATTTAGATATTAAGAAACGTGTAAAATATTTTTTTTCTTCAGTATTTGAAAAGAATTCTAGTTATTTGCTTAATAGTTTGATTATTTCAAAGAAAAATGCTTCTCTAGTTTTATTCATTAAAAATTACAATTTAATATTATTGTAAAACATTACGTAGTCTGGAATCTTAAATATAAATTATTTTTTTATGACTTATTATTAACAAAATTCCCTTGATGTATTTTTAACTGAACTTTTTCTGACAATTGCATTGAAGGGTCTACTGGATCGGTTTCTACCTAGCGAGGAATATGTGGATATCTTAGCAAAACGAATTCCTGCAGGACGGCTTGGAGAAGTCCCTGAAGTTGCTAATCTTGTGGCTTATTTAGTGAGTGATTATTCCAGTTGGCTCAATGGAACGGTAAGTTTATAAGATTATTTTTAACAACTTCATTTATTGGGAAAAAAAATTTCTCTGATCCCAAATAGTTTAAAATTAAAACAAAACATACAGTAGATTAAAAAATAAAGTGATAAATATTGTTTTATTTAAATGTTTTTGAACTTCTGTCAATATTTTTGTGAGCACTGATGACTGCTTTTGAGACTGTAGGAAAAAAATCTAAGCTTCTTTTATAATATAGTTGTGTGTATATTTCAGTGCCACCAGCTGCAATAGATACAAGACAATCTGTAAATAAATAATAATAATAATGTTGTAGAAAAGCAACTTCCAACTCAACCTCTTTTTGAATACCCTCCAGTCGTTTTCTTTTAATCCCTAACCCTTAAATGGCAGCCATTGTCATTTGATTAAAACATTAATTAGCAATTATTTGTTTAATGTAGTTATAAATAAAACTAATCAAACAATAACCAAATCCAGATTAAATATGTTAACTATATTGTCAAGTTGAGGCAATTTGACAAAAATGAAATGCAAATGTTCTTAAATGTGTGTCACGGACATTTTTTCGTGCCATTTTTTTTTATTATTTACTTCTATTTTTAACTCATTTATTTTATTCTCTTCCTTATTTATTATTTTAACTTGGAAAATAATTTTTTTTCTTGTTTAATTACTTTCAGCCTATTTTTCTCTCGTTTCTACTTGTTTTTGCCCAGTTACCATAGCAACCTTCTTTGCCTTATTACGCAACTGTACTTTTCCTGTGGGAAGCTGACCTCTCTTTCATTTTGCACTCCTTACTATTTGATCTCTTTTATGTTTGGATAATCCTTACTTCAGTCATCCTTAGCCAATTATTTTAGGCTTCTATTTTCTGTGGAAACCCCCACTCCCCTTTCGTCTTTAGATTATTTGAAATGTTACTCAAGAGATCGTCTCAGCTTCACTCATTTAAACACAAAAAATGTAGTCTCCTACCTAACAGGACGATATGATATCGTCTAGGTTGGAGACTCATAATTTTAATGTAGTAATTAGTAGACAGTTTGATGAATGAGTGGACGGGCTCATTTTATCTGTACTTGGTTTCATCGCCAAGTGAATGTGTTCAGCAAACTAAGGAATATGTGAAACTTTGTTGTGCCGTGTTTGTGCTTCAGGAAATCATCTAATCTGGCCAGATGAACAAAACTACGGTCAAACAGCAGGTACCCAGTGATTTAAAGACTAAGATAATTCTGTAAGTAAGTTTCTCTTCATTTTCCTGCTGATCAAATCGGTGAGACTGCAACTAGTGGATAACAGCTTTGTCTAGACTCTCGATCACTTTCCGTCAACTGCATTTCTACAGGACTGTGATTTTTGTATCTTATCGTGTTTTAATTCTTATTAAGGACTAAGCTGATCATTTTCTGTGCATTTCTCTAATGCTAGTTTTATTTTTTCAATTATCTCCTATTTATTCCTTGTTTAGCTTACTATTTATTAATCCTTTTATTAAATTTGTTTATTGTATATTGAACCACAGTTCTGCATGTTATCTCTCTTATTCATTATTTGACAGTGTTTTATCTTATGCCACTATATTCTTTGTATCTTTCTTCTGATTCTTTTTGGGCCCAGCAGGATCAGAATAAACATTTAAAACTTCCACGTGACATGTGTTAAAACATAATGAGAAGCTTTTTTTTTTTTTTTCACATAACTGATATCTATCTTTTGAAATTTTCTAATATGTATCTAGTAAAAATTGTCAAGAAAATATCAGTTAATTATAATGTAATTTACCATTTATTGGAGCATGGCACTTCTTAGAAAACATTCCATCCTTAACACTCACTTATACGGCTTATGTGGCGGAACAATGTTACACGGGTGGTGCACTGAGTGCGCCACCTCGTTTTTTAGCAATCAGTGTTAAGTAAACTGTTATTCGTCAAACTTTTTCCTTCTAAATGTTATTGTTTGGATTCAGTAATAATTAAATAAGCATGTATCCATAAAAAATTTATTACAAAACCACTTGAAATTTTTTTAAAACTGAAAAATGCGTTTTTGTTTTCTAAACAGATATCTTGCATGAAACTACATAAATAATGTTCAAAACTTTTTCTATGGGTGTAATAAAGATCTAAAAGATACATAACAAAGTAGTCAAACATTTAAAAAAATGTTTTTAACAGTTTTTGTTTTATAGATATTTTTATGAAAAACTCACTCTCACCTTGCTATGTAGCATTTTTTTCTTCTGAAGTAACTTCTTCCCCCATATCAGGCCCATAATCACATTCTGAATCAGAAACATGGTCACTATGCTAGGATAGGAGGGTAGGTGGCGGGCCAGCCCCCTCCTCTGTTGCTAAGTGATTTTTTTTTTACTTTATTGTTGCATGGCGCACTCAGTGCGCCATGCCGTGCGTTTGAGGGTTAAGAGCTAAAAAAAGTAAAGAATAGCAATGGCACATTTATATGCATGTGACCAAATGGATTGAATGTAAAATAGCACTATGTATTAGAGAATGTTTTCAGTATTCTAAAAAATATCTGAACGTAAGTCATTTTATGCTTTTCTTTTCATTTTCACCTTTTGTTCAATACTCATGATAAAAATGTTTGAAGATTGTTTAAGAAAATTTAAAGTCAGACTAAAATTTTTCTCGTCTGTGATGAAATGCTACCAACAGCATATCTGCTGCTTAGGTTATTCCTGGCACCATAGCATTTGTGAATCTGCATGTGATATTGTATACTTTTATTGGTATTCTTTATATTAAAATATATATTATTTTTGTGTGATTATATAATATGCTATTGAAATGCTATACTAAATTTAAGCCATTTCAATGAAAATTTAATTCCTTTAGGTTATTCCATTTGATGGTGGCGAATCAGTTTATATGTGCGGAGAATACAATTTGTTTACAGTACTGAAGCCAGAAGATTGGGAAAAAGTGGAACACCGAATTGGAAAATTAACAAGAGATTCAACAATCCCAAATAAATTTTAAAGAAAACTTTCATTGTAATCATAAAACTACGTAAGTTGATTTCAGATTAATACATGACAATGCATGTTTGAAACTTATTTGTTTCTTTTCTTCTTTTGATACAGAAATTGTAAAACACATCTGAATATGGAAGAAACAGATATAAAAATTCATATATAACTTGTTACCATCAGTTTATTTTTCTCTTTTCTCATAATTACCATTAAATACAGTGTAATGTGTTGGAATGGTTTAATGCAGCTCAGACTACAACATCAAAAACACGGATCACTGGTGACATTAACAGAAGTTTTTTATTTACTTATTTACTCTTTGACCCATTTAGCTGTAAATGCATTGTGATCTCTGTTAAACATTACTGAACAAGTGCTTATGTGTAGATGGTCAATCGGCTGCAACAGATTTATGATATACATCAACAATTTCATTAATAAAGTAGTTGGTTATACAATGTATTTGTAAATAACAATTCCAAACTGAAAGACTGAAAGATTTTAAACACATGTTAGTTCTAAAACAAGCAACAGAATTCAGTGTATATGTCCAACAAGCTATCCTTTAAATTTACTGCACCAGAAATAAAATATAAAAGATGTCATATAAAGTGCTATTATTTAATAAACTATCTTTTCTTTACAAATAGAAACAAGTAAGACTGTTCAACAGAATATATAGTAAACAGATATAAAAAGAACAATACTATAAATGGTTATACATATATGAAAATTAATAAGATATCTATAAAATAAGTCAAAATAAAACCTCAAAAAAAGACCAAGAAATACACAAACTTCTATCAGGTCTGCTTTCTGTTCTATCACAGTGTAGATACATGTTTTAAAAATCAAAGGAAACAAGTTTATTTAAAAATAATAAAAAAATCGGGCATCATTCATCATGTGTTTTTGAAATTAGATCAGTATGAGTCGATTGTCAAGATACAGTAACCACTCATTATATTGTGTTGCAATTAAACCTATTGGTAATACATTATTCTATTTTAACAATAAAGCATAACAGGACAAATTTGTTAATTGAATGCACTTTTTTAAAGGCAGAAGTTTTTGTTTTTCTTTTAAAATATTAGATATATTTACATTTATATATATATACATACATTGACATATGTGATTTCACATTTCCTACGAAAGGCAAGAGCAAAGAATCACGGTTTAAAATTTTCAGACCATTTAATTAATAAACAAACATATTTGTTATTTTTTAAAAAACATAATAACTAAAGCTGAATAAAATTCCCTGAAACAAATTTCCAGTCTGGGAAATTGCAATATAATAAGGCTTTACTGTAGTTACAGATGTTTGTGTCCACTGATAACAAACAAATAAAATAAGTAACGGCTCTTTATTTATTTATTTTTTTAAGTAGCCAACATTTTATGAACCTTCATAAAGAAATTCAGAATAAAAAAATGCAAAACTGTACAAAAGTTAATATTTATTAAGTGCCAAAATATGGAAGAAATTCATTTTCTTCATATCTTTATTGAATAATATTATAATTAAAGGCAACCAGCGACTGAAATTAAAAGCCCAAAACACCTCCACCAACTTTTCCACGTTCAAATACAGTGCTCAGAGACTATTTTTTTTTTTAGTTAATTTATTTTTTTTGATTATGAGACCTGAAACTACTGAGTGATTATTGTGAAGCAAATACACATTAATAGGAAAGCTGTTACTGACAGAATGAACCTGAACTATCACGTCTGTGTCTGGTGTACAATAACAGCAATAATACGGTAAAACTTTCTATCTATACCCTTTTTGCTCTTTCCCTCCCCGTTTAATAAACATAACAAAATTAAAAAACGTGCACACCAGATTTACTTTAGAACAAATTCCTGTTTCCTGCTTTTAACTACGTTTTGAGACTAGTTTGAAGTGCAACTACATAGAAAACATAAGACAGCAACGAGTAACTCAGTGAGTGACTATAGCCTATAATTTTACCTGATTCTATTCAATTATTAATTACTTTTTTCAATACTTCTACATATTTTCATACTAGCTGGACGAATGTATCTATAATTGGATGGATTGAAGAACTTTCTTTGACACTGTAGCATATTTAGAATATTCGTTATAATTTGCATGACTGATAATATAGAATTTGCTCGTTGTCATAAAGACAACTGCAGGAAATTCAGAATTTGCAATTAAGGCCAATTTTGTTTTTGTTTTGTATAACTAGAATGATTTCATAGAAGTATCGTGGAAATGCTGGCTATAGTTAAGGGCAGTGTTTAGCACACGGCATGCTCATTTATCGGATTCTCTGTAATACGCACTTCTTGTCGACTCATACTTGCTAGGTAATCTTCATCGATGGATGCTGTTCGAGACATCGATAATTTAGTTCTGGAGAGTGATGGCACTAGTAAAGGGAAAAAAGTAGTTTATTATATTTCCCATAATGAATAAAAAAAAAAAAAAAAGGGGTTAATTAAAATCAAAAGTATGTTATTTAAAATGAACTTGATAGAAAAATAAAAAAATTAAATAAGAAAGGATGTATCAATGTAAACACAATCAATCTTCAGCATTCTAATAATGAAAAAATGATATATTTATTTTATAACATTACATCATTAGAAATCTTCTTTCTTCTTTCATTAGGATATACACAGTAGATATGTCATTGAAGCCTGCATTATAAAATCTTTCAAGTGCATGAATAAAGACAAGGGATATATGGTCAACCCCAACACGCTATCATTTTTTCAAGACATCATTAGGGGCCAAGAAGAAAAATTTCAATAATTGAAACTGTCAATAATGACTCAACGAAGTGATTACAGTGTATTAAGTCACTTTATTGGAAAGGAGACTCATTGGGTTATTATTGACATATTTAATTATTATAATGTGATTATAATGATATAGGCAATTAGTATTAAGTTACTTTGTTGAAAAAGAAACTCAATAATGTTATAGTGTATTAGTATTGAAAAGGAAACTCAATAATGTTGAGATAGACTCGAAGTTATTTTGAAGAAAAAGGCTTGAAAAAGCGAAATGATTAAATTTCGCGAAATATCGCCAAAATATTACAAGAATATTTAAGAAAGAAGATTTCTAATGGTGTAATGTTATATAAATAGAATATCATAAGTTATAATATATTTATTTTATTAATAAATTAATTATTTCTTTAAAAGTAAAATATACATAAAAAATAATTGAGCAAGTACTCTTGTTATTCATTTTTTCTATCTGAATGACAGAAATTTGGTAAGTAATTACTTTTTTAAAACTAATTATTTGATTCCTTTATTAATTTGATTACTTAAACCATTCTCTTTTACTTCAAGAATATTACTAAAATTTCTCCAGTTTTCCTAGACTTATAAATGATTTTTTTTTTTTCATCTAACTTTGCATGAAATTTTTCTATTAAATTTGATTTTTACAATTTTGTAGCATTAAACTAAAAATTAGCCTTTCTCAACTTGAGATGTAAAACTTTTATTCTCAGACAACAATGCTGTCATTGAGATGTATGTATTCATTTATAAGTTATTTAAAAATGTGTATTTATGAAAGATGCTGCCATTCCCAAGCAGTTTGACACTGCAGATTTTTAAATTAATAATTTGAAAGCACAATGAAAAGGAAAAATACAAAAATATCTTTTGTTTATGGATTTCCTTAAATTTTTATTTTGTTTTTAGAATGTCTTCCAAGATCTCTTAGTCAGTGATACCTTCTGTATATATTGAATTTTTATTTAAATACATCTTAAACTGAAAACATTTCAATTGGCACACTAAAATTTTATTGAACCAGTTATGTTTACACTTAATAGAAAAATTCAGTTTTATTATTTTAATATTCTTTTCCCCTTAATGTTTCTAAATCATATTTGTTTCTATATGAATCTTTAAGAAAAGAAATTCTAATAATACTTTTATGCACCCAGAGAACTTTGTGTGGTGTGTAAGGAAGAGTCAATCTGAACGTTCACAAGATTCTAATAGGATATCAGCTTTAAGCTTTAAACAAATAGAAGTTTCAGGAATTTTTCAATATTGTACTCATTGTCCATTGGGTCTGATAGTCCTAAAGCTACTGTGATTGACAATCCTGAGCTAAAATGTCGTGGTTAGTGAACAACTACAGTTAAAAATTGCAAAAGTTCAGTTAAGTATCTTCTTCAACAGTCAAAGCTTTTCCCAAGGTCATGACTTTCCTTAGCTTTTTTTGTTTCGACACAGACATTTAGAAGACAATCTAAATATTGACTTGCTGTGACCTTCAAGCCACACCACACAGGAATAACAGTTAGATGGTCTGAAATTTCTGCTGCTTGGTAACAAAAACCAAACTAAAGTCCAGATATCCAAAAGACTCTGTACGTAAAATTGTAAATAGAAGGAAAATGGATAAATATATTGAATCAAGAATATGGGAAAGCTGTAGCTTCTGAAAGTTCAGTTTTGTTTACTGCAAACATTTTTGGTTCAGTATTATCATTTCCTCTTGAATCATTTGGTAACAAATATTGAAATCATGTTATTTCATCTTATCAGGCCATTTATACATATGTATGTTTCATTTGCATTTTTATTTTTCATTCAATTCAAATTGAATTTTAAATAAAAGCAGTTTTTTTTTTTATGCTTATAGAAAGTTTGTGTGCAGATGAAGAGGACTTAAATGCAGAATAATATTCAAGTTTAAAAAAAATTTTTTTTTTCAAAAACAATTTTATTGTTGTCATAATATTGAAGTGTAACTATTCATCTCCATTAGACTTAATGAGTATACTTAAGTTAAAAAAAAAAAATTGATAAAAATACTTCTGAATTACAACTAGGGATCATCAAAACTTGCTTAGAAATTATTTATTTAAATTTACTATTTTTCTACATAATCATTGAGATAATTGTTATTTTGCAACTGTGAAATCAAATATTACTAAACAGGTATGCTTTGCTCCCAGCTGCATCTCAAGTTATTATGCAAATGAAAACTTGAGTTCAATTACAAATTCCTGAAACAAAATGCAACTATCATTTTCCTTCCAGTAATAAAGGATGGAGCATCTTCCAGGTAAACACTCCACGAAAGATGATGTGAAAGACGACTCATCAGAAATTTATATGCATAAGGTATAGAACAACCTCCAAAAATTTGTCGATTGTATAGAAATATATATATAAGGCATCTAATAATAACTTCTTAGTAAGTTCTGATGTTTTGTATATATGTTAAGGAATTATGAGCTTTGTATTCTTGCTTTATCAGTCCTTACACTTTGAAAACTATCTTTAGCATACGTGATAGGTAATGTATTAATTTTCAAAACAAGCAAAATGGGTAATTTTCCAGAAAAAGGGAAAGTTTACCTAATTGGCAGCACAAAAGCTCATCTGGAATTTCATCCAGTTGGAAATTTTTATCAAGTTTCTGTGACAGTCATTGAAAAGGTAGGTTCCACAGGACTTACATCAACAAAACAAAGGAAGACGCAGAAGCAAAAGATCAGGTAACATAATAATCTTGATAGATTGAATATTTTGATAAAATTTTTATTTAAGGTTGGTTTTATTATTAATTTATATATATATCGGTATATTTAAAGAAATGGCTTTAAGTCTTCAAGCTTTTTTCTTTTTTGTTAAATTGTAGATTTGGTGGGAAAGGGCAAATTGAATAAGACTATGTTAGCGAGTTAACTTTTTGTTATTGGTAATTGGTAATTTTTATTATTCATTCTCAATTGAAATGATTTTGTTACATTAATTGCTAGTGAAATATTTTCGAAGTCATCATGCAAAAACCTACTTAATAAATATTATGGATATATTTATATAACTTGTCTCCAGTCACAGATTTAGCCCATATACATTTTAATTTAGTAAGGCTCATTTAGGTCTCATGAGGTCCCATGATTTTTTTTAAGGTTCCTTCAAGTTGGCCAGGTCAAAATTTGAGAATCAAACTGAATGTATAGTCCAAAATACCCAATGTCAGCAATTGAAGAGAATCACAATCGGACAGTGTCCCTACAGTGGAACTTTTGGAAATTGGTCAAATAACTAGTAATAATGTACATCACTTCATTTGTTGTAACACGCTTGGAACTTCTGCTTTTACCTTTTCTTTTTGGATGATACTATATCACAGACTATTTCTCTAACCAGTTACAGTGAATTTACATTTATTTTGATGTAGAGAATCATCCTTGAAAAATTACTAGCTCATTTCTGCAATTCTCTAATAATGCACATCAGTAATTCCTGGATACTATTTTCATTCTCACCATTTTTTTATTTTTCTAAGCCAACAGTAATTTGTGCTGCTTCTGTTTAGTTTTCTTTTACTAGGCTCTGTCATTACAGTACACTGTCAATGAACAGCCACAGATTCTCCTTCATCACTAATGGTAGACTTCCATACGTTTCTTGTAATCACACAAGCAATTCAAAAACACTAATTTGGATTACTTCAAAGCACACTCTAATATACCACCTGTGTGCTATTCTTCAATGCCACCCAAGTGAAGCCAAAATTATGGTTTAAAAAAAATCTCTTTGAATATTTGCTGTGTTTGTGAATATTATGGTTTCGAGTTGTATAAAAAAAAAAAAAAAAAAAGAGAAAAAAAATCAAATAAGTGCTTTTGTTTTTAAAAATGACCCTCACTTAATAGCTTACATTTTATAACATTATTGCATCAACCATAACTTTTATTTTCTTTGTAAGTGTGTAGTACTTCATCTTCATCAAGCATGAATCTCATTTTTTTGCCATTTATTTAAAAAAACAAAAAAAACATCACCATAATTCTATTAAAAAGATAGTGTAATGGTAAAGATAGTAAATTAGAGAGGAAATTTACACAAGTAGATTGTAAATGTTGATTCTGCTTACAAACTTAGCAAGATCTAATGGTGTAATTTTCGCAAAAATGATCGAGTAATAACTAAAAATGCATTAAAAGTAATATATAATCTAACTTATGATTGAAATGCATTCATTTCAATTTTAAGAGAAAAAAAAAAACTGTGCTTAAAATTATGTAATACATTTCTTTATGAAGATTATAGGAATAGTTCGCCCAAATAAAACATGAAAAGTATGTTAATTCTATTGACAACAGTACAATCACACTATGTTCTAATTCTTCTCTTTATTACATAAAACATTTTAGCATCCACTATCCTTAAAATATAAGATAAGCACTGCATACTAAACTGTTTTTTACTTGCTGTATGTTTTTGGCTAATGGGTTTCTATTTCAACATGATAATGTGGTTTGTGATTTGTATTCCAAACCACAGTGCCAGCACTGTTGAGAGTGTTTTCCATCATTTAACTCTATCATGTTGCATAGTGTCAGGTATGCCAGCAAGAAAGCTCCATGAATTTTAGGGAAGTCGGATTGTCAGTGATTAATCGTGGTTACTTATCATTATTGTAATGAGATTGTCCAAAAAAACTACTGCTTTTAGTTTAGTGTGCATTAATGCAAAAATCTCATAAAAATATTTTGTTGTATGTATTCTGACACAAAAAAAGATGATCATGATGCTGTAGAAAGTTTATTTTTGAGTATTTTTCTTATGCATTATCAATTGTTGAAATTCAACAGTTAATGTTTATAAAAATGTGCTTTCATTTTAAAATGGGCAAATGTTATACAAATAGTTTGAATTTGTATCAGGTTCCAGTTCATAACTATGAATTAACTTTGAAGTGTATGTTTACTTTAAAACAAAAGAGTAAGTGTGTTGACTATGTTTGGACAGCTTTTTAAACTTTAGGAAAAATCATCAGCCCATTTTTTATATTAATATAAATTGTGATTTCCCAAAGGAAAGTAAAAACATTTGAACTCTTTTCATACTAACACAGTGGATCACGATAAGGCCTCTTTAGCAGTGGCGACCCGTGCAAAAAATCAGCTGATGCTACTTCTATTTGCCGCAAATTTTTGACCAAACAAGCACAAAAACTTGGTCACTTTTTCTTCAAGCGTTCTGACAGAAAAAGGCATCTTTAATAGACTTTCCATCGCATTCATGATGTTCTAGGATGCAAATTCATGTTCATAAGTTACAAATAAGAGTAAGAGATGGCAAACCTATCGTTTCTTGCAAGGCGCGAGATTTGTAACATACTGAAAGAAGGAGGAGATCGCATGTGCTACGAAATTCATAATACTTAGAGAACCATGGCTGGGATTGGTTCACGCATGCACACAACACATTTTTTGATACTAAGCATGACATCATGACTGCAATTTATTGAAAATAGCACACTGCTTCACTCGTTCAGAGTTGATGAGAAAAGAGCGATTTCAAGATTTTTCCCCCATTTCACAATTTAAATAGAATGTAGATAAAAAAAATAATAAAAGTTTTCTTTTATTAAATAAAATTATCTTGTTTAAAGTATTGTGCTATAGCATTTTAGCACCTAAGGAGCGGTTGCCACTGCTCTTTATATTTGGCATAGATTTTTTTGTACAGTCTGTATGAATGCACTAAGTCCAGTTGATGTTTAGAGCCCATTTATATTTTTTTTTTCTTTCTTTCAAAACATTTGTCAGTGTGTCTCCTAGATGTTTGTCTGTATTAGAAACTTTAGGCATGGTAATTTAAGTAGAAATAAGTCTCTCAACTATTTCCTATATTCCTGCACAATCTTTGACTTTTTCTTTCATTTCTGGCATATCTTGTATCCTCCCTTGGTTTATATTCTGAAATTGTGTGGCTTCACCTTTAGAGTATTTTCTCCATACCACTGTTTCTCTGCAAGTTTTCTGCCTTCCAGTTCAACCATTGCCAATTGGTTTTCATCTCCTTCTGGGCTTTTAATCATTATTTCTTGCCTCTGTCCAATTTGATTCCATTCTTGCTTGGACAGAACTGCCCTCCTGCATAAATACTGTATTTAATAGTTTGGTTGCATCCAATCTTGGAAAACAAAAAGACTATAATAGTGATCCTATCAACAGTTGCTATACCACTATCATTCTGTCTATCAGTGGAACTTGAATGATTTATATATCGGAACATTAACAAAATTATTCTCTATAGTTGATATGAAATAAACTCATGAGTTCAAGTAGCATATCTGCCTTGGTGTCTGAATCTACGCACTCTGGGAGAATATCAAAGCACTTTCACCACTTTCAATAATCGATCTGGAAGTTTATTGGCTGGTTTAAAATTACTCAGTCACAACTATTTTTGAGTCATATAATTTTGGTATGTATTACTACAACATTTTCTATTACTATTATATTTTCTTGCGAAACTGCATTTTTGTAATCACCATCTCCTTCAGTGGACATTTCTTTCTTAGTACTTTTGCCAGTCTGAACACTTTCAGTATCTAACTTCCTTGCTCCACAGCAATCAGCACTTATTTTCCTGTCTTCTTGTCTGTAACTTAATCGCAGAAGTAGAGCATGCTGTCCAAATTTGATCTTTCATATAGTTTCTTAGGTTTCAAGGAGCTAATTTGGCCCCTCCCCCACAGTCCTAGCTGATGTTTCCATTCTTCAAGCCTAAGCTAATTAACTTCCCCATTTAATATCATTTTGCCTTTCTTCACCATTAGCAGTACCTAGCACTTCTAAGAAATCATTGAATGTCATGAATTGGTTCCCCTCAAACACGTTTACAGCCATTATTTTATCTGTAATTCCATTAACAGTTGAATATTATAATGTCTCTTCGTGTGACTAAAGTTTTCTGAATTTCATTTCAGGTTTACATTTTCCTTTCATCTTCTTTTTGTCTTACTTTGGTAAATCTTTTGCAACCTCTTAAGCATTTTTGAAGCATTATTTTTTGTTATATAAAAGTCAGTAACTTGTGTAAAAATTACTTGACCATCATTGCAGTTTTTCAAGAGTATCTAAAATAGAAAGGCATTATGAATTAGCTTCTCCAACTACATTCCAAAAAAGTAAGAAAAGTTAAATTAATACTATGAACAATTTCCTTGATGGCGAAGGAGAATTAGTCTCTAAATATTTGGTTTTTCTTACTAATGACTTAGAACAAACTAATGATTACTATTCGGACAAATTCAAAGTTTTAGGGAAGAGTATTTTCCACAGTTTACACTGAATCAAGGATCTGACAATGAAAGTTGCAAAGAACATACACTAAACTACACATATACATTCAAAGGTATAAAATTTGCTTTCAAACTGCATTTGATCTGTCAGTGTTGCAGCTCTTGCCATTTGTTCTCATCCCAAGTTTCAGTTTGTTTCTAACCAACATCATCACTTTCTAGTGCTGTCTCAGTATTCTGTGGCATTCTGCTTACAACTCTGTTCTTAAAACTGCTTCAAGTCATTTTGGGGATATATCCTGACCTACAGAAGCATTTTTCTTCTTTCGTTGCTGTTTGTGATAAAATTGTAACTTATCGTTATAGAGAGAAAAAAAGGAAAGCTTATACAGTAATTTAAGCCAACAACTGGAACAAATTATTCAAATTTGCATAGAATAATCTGTCTAAATTTTATCATAAAAGTAATGGCTAGAATGAATCTGAAATTACTTTGGACAGTTTTGCACATCTCAAAATACGGTAGGCAGTTGTCTTGAAAAATATTTAATTTAAGAATAGAACCCTCTTACTTGAATTGGTCATAGGAGGTAAGACTCCTGCATCTCTTGACAAGGTTCACTTATGTCTTAATCTAATTCAGAAGAAGGCTATCTCAAGAAGAAATGACTGAGAGACGTTCCTGACCTCTGCAAGGAATTGATCCTCAAGTCTGTAAACAATCACCTTACCACTTAGCTAGTGAGCCTAGTGATAAAATATATCTAACAGGGTATCATTAAATCAAGCAACCTGATAACATTGTTAAGCTGGTTTCCCAATAGTCCGTCCTATCAAGATATATTTATTTAATACAATTCTGACTAAATAAAATTTGTAAATTAAATCTTAACTTACAATTGAAAGGGAAAATGCAACCTAAAATAAGAATTATTTTAATAAGACCATATGGCCATGAAAAATTTATGAAAGGAAAACAATAACTTAAAATTCACATGCTATTCCCGATATAACACATGCATATACAGTATAAACTTAAATTGCCCAAACATTCTTGGCATTTTGTTAGCAGAATCAACAATTTACATTTAGTTTATAATATATTGGAGCAAGCTTGTTATTTGAGGATTATGGTGGAATGGGTATTTATTTATTTGGTGTTTCTGATACCATTCATGTCTTTTATATATTTATTTTCAATTGGCAATATCCACCCTCCCCCACCCACCCAACTAATGTCCTTTTCCCTCATGCTAATGTTGTGTTAAGATCACATATTCCAGTTGTCACCAAAACTGTTTGAGACTTTATTTGGGAAAATCACAGGTAACTAACATTTCTAGCGTCAGTAACAGAAATGCTTTGGATATTTCTATTTAGTGGAATCAAGAGTTAAGTCAAGGTAACTCCTGACATTGTAGCAACATTTATTGAGAAACATTTCTTGGTGCAAATATCATTTATTTAGTCTTTACCTTCTGCTGAACAAGTTGAGAGCTTCCTCCTTGTTATGATAGCTTGTAAATGAATGTGTTTCAAGATATTAGATTATGAATTATGAAAATAAGTTAATAATACCACCATCCAGATTTTAGAAAAAAATAATTAAAAAGATTCCATTGAATTGATTTGTTGGAAGCCTTACATCATCATGCATTACTTAAGCTAAAAAGATCAGGGAGACATAGACTCCCAGAAATTCTTGACTCAGTGGGAAGGTAAGTGGAGATTGTACATGTCCAACTTTGGACTTCAGTCAAATCAGTCTCCTTTGACAAAGGAACCATCGGGAGAAGAAACAACCCAAAAAAAAATCCAGAGACTGAATACAGAGGTTCCTATTGCTTCTAGACAAGCACCTATACCACTTTGAACTCCTGAATGTATTTGCTTATTTTTTTTTGGTAAGAAATAATCAAATTGCATTTAGATTAAGGGTGATTTTCTTAAAGAAGCAGGTAATTAAAATTTTAAAAAAATCCCACAATATCTCATTGTATAATGAGTGAATCCAAAAAAAATGTTAAACAGAGGAGCAAATAAGTGCATATAGTTACTATAAGGCTAACATTTGTTTTGCTTAAACATGTCATAGCTTAACAATGAAGCTGAAGCTTAACTGTGAAGCTTTTTTATCTTTACATGAACTACAAAAAGTTAAGGATATATATTATCATTCTGACAATTAAGTACTTTTTCTTTTCACTTCAAGCAAACATCATTAAGCAATTCCTTATAACAATTCCACATATTGTTGAGATTTTTTTTTTTTTTGACTGAATAAGTTAAGCAAGATAATATGAGACTTCCATTTTCATCTTTACCTATTCTTCATCTTTTTTTCTTAAAAATCTACATTTGCAAATTTAAATCCAATTCAAGTAAATAATCAAAATAATAACATAAGCAGTTCTAAAAAGACAAGAAAATTAACTTTTAACAGTGCAAAATAAATAAATCAATCAATATATAAATAAATACAATTACTCCTCAAGCTACAAACTTATTATTATTTTGGTTTTTAAATATCCAATTAGTAATTAAAAATCGTATGTCAAAGTTTCATCCTCTGTTCCGATAATGACATGTGTAAATAAACAAAAAAAATTTATGAGCACAAAAGTACCTTCAGTCCCTGTCTACCTTCAGTCCTTGCCGAGGACTAGTACGTATATTTTTCTCTGTGGGTATTAGTGAATTTTGAACTACAAACTGACTCTCAGTCCCAATTAAATTGTAAATTGAGGAGAAATTGTACTTTTATTTTTTGTTATATTTTTTTCTTCAGTTAAACAATGTATATTTTGAACAATGTTGCTATTGCAGTGTTTCCCAATGTGTAATAAAACTTTAAATTATTAGTCTAGAAAGCAAACAAAAGTAGTTATAATAATTAAGGGCTAGGAGTTTGATGACACTATAAAAATATCGAAAAATGATCTAAAAATATTTCTTGATTTTCTCATCATTTTTTTAATTAGGGCAACTAAAGAAATATAAAATAATGAGTGTAATTCATACAATAAAAAGTAAACCTCTTTAAATTGCAAAGCTTATTCTTTGGCTTTTATGAGTTTGTTTGTTTACTTTTATTTGTGGAAAGCTTCCCTGCTGGCAAATAGACCTTTCTGCTTTTTAAAAAAATATAATGAAATTTCACAAATTCCTTTGGTCATTAAAGCCTTTTTTTAATCAATTTATATGAAGCATTTACAATTAAGCAGATTGTTTTTTACCTAATGAAGAAAAAAAAAGATCAAAATCCTAGCCTTTATATAATAATAATAATATATACTCATAATAATTTTTTTCCATCCTTAATTAGCTGTATTGTTATGCAAGTTAAATAGCAGCTGTTAATTGAAAAAAAAAAATGATGAAAGAACTAAGATTTAAATGTGCTGTGAGTAGAAAAAAATTGGGAACCACTGCATTAAATATTTCTGAATTCTTGGTTGTGACTTACTTATTCTGATAATCATTTTCAAACAAAGCACTTTCAAACAAATTTTAATGAGATTATCTCTTTTAATGAGCTACAAGTGACTCGTCAAGACAACATACAGCACATGTTAATTATTGGACTGTACACACAAAGTATTTACATGTATTCCTGTTTAGAGAAATATCAGTGTAATAGGTTCAATGTAATAGGCTAGAATTAAAAAGTGCGTCATGCAAGAATTAAGAAACACGCTTTACCAACAAATCCGGTTTCTACAGATATCCAATTTACAAGACATGCAGAGAGAAAAAGAACACAGTCAGTGGAACTGATAACTTTACAACACAACCAAAAACAAAACACACAACCTCCACTAACCATTGTTAACACAAATTATTCAAAGGTTTAAAAAATATATTATCCATCATGCAATTTCATGCAGATTTTGTGCAGTTAATTTTTGTTTAATTGTTATCATGTTTTAATTATTATTATTTATTTTTTTTTACAAGGAAATCTCACAACCAGATTGTTTTTAACCATATTTTGCAGATCTCAGAGTTTTTACATGTGCCTTTAAATAGACATTTAAACAAAATATTCTGAATTCTGATAACTGGAAGTTAGCATAACTAATTGTAACCTTTTTGGAACAGATTTATTGGCAGTATCACAGTTGTAACAATGGCACTCATTTCACAGAAACTATGATTGGGTGCTTTATCCCCAAACCCCTTTGAATAAAAACATACTAATGCTTACAGGTCATATAATCCTCCACAACATCTACAACCACAATGTTTCCAAGTGTCATCAAGTAACAAAAACAGCATGGCATCACAGACAAATACAACTGACCAATGAGGACACAATGCCATGTGATACTGCCATGTAAATCTTAGCCCCTTTTTCTTTATTGATATTAAACATGAGAAGCTACACACCAGTATATCAATTTCATCTCGCCCATTAAAAATTAAACTGAATATATGAATTTTTTATACAGTGCTTCACTATTAAAAAAAAAAATGTTATTAAGTAATACAGCATGAGTTGTCCCATCATTCCTTTTTAAAGCATCCAAAACAATGAAGCTTGATATTTCTTAAATTGTTGGCTATGTACTTCCAAAGACAGAAGTCTTTTAAACAATATAAAAACCAAAAATTTGGTAAAATCTTGTTGTAAGCTTTCCTTTGTACTGAAAATATAACACATTTTAGAACAGATCAATTACAAAAAAAAAAAAAAAAAAAAAAATTACATCCATTTCTACAGTTTTTTCCGTTTTCTGTGTTACTTGTCCATTATTTTATTTAAAAATAAAATGCATACTTTACAGTTTTTACCTCAGATGCATAACTTACGTACTTTAAATCACACTTCTGCTGGTAATGATGGTATGAAGATAGAATTAAAATCTATTCATTTAACAACACTACTTTCTATTACTTAATTAAAAATTATATACCATCTTAAGAACTTACACCTATTAAATTAAAAATGACCTTATTAATTAGTAATTAGAGGAAATTACCTGAAAACAAAAACTATGAAACAAAACGAGAATTATTTTGGAATAATAATTTCAGTTCAAAGATGATTAAAATATTTAATTCTGTAATTTCCATTGTATCACAAATTTTACACTGAATGGTAATTGTTCTTTTAATTTCAAATCTCTCTAGCATTCCGGGATAACAACTGTTTTTTTTTTATTATTATTATTTGTATCAATCATCAGCTCAAAGTTCTAAAATCTAATTAAAGTCAATTTGATATTTATATCATTTTCTCTTTTGATTAAGTGAGAATTTTAAGCTCTAAACTGACCCTAGCTGGGTCTATAAGGAGGTTCTAGGAACTGCTAATATTCTTGAATCTTTAAGATTTGAAATGAACAGATCCTGTTACATTGAGCATTATTCAATGTGAAATTTGTGAACTAATAACATTTGAAGAAGTGCTTTTATGATAAACTTTAATATACTCTAGGTGTTGTAGTATTGAAATTATTTATTACTGATTTCAGAACTAATCTTTAGGTAGCTATTTTATGGACTAGCTAAGTTGTTTTTTTTTAATTAAACAATAAACAATACACATTTTAATTAACTACAGATAATATCCTGCTTTTAATATATTTAGTCATCAATAATGGTAACTTTTTATTTTAAATAATATGTTGCAGTTGATTTGTATTATTTAGAAGAAAAACATTAAATATGTCTTAAACAGAAAACAGTACAAATTAAAACAAACAATGAGTGTAAATACAAATAACACAGTTAAAAATAGTTGTAACACATATAGTCAAGATCAATGAACTCTGTAAATGCTACTAGTATTTATTTCCAAAAAAATTCTTAATTATGAAGCCAGTATACTCAGCAAACACTGCTGTTTCAAATAGTATAAGCAATAATTATAAATAATACCACTAAGGAAAACCATATTTCTTGAACTTTGAAGGATATCTAGTAATAAGTTTTCTGTAAATTTCTTTAGTTTACTAATTATTAAAAAATAAACCAATAATTATTAATGAACTTATTTTACTTCATTAATTATCTGATAATATAGTCAGCAATATATTTTTTTTTAACTAAGTGGAACTTTTTTCTTTTGGCTTTAAACACTTTATCCTTTTCAACTTAGTGTCAACTCTGAAGACCTTAAAATGATCTTATTAATTTAAGTCCACTCTATAATAAATCATGAATATTGTATGATTACGTTATATTAATTTGTTTGTTTTTTTTACATTTGTTTTCTTATGTATATTAGGAAAAACCATCTTGTAAATTAATTAGGCCACATGAAATGTTATATTTAAGTCTACTCCATAGCAGCAGCTTACAAAATCATCGAATTTTAATCTTGAAAAAAAACAAAAAACAAACAAAAAAAAAACAAAACCATAAAAATGGACAGAATAATTTAACAAATATACGAAGTGACACTTTTGTTAGAGCTGTTTGCTCTGGACTGTTGGAACAGATTCTTTCAGGTTCATCTAACTTCTCTTTAACTGGAATTAGCCAGTGTCAAAGTTTTAGAAGCAAGTAGTAATAAAGTAATCGGCAGTTCATCAGGACAGTGACTTTTAAGACTAAAATACCTCAAAGAAATATTAAAAAAGGGTAAGAATTAACCTTCTTAAATTTCTGTTTATCCTCAAATCCAATTCTGTCAATAAAGAAAGGAATTTAATCATAAAAAAACTTAATTAAAGAACATGATTCAAATTAAAGATATTTTTTATGATTAAAAAGAGGATCTTGGTGGATATGTTATTTTCTACACTTAGTTAATGTCCTTCCATTTTTTTTTAATCTTGAGGAATCACTGTCTTGTTGAAATGCCTACTACTATTTTAAAGCCACTGCAACTGGATAATTCTATCTGAAGAGAGTAAACATTGAAAAATAAGCTAAAAGTCTGTCCTCATCCAGGCACAGAATTAGGTGAAAGAAATGTTTGTATTGTTTTCAATGTCACATCTAACAAATGTATAATACTACATCAAAGCAATTAAATGTTTTATATATGACTAGGGATTACAACAATGTGTTTTATAATTTCAAATGAAGAAAGTAGATCTAGCAAACATTTCAATCATTTCAAGGTATAAAATTTATTGTTAGCCACTTTTGTACAAGGGAACCAAAAATCAGAGATACCTTACCTATACTATTAAGGCCTAATAAGTAAGTCTATTAAGCTATTGATTATCTGCTGAGAGATTAACAAGACTGGGGATTAACTAGAATGGACCCATAAATAAACGCCACTGCTTAGTAGTGTTATTATTAGATAAAGAAAAATAAAAAAAACAAGATTGCTCCAGTGGAAACCCTCTAAATGAAGCAACACAGGAATAAAATGTTGCTACTTTTGTGACCATTATCCAGTGAAGATTGGCTATCCAATTGCACCAAGTCAAGAAGGAAAAATTCTTTGATGACGTTTAATTCTTATCAGAGACATTTTCAGAACTTGAGATGATCTTCTCAACTGGCTTCTTCCTTGGGTAGAGGCTATAAAATCCTCCAGGGCTTAGGTAAGTCCCTATGATATGTAAGAGCTTGCTGCATCATGGGAGGCTCCTAAGGGTTTCTGGATAATATTCTCAGGGTTTGAGCTGACAAAAGTAGAAGAGTATTCTCAGATATTACTCTCAGGAGCCTCCCATGAAGCACAAAATTCTCACATGCCCTAAACCAGAAGCCCCTGAGAAGTTTATAACCTCTGTCCGAGGAAGAATTATTCAGTTGAGAAGAAGATCTCAAGCTCTGAAGATATGTCTCATACTTAGGGATGAAATATCAGCAAGGAAGTGTTCTTCAAGATGAGGTACCAACCAGACAGTCAAGAAGATTCAATGCAGGAATACTTATCCTACAGTATTCCTGTAGGGATGTGAAACTATTAATCAAGTTCTATCATGAAACATTTGCAATCAATATGTCTAATGTGTCATGACAGCAAATCCAGGTCTCGGGACATTAATAATAAAAAAGACCCCCTCATTATTAGATATATACAAATCAGTTGTGTTTTTATTGTAGAACTAAAAAAAAAAAAAAAATGCTGTGTTTTATAAAGGAACACCGCATAATAATTAAATATAATTGGAATTTCAATTATTCATTATATTTTTCTCCCTTCCATTCATATAATTGAGAATATACTATATGCAATGTTTACATATTTCAGTAAGACTGAACAAAGTAAAATTTGACAAATTTAAACTGAATACATTTGAATCTTTATTTGCTATAATGGGCGTTGTATCATTAATTTACATGATAGTTTTTCCTAGTATTGGGAGTGTAATTATATGCTGAAAATAAGATTTTAATAAATATTAGAAGTTCTAATGAAGTTTGACAGGAGTTAAATCAATGTGCATTTATACCTACAATTATAAGTAAATGGAACAAGTAACCTTTTTTTTTTTTTTTTATTAGTTGAATAAAGAGAGATTGTCGTTAGTATATTAAACAGAAATCTAAATCATGAACAAGTGAACATGGATATTAAAAGCAAGTTAGCATTTTGATTTTAATGAAACTTCAGTTTTTTGTTTTGTTTAAAAAAAAACAAACAAGTAATACTGCATTTTAAGAATTCTTTGCAATACATTTTGAGAAATATATTAAAACAAACATTTTGTTTCATCTATTTGTAGATTCTGAACAAAAATATCAATGCAACATATGTAAATGAAACTATTGGAACCTTAGTGACAAAAGCAGATTTTTAAAACTGACTGATTTTTATATGTTAGTATATTCTTAAAACTCTAAATTTCAATAGATATAATTATTTGCAAATTTTTTGCCACTTAAGAAAAAAAGGTTCTAACTGACAAACAGAACACGCTAACTTACAAAAGACCTAAATATCAGTTTGCTGAATTAGTGACACTAAGAAGCTAACTAAAAAACTTTCTTGTTTCTCTTGAAGTACAAGCACTGAGTTATTGGAAAAATAATGATCATTTAAACCTTCGACTTTCATGTCGTCAAATTTTTTATTTCCTTAACTTTCAGTTTTAAGTAAATAAAATCATTTGTAAGTCTGATTAAAGGAATAACATTTTTATTGAGCAGATAAATGCATTTTTAATCTTTAGAGCTTATTTTTCAAATAAAATTTTAGGAAAATCATAGCAATGGTTTGTTATGGTTGGAAAATTATGATTTTGTTTAGTTCTTCCACTTAATCCTTTGGTTGTATTTTGAATTTTTGTCATAAATGCATGGATGTCAGCAATATTTTTTAGATTGTAAAAATTTGGATATTAATTCTTATTATATTTATATTTAAATATAATAAAAGTTTCTGGGTCTTTATGCAACTAAAAAAAAAAAAAAAATTGAACCATTAATTTGTTTCCAATTATTCTTTTGACTGTAATAATATCAGTATTTACCAAATGAAACTCTATTTCCATTGGTACAATAGCAATGCCATTCACATTTTATAGTAATTAACATTGCAATGAAGTTGAAATAGCTTTGTCACTAGTTTTGTGTTAGTTTGTTACAATGCGTAAACTTTGACATAACTCAACTAGGCAATGTTCTCTAGTTGAAAGTTTCATCATTCTGATTTCCAATTTCTTAATCAAAAGTCAATTTTCTGTTTCAGTTGAAAAGCTTAATGAAAGTTTGAAATTTTTCTTCATGGTCCATGTCCTTTAATTAAATTATGAATCAGCAGTTATTAATCACAGTGAAATTGTGAATTTTTCTTTCAAAAACAATAAATAAAATACAGTTTAATAAATTACAATTTGTGCTGAAACTGATGTTAATTTCAAAAATGAAATCTCTTCATTAAAGTATCTTGAAATTCTTCACTTCATGCACAATTTCCAATTTCAGTTTTGCAGAATTAGCATTTTAAAGATTTTATTTCATAAAGTCCTAAAATATGGGCTACCATTAACATTTGGCAGAATAGCGATAATGTGATTTTGCAAATCACAAGCAGCACAGACTGAAACTCACTTCATTACTTTCGCTGATGGAGAAACAGCCTACAAATGTCCTGACGAGAGCTCAACAAAATCAGCAACCCAATAGATTCAAGGCTTCTTGCTTTAATAACTTGTTTGCTTTGTTTTGCCTATTTAATTGTTTTTCTTTTCTTAAATTTCTTTACTTTTTACTTGTAAATATCACTTGTGGCGATGAAGGTTTTGGGGTTTTGAACTTAGTCATGTATTTTTTTTCTTTTCTTTCTTTCACTATTTCTTTAGCAAATACAAGATAAGTAAGCGTTGATGTTCAATTATTATGGAGTTTTTGTTCAGTTGTTTAAAAAAACAATAAAGATAAATGTGTTAGATAGAAATTCTATAAAAAAAAAAAAACAAAAAAAAAAAAAAAAACAGCCTAACACTATACTTTTGTTGAAAGACAAAATTTATTACGTAGATCCTAATACTTTCAAAATTTCTGTCTGTAGATATGATTACATGTTTGAACTTGACAAGTATCTACCATTTAAGACATGTAACTTAGCTTATGATTTCTAAATAAAGCCATGATTTAGAATTCAATATTCTCTTAAAAACTCTCTTAAGTAAAGCTATGTATTAGCCGCCTTTTTTTACTGAATATCAGGAAAAAATATTCTAAATGATATAATAAAATATACTGCTACATAAATACTTTACACAGAGAAGCTACTGTACATACGGCTAAAAGTCTATTAATAAATTTTAATTTTTGTTAATACTTTCCACACAAATTAAAATATGATGCATTGATCACTGCATTTGAAACAACATCTATATGCACCTGTTCATGGTTAGATTTTTAAGCAAATTCATTTGATTTTATCTAATAATAATATCATATAACCACACAAAAAAAAGAGAAGGATGGATTTGATAATGCCCTTATCTGAATGCAGAAAAGCGTTCATTTCTAATTGGCTTGAGGCTTCTGGGTGAAATGACAAATAAAAAAACAAAACAACAAAGATCAAATAATGACAAGATAACTTAAGACGGCACAACATAAAATGCATGAAAAATAACAACTGACAACTTAATGTCAACAACTCCTCTTGTCAATGTTTTCCATATTATATTTTTATTAATAGAAAGGAATTGATGAGGTCCATAAAATACAAGTTGTATTATTTCTTATTTGTTTATCTGCATTCCAGTTAAGTCATAATCTCAAATCCTTCTTCTCATTTTGGAAATGCATGTTAAGCATTAGATTTTCAATTAATAAATAAAAGCTGAGACAAAACAGTAAACCAATACAACATCAAAGAAGAGAAATACAAACTGCTTTTTATTTTGCTGGCAAATGCAACAGAAATATGGAAGTACATCTGTGCTTTCTAATATGCTAACACTTACTTTCTACGATCTATACATAAGTTATTTAAAAAAAAATAATAATCATGAATTGTCATTAATTTGAAATTGTAACGAAACTGTGAACTGAGTGATTCACAAATGATGTTAATAACTTTTATTTTTCTTTATTTTTAATTAATTATATATTTTTTCATTTAGTTTTTGAGCATAATTTATTTTACAGATTAAGAATGAACTCATTATAAGATTTCTCAGTACAGTAAATTGATAACAGATCTGCTGTTATCATCTACCAGTTTTTATAAATTATATCTTTCTGATGACTAAACTAACACTTGATTATATGAATACCTGTGCTTCCTTTTAATTCTAATATAAGAAATTTTTCTCTTTTAAACTTCTAAGGTGACTTTCTTTCTTTCTTGTCCTATCCACAATTTAATAACTACACTGCATTGATATCTAAGTATTATGAACTCTATTCATGGAATTATCCTAACACAGATATAATAATCTACTGTCGATAGTGCAAATTAATTATTTGGTTATAGTTTGGTTGCAATTCAAGCACAGTCAACAGAGATGTGTAAGTGAAAGCAAGCAAAATAAACAAAAAGGGCATCAATATTTAGGTGAGTGTCTACAGGTGAAATTTATCACATTGGACTTGGTGGATTATGCAGCTTACCATAACCTTGGCCTTGCAGGAATAGGCGAATGGCTTCACTCACTTTAGCCGGCTGTTCCTCCAGAACGTGACCACAGTCTTGCAACTACAAGTAAACAATCTTAATGAAATACCAAAATTGAAGGTTCAGTAAGACAGCTTATAAGTCAAAGTTTTAAATTGAGGACTGACTTGGTACTTCATAGTCAAAAATACCATTAATTTCAAAGATTGTAAGAAAAATGCACATAAAAGGATAAAACAGTGTTAGATACAACCTGTTTACGCAATAGGCGATTATCCAAGTAACTTGGAAGTGCCAGTTTTGCAAACAATAAAGAGCAGACGATATATTTTCTTTTTCATTTATATTACATCAGTTACAGTAGTTATTGTTTGTTTGTACTTTCCATTCGGTTCTTACATTTTGAATTTACTAAATAAATACAACAAGTTTGGTCACAAATAACAACAATATTAATTGGGGGGGGGGGGGGGGCATCTTTTCCCTCTTTTAAAAGTTAGCCAAATTTGAGGGCCAGTCATTGGTAGTACCTCTTAAGATAAAATTTCATAAAAAAAATATTGCTGTCTTGTCTGGCATTGAAAATATTATGCAGTATTTAAATTTTTTCTGCATGAATTTAGTTACCGGGATTTTGGTAAAGTTTTTTTTTTTTTTTTTTTTCACCTATTTTATATTTGAATGTGAGCTACCATACACTGCATCAGACTCCAGAGATATCAAGTTTCAAATAGAAGCACTTTCTTTTTTCTTTTATTTTCATATCTCTTTTTTTAAATGGAAAAAAAAAAAAATTAAAATCACTTTTCATGTTAAATTATATTAATGAATATAAAACCTACATTAGTACACAATAATCATAGAATGAGATATATCTAAAATTTGATTGAATATTTCATTAAATCTGCAGACCATTCCCAATTTCATCAGTTAACTTACTGATAGACTGACAAGTCCTAAAAGGACAAAATAACTGTCTCTGTTTTCTATTGATGACAACTAAGATCTAATGAGAAATATTGTACAGTATCTTTTTTTTTTTTATGTTTCATTTATGCAGATTAAACTTATTGTCAATTTATTGTACTTTGAGTGTTAAGTTTGCTGAAGCACCTAATTGAAAGTGCTTTCAATATCAATCTGTAGATTTTTTAGAAATGCTGTTTGCTGAATTCTGTTTTCATTCACATAATAAATGGTGGACTATGATGGTCTTAGTTTGGTGAAGAGATAAGTAATTGCAGTTGGATTTATGAAAAGGGTTTTTTGGTGAGATGTCAACATTATCAAGCTTTGAAATACGAAATTCTACTTAGGCAATAAAAATAGTTGTAATACTTATTGAGCTTTAAGATACAAGGGCAAAATGGTTCATTAGTATACTCTTTTAACACATTCAGGTTGCTGTCCTTAGGTTCTACGAGCGACTACAGATTCCCTAAATTTACGTTGCTTGGCAATTCTTTGAGTGCGACTTTCCCATTGCTTTGCTTTCCTTTTGAAGTCATTGGAATGTTTGTTTACACCAATAAATGGTGTTTGCTGTCAGTAATACAGTACTACCTTGAGATACGAACGCCCCAACATACGATTTTCTTGATATATAACGAAAATTTTCATATAATTTACGCCTCGAAATACGATGATATTTTTGAGATACGAATAGCTAGTACATCTAGATGTTGTGGATCTGGTGCAGAAGCATGCAGAAGAACTCACGACGGAGGAGCTGAAGAAGTTACAAGAAATGACGCACTCAGAGGTGATGCAGGAACTCAGCAGTGAGGAGGAGGTCGAGAAGGAAGAGGTGCTATTTTCACGTGAAATTCGTGATATCCTTGCTAAGTGGCAAGAAGTGTCCGATTTTGTAGAAAAGAGACACCCGGAGAAATTGTCTACAGGGAGGGCCAGTGCATTGTTCAATGACACGTGCCTTACGCATTTTAGAAACATTCTA